>CM068369.1:560747405-561283119 GCA_034769895.1 Magicicada septendecula
CTAATATTTAAAAATTTATTTAGCCACACACTGTTTAAACAATAAACATGTTTATTCTAGAGATCAAAAATGTCAAATTGATTAAAAACGTACAAAAGGGAACAAAACTAATATCTGAGAAAATCTTAATACGTATTTACAAACACAATAATAATAATCTACTAATTAAAAAACAAATTCAAATAAAAACAAAACAAGACAATTTATTTAAAATCATACATTTTTTAGAATAATAAAATAAAACATTAAATATATAATAACTAGCTGACAAAATAAACATTACACCAATCGATAATAGAATCAAATTAAAATCGATTATCCGTTAACTATATTGTAAGCGAAACACTCAATTACAATTCAAACAAACCTCTAAAGGTACAGAATAATTTCTGTGAAACGTGCGTCAGGTGAAAATAAACCTACTTGCAGTGTGTTTATTTGAAGATATTACATAAGAGTCAATAAAAGTATGTTTTAATACAATTCCTGTCGGACGTTGTGGCTGTGTGTACTACTGACGGAGTTCATTGTTATAGTGGATTTATAAAAAATAAAAACACACACACACACACACACACACACACACACACACATCAACTTCACAGTACTCGGAAATGTGTCGAGGGATGAGTTATGTGCAGAGTGGTGTTCACTCGGATGACAAATGGTCAGAACCGGGGGTAGTGCAGCCAGTAAATCCCCAGTCGTAGGCAGACTGGCCCGGGGGCAAAGTGAAATTGAATTGTTACGCAATGATCAATTTGGGGGGGGGGCGCTCAGCCAGCAGGCGGTGCGGCGCGTGGTTAATGCAAACGGAAATAGTAGGCACACACACACACACACACGTGCTTCTATTGTACACTAGAAACACGTTGTTACGTATTAATCTATCCCCAATAATTGCTGTTATATGGTCATTGCTACCCCATCACAGGTAATTACCTGAAAATAGAAACGATTTCATATAATTGTTGTTTGTGTTTTTTACCATTAATTTCTGTAGCGTTAGAGGTACACAATTATAGCATAGTTTTTGTAAATCCACCTCGTTGAAAAGCTTTATCAATAACTCCTTGCCATTGAAAATCCTGGCTAAACTATTGTAAAAATCCTTACTATATATATATATATATATATATATATATAGGAATGTTAATTATCGACCGTATTATTATACTGTTAATGATTTTGAGGTTCGGTCAAATATGAATTATGAAAACTCAGTTTTGCGACGTTTCGAGATTTATTCTTCTCATAATCATGCCTACAACATTAAAATATAGTCTTACTACAATTATATTATTAATGATTTTGAGGTTCGGTCAAATATGAATTATGAAAACTCAGTTTTGCGACGTTTCGAGATTTATTCTTCTCATATATAAATGTAGTGTAATGTGGTTGCTGTAGCTCATCTCACAGTTAATGTAAGTAAATAGTTATAGTAATGTATGACTTTACACACACCTATACACACTTACAAATAATATAATTGTAGTAAGACTATATTTTAATGTTGTAGGCATGATTATGAGAAGAATAAATCTCGAAACGTCGCAAAACTGAGTTTTCATAATTCATATTTGACCGAACCTCAAAATCATTAACAGTATATATATATATATATATACACACACAAAATACCAGATATATATTAGTAATACCAGATAATTCTAACCATTTTCCCTAACATAAAATTGCAGTATTTAATTTTATGATTACCGAAAGCTTAGGATCCCACTAAAAGACTAAGAAAGAAATATAATCCAACAAATAGCAGATAAGAATGGATACAAAATAAAAATTCTTAACAAATTAGAAAATAAAATAAAACAAACTCACTAAACAAATTTCCAATAACATTACATCTAAAAATCCACATATTAATAATAATATAAAATATACAACATTTACTTATTGTTAAATATGACTCAAAAACTAAATAAAATATTTAAAGATACAAATTTAAAAATATCTTATATCACAGATAATATAATTTTTAATCAAATAAAACCTAAAACTAAATTATAATTAAAAATGGAACTATTTATAATAAAAATGGAATATACAAAATAGAATGTCCAGATTGCAATAAATTTTATGTAGGCCAAACGAAGAAAAACTACTCGATAGATTCCTTCAACACCGCAATGCATTTTAAAACCAAATCTTTATAAATCTAACTTAGCCACACATTGTATAAATAATAACCACCAATTTTCAGGCATTGAAAATATAAAATTAATTAAAAACCTACAGAAAGATCAAAAAATGAATATTTGGAAAAATCTTAATATTTAAAACACAATAACAATAATTTATTAATTAAAGAACAAACTCGAATAAAAAAAAAACAAGATGATCTATTTAATATAATAAATTTATTAAAATAAATAAAATATAATCATTTAATATTCCAGTATATCCGAAAACCAGCTGCTTAAGTAAACAAACGTTAAAATAATCTTTAACTAATTGACTTAAATCGATTAACAGTTATTTTACATTAAAATCGAAACAAACTCGATTATTTGTTAATTTCTATATTAACATAGAATTATTTCGATTATTATTGATTTATTTATTTACAAGGCTCTGATGATGCTGATTTTTTCAGTGAAACGTGCGTAAGGTATTGAAACAACAAAAACCCAATACTTAACTTGCAGAAGAAAGCATATTGAATAATATCACAATATTATATTTATGTATATAGATTTTATTTATAATTCGTCACCCACTATTTCGTCTCCCTCTGTAATTCGTCACTCACTCGAACTTTTTGTTTCTTTTTTCTTATTAACAAGCGAATAAGATATACGCTTTAATTGTAGCCGGGGCGGTATAGAAAGTGTTTTTCAAAAAATTTGGCACTTTGTAAAAACGAAGTTGACTTTGAAAGATTTTGGAAGGAGTACTCTGTAAATGATGCAATATATAATGCAGCTGATGCGTGAGGAAATATTCCGAAAAACACTCTAAAATCTACCTGAAATACGTTATGTCCATCTGAGTTACAACCAGGGCGTACAGAACCAGAAAGTCTTGACATTTAACAATTTGAATGAAGACGACGTGAAAAACTGGTGTCAAATAGACTTACCGTATATATGCTACGAAATGTTTAGTGATGATGAAATTGTTACATACGTATTCACAGAACCTACAGAAGCTAATGATAAAGAAGATGACCAGTCAATAAAACCTGCAATCTCTCATAAGGAGGCCTTTCAATCACTGAATACAGTAATTAAGAGGTACAAAGGCCAAGATGAAGCAGAACTGCCTAAAATAATTTCACCGCGCCAAATACATAATTTGGCTCTTGAGAAATACGGTCGACCGAAAAAAACAGAAGAAAATTACAGATTTTTTTCAGAACCCATTAAATTTTTTTTTGTAATTACAGTGCTTAAGTTGTTTGAATTTGAAAATTTCCAGCAATAAATACGTATGTTCGAGCATAACATCAGTACTGTACATTGCTAGTGTTGTAATAAAACATTTTGTATCGTCTTTAATAGGTTTGTTTCTCACTCCCCACTAATTCGTCTATTTCACTAATTCGTCACCCCTTTAGTCCTTCTAATTATTCCTACTATTATTTCACTAATTAGTGAGGTTCTTCTGTATTTCTGCGTGTACGTCGTTAAGGTATTTTAATGTTTCATGTGAATTAAAGTTTTTGTCGTTAGAAACCTACAGACCATCGTCAGCATGTCTTACCCTCATTCCATTTTGGCCTATTCATTTTATAATTTCATTGGTGCTTATTTCATTGGAAAGAATATTTACTTAATTATTACTTAATACATGTCGAATTATTCTAAACCAGCCTTACCGTGCCGAACAATTGCAACCAGCCACGACAAAACACAAAACGGCAGTTTTCTACACACTGTTAATAGTATGTATAAAATAATCCTAAACGTGCAGGAAATATAAAAAAGAGGTATAATATACCATATTAGCGAAGAAAATGGTTACAGTAAAAACATCATAAACAAAATACAAAATAAACATAAAATAAACACAGTACATTTAAGAGCTGATGACACAGGCAAAACACAATTATTAAAATAAATAACAACTGATGTAATACTGCTACGACAATTCAGTAACGCTCTCATAAAGTCTGCAAGTTCAGTTACGTAAACGTTTCAAGTCATCTGATACACTACGAAAACTTTAAGTTAAAGGGTATCACAGACAAAAAAAAAAAAAAAAAAAATTTTTTAAAGAAAATTTTAAAAGTGTATGTGTCGAATGAAGTTATGAGAACTCGGTATTTTTAATGACAGAATTAGTATATCTCAACTACCTTGGAAAAGTTTTAAAGGCACAGTAATGACTATTACAAAACGCTGTCAAAGAGTCGAGAGCGTCCTTCCTCCAGTTTCTCGGTTAGCCGAGTAGGTGCAGTGTCTGTGTCAAGGCTGCGTAAGAAGTATCCTCTAGACTGCTCCAGTGCTTCTAACTACGAAAATTATGCTTGGCACGCGGCAAAAATAATGGAAAATTCTTCTGAAACATCTGCAGCCTATATATAAACAACAACGGTTTGCTTAGTTAGTTAGTTACACCTGGCGAGACTTTAGAGTTCGGATCAGGTAGAAAGTGATTACATTCTTATAACTAGTGGGGGACTCTTAATAGTTGAGATTATTATTGCGTGTGGACAAATTTAACTTCAACTATTGAATGAGAGTACATTGTTGATTTCACATACATTGTTATTTGTGATTAATTAAAGCTGATTTAGTGATTTCATTGTTTCCTGTTTCATGTTTCCACCGTACAATACGACGATCCGTGAGACCGTCGTAACCATGTTAATATTATATTATAACATTATTATATAATAGTAATAACAACACATGTAACCGATAATTTAATTAAATAAGAATTGTATGTTATGAAATCATTGTTTGTGTTTTAATTTTAATTATGAAAAAGTCAGAGATTCAAAAGTCAGATAGACACAACTATATATTTTATAAAGCCATCTCTTGTCTATTGTTTGTGCATACTCAGAGAACTCACGGACTCGTACTAGTTCTTCTTTCTTTGGGAACGAAGCATGCACTCTTAAAAATATAAGGCTTTTTAAAATACATCTTCTGAGATAAAATTCGTAAAGGGGCGACTGTCTTTTGTTGTAATTATGTTAATTCAACATGTTTTTTCCGATTATTTTAAAAGTACTTTCCAGTTACAAAAGTAGATTCACCCATCGATGTAGTTCGTTTATCCAGGAGTCAAAGAGTTCTTCATAAATGAAAACAAAAACTACTGAATGCTACCAATGTCACATTTACATTACACATCCGTTCGGTTTCCACCAATCTTCAGGTATCATCTTCAGGTAGATAAATTGGGAACACTTGTAAGATCTAAAACATAAGTGGTTAATTACAACTTGTAACCAACATACTATACTATCACGTCATTACAGAACGTTCTACATGTTTGCGGCTATCCCAGCAGAGCCCAGCTGTAATGTGCGCGTGTGTGTGTACGTATTGCTACTTTGAGAAGAAAGACAATTACGTGAGACTTAACATGGGTCAACCATTGAGGCTGTTCCGGACTTCACGGATCGCGCACTGTGTTAAAAGTCGTATTCAGTTACGCTCTAGTGTTGTTGAGTAGTGTTCACGAGTATTATGCATTATTCTGAAACACTTTTGGTATCTATTTGAACAACGACAGCTGCCACTGAGTTCCAGTTTTAAGTGGCGGATTATTCAAGTGAGGTTGTTTGCCAATTCAAGTACTGTGGCGAAGTGTTATTGTTTTATAATTGTGCGGGACCCTATTAGTTAACATTATTATTGCCTGTGAACAAATTTTGCTCGAATTATTGTACAATCTGATTACACATTGTATTTGTGATTAGTTAGAGCTGCTGATTAGAGGTTTTATTGGTGTCTGTATTTTGTTTTCCACTGTACCATCCGACGATCACGGAGACCGTCGTAACAATACATTATAATAAAACAATAACAAAATTTCCTAGTTAAAAACTAGGTCGGTAAACAGATTTGGTTTACGGTCATATAGTAATGTTCTGCAGTAAAATATTAAGATGTCCTGAAACCTTATATTCCTTTAATTCTTGGGGGTCATTTTACCTCAAAAAATTATTAAAAGTAGAATGAAGATTATAAAGAAAAATATTATGGCCAAAATCAAATGAAAGACTTTAAATTTAGTTTAAGATCAAACAAACAGGTTTCCCTAAACATTTTGTAGAAATGCAGAAGAGAAAATTAAAATTGTACGGTAATTTGTTAAGAACGGAAAATAAAAGATTAACAAAACAGACATTTGAATATCTCAGAAACACGTAAACAAAATTTTTGATAGTACAAACAGATAGGGGAAAATTTAAATCATATATTCCATATGTAGATAAAAAGTCAACTAAGGATAGGAATAAATGCAATAAAACAATAGAGGAATTTTTTATTGCTTTTCGATCTGACAAAAAGTAACAGACAAAAATTCACAGAAAAAATTAACAGACGAGGAAGAATTAGTAAAACTCCAAAAGAAAAGAGAAAGATCAGAAGCGAAGGAATGAAAGCCTACTGGAAAAGTGAAAAGAACAAACTGTGCAACAACAAACGCCCGAAACGGCCTTAATCTAGACAAAAAGAATGTCAACAATTGTAGAAATTGTTACGACATTACGAAAGTTTCTTCGTGATTCTCGGCTATGTTCGCTGTATTGTTGTGTGCGTACGTGATTCTTGACATGGGAGGCAGTGTTACGTAATACGGAACAGTCTCGTACATTCGATAGTGTTGTTCGACAAGCTTCTCAATTAGCCCAACGTTGGGTGTTACTGCGAAGGTCGCGCTAAAGTGTCCTCTAGAATTTTCGATTCCTTGTTAAGGACGCATATTATGGAACCCTGCAGACTATAAATAGCCTATACCTGCTGCTTAGTTTTCAGTTATTGTCGGGCGATTTACACAGTGCTTTTTATTCCAGTGCAGTTCGGAGTATTGTGGCGAAGCGTTGTGTTTTAGAATTGTAAGAGACTCTATTAATTGATATTTTTATTGCGTGTGAATAACTTTTTTATTTGTTGTAAGAGAATATCTTGTTGATTAGAAACTGTTTAATTGTTATAATTAAAGCTGGTGATTAGTGACTTAATAATTGATGTCTTGTATTTTGTTTTCCACTGTACCATATGACGATCAGTTAGATCGTCGTAACAATATTATGAATATTTCTTCAAAATATGCATACTTCTGCAAGTAAAATTTATTGACTTATAGTATTGTGTTTTGCCTGACGTGCACTTCAGAGAATTATTGGTTTTTAAATGAATTAACAAATAATCGATTTGTATTAATTATTATATAAATAAAACGAATAATCGATTTCATTTCGATTAAAATTTTTGTAATGTCTACGTAGTCAGCTGTTTATTAAAATATTTAACGTTTTTATTTCCATTATTTTAATAAATGTATAATTTTAAATAAATCATCTTGTTTTGTTTTTACTTGAAATTTTTCTTTAATTAATAAATGTTTGTAAATATTTAGATTTTCCCAGATACTCATTTTATTACCTTTTTGTACTTTTCCAATTGATCTGACGTTTTGAGTGTATGAAAATTGGTGGTTATTATTTAAACAGTGCGTGACGAATTTATATTTGTAAATATTCGGTTTTAAAAATTCATCGCGATGTTGAATGTAATTCAATAAATTTTACTTGGAGAAGTATTTAGATTTTGAAGAAATATTCATAATACAGAATACTTGAAAGAAATACTGACGAGTTACATACCAAGGAAAGATGATAAAAATTAATCCAAGTGTAGATATAAAATTAATGTTACTCCTGTCACCATGCTCGAGTTCACACATAAGATACGTGTTACTGTGTTCTGATATATAAAATTAGTGTAATGTGATTTTTGTTCTCTTGTAATGTTGCTTTTTGTTGGTTTCTATCTTGCACTTTACCCATAATGTCTGCGGTTTACGTCATCAGTTTCGCGTTTAGTTATGCATAAACTGAAGACGACTCACGATCTTTGAAGTCAAAACGCTGTATTTAAATTTGTAACGCCATTGTTAATTATCTTAATTTTGTACGTACGCCTTCAATGGTTCTTGCAGGTTTTCTATGTTATGAAAGTTCTTAAAATATTAAATACTTCTGCAAATGAAATTAATTATTGTTATTTCACTAGACTTACGTTTTATTGATCACATCACTATCATTAGAGGTTTATAAATGAATAAATAAATAAAATAACATAGAATAAACTAAAGATAATTTAATCATATGGTATAGTAATATGGTATATGATATATAGTAAATTGTATAATGTGGTATAACTAAAGATATTTACAATAAAAAGTGCATATCTAAAAATTCGAAAATAAGGCATTACAGTACAGTAGTGAAGCCAGAACGCCTATATGCAAGTGAATGTCTAGCATTGAATTATAATTTGGACAAACTAGAAATATTAGAAATACGAATTATTAGGAAAATATTAAGCTCTCGAAAAACTTCAGAAGGTTGGAAATTAAGAATTAATGATAAAATATATCAGAGTATAAAATATATAACAGAAACAATGAGTAAAAGAAAACTATTATTTTTTGGACATTTTTATAGAATGGACGACAATAGGTTAACAAAGCAGATCTTCAAATATCTGTGGGCGAAAAAGTCAACATGATGTTGGATTAAAGAAGTCCAAAAGGATTTAGAAAAAAATAATATTCACGCAGAAGAAGCAACTGAACAGAGGTTTTTCGAGCAAAAGTGTTAAAAATGGAAGGAGTCCAGGGTAGGAGAGAGAAAAACGCAGATTCAAAGTGGACTGAAGACAGGAAGAAGAGGCATAGTGAAATGATGAAAGAATATTGGAGAAAAAGAAAAGAACAAAGAATAAAGAATTGAAATTGGCAAGTGGTCCTTAGATAGCCGATATAAAATAGAATAAAATAAAATGATTAAAAAATAATAATTAAAGAAGACACCGCTCGGAAATAAATTAAAAGATGCCCAAGGTTTTCCGGAAAACCCTAAGAAGAGGAGAGCTGCCATCTGGTTTGACGAAAGGAGGGAGAGACATCGATCAAGATTGAAGGAGATGTGGAAGAGGAGGAAGAGAGAGGAGAAGAAGAGAGGAACCAGTTGAACCAAAAGTAGTCCAAAGTGGATCAGAAAGAAAATAATGAATATCAATGAATTCATTTATAAAACTCTCATGATACTGATGTGATCAGTGGTACGTGCATCAAGTGAAATAGAATCATAAATTTTACTTGCTAAGGTATTTAATATTTGACGAACTTTCATGACACCGTTAATCAGTATACAAAAGAGGCAGACTCAAACTACGGTGGACACATGTGTTTGAGGAGAAATGCTCTGATACGACTGGATCTTCTTGAAGTTGGGACGCTGACGGACGGCAAAAAAAGGTAAACTTTTTTTCAACAAAATTTTGCCATATTAAAGAAAAAATTCAAATAAAACCAAACAAGATGATTTATTTAATATTATACAGTTATTAAAGTAATGAAAATAAAAACATAATATATCAATAAACAGCTGACTACGTAGAAAAATTTAAATCAAAATAAAATCGATTATTCGTTTTATTTACATAATAATCAATACAAATAAATTATTTTTTAATTCATATAAAAACCACTGAAGATACAGAATAATTCTGTGAAGCGTACGTCAGGTGAAAACACATTACTATAATTCAACTATAATTCAATATTTTTTACTTCTAAAAGTATGTATATTTTAAAGATACATAGATACATAATACGTATATAATATAAATAATATCTACGTAATGATACATAGATACACAATATCTACAATTGTTGACATTCTTTTTGTCTGGGTTAAAGCCGTTTCGGAAAATTTGTTGTTGCACAGTTTGTTTTTCCTTTTCCAGTAGGCTTCCATTTCTTCACTTCTGATCTCATTCTCATCTTTTGTGGTTTCTCTTATTCTTCCTTGTATGTTAATTTTTCCTATGAATTTTTTTTGTCCGTTAACTACAGTTTTTACAATTAAATTTGTTTTTGTCTTCAAACTACAGTGGACATATGCGTTTGAAGATAAACGATTTGACACGACTGGATCTTCTTGGAATTTGCACGCTTTTAGCAACAAAATGCAAGACGTCAGTCAATTCCAAACTATTGTATTGACTCTTCTCAAAATACGTATGATATACTTTATTTATACAGCTCTTAAAACATTCGTTTATAACATTTATTTATAAGTATAGAAAATTATGTTTTTATTCTGTACACGACGTTCACATCAATTGCGACTGAATGGTCGTCATATTGGAATGAAAGTCGTAACCGTCGGTATCGGACCGTGGACTAAAGCTTTAAGCAATATCAATACGAGACATGTGTTGCATGTTTTATGGCATGTGATGGATTGAGAACATAAAAATCGAGCTGACTCGTAGTAACTGCAAAAACCGTGGTGGGAGATAAGAAGTCGTTTTTTTTTATTACTACTGTTTACTCTCTTCTGATGTTTAAAAAAGGAAAAGAAAACCTTCTGATAGCAAAACAATGTGCATGTAAATCCTAAACTGGACTAAAGCGAAGCAAGCCAATTTTTTGTTTTTATATTTTGAATGTACATGACACATACTCTGGTGATGGTTTTGTGTGTGCGAAACACTTGGAGAATCGTTTCCTAAACACTAGTGTGCGCAAAGCCCGGTTGGGTGTGCCGAGAAATTTTGGAGAACTAATAGAAATGTTAAATAAAATATACTATCAAACTTAGGCATTACTCAACAGTAATTTGACCGGAAGCACTTTATGTAGCTGAGTGTCTGACTTTGAACAAGAAAATGATGATTGAAGAACTGGAAGTCACAAAGGAAAATATTAAGAAAAATCTTGGAATCAATAAAAGATGGAGAACAGTAGAGAAGACGTGTTGAGAAAATGAGCTGTAAACACGTGTTGAGAAAATCTCAGACATAATTAGAAAAAGGAGAATTACTTTCAACGGACATGTTGAAAGAATTAATCCTCATAGACCAACAGGGAAGTTTTTTAACTATTTCAAGAAGCTCAAAATGTCAAATACACCGTTTAAAGCGACAGAAAATACACTCAAAGAAGAACTCCAGATCACTCAAGAAGACATTGAAGAATGCTTGCCACTCAAAAGGAAAATAAAAAATGTCCAAGGTTTTCAGGAATATCCCAAGAAAAAGACAGGTGACATCTGGAGGGAGAGACATCGACCAAGAATGAAGGGGATGCGGGGGATGAGGAAGAGAGAGGAGAAGAAGGGAGGAACAAATTGAAACAAACGAGTCCACAGTGACTCAAGCGTAAAAAAATGTCGAAATCCGCAAAAAAGAAATCAAAAAGTTGTTTGCTTATTTAGTTGATAGTCCTGTCCTGGAACTAACATTGGAAATTTAATTTAATAAAGAGCGGAAAAGAAATTTGTAGAATCGCATGGACAAAACGGACAGAGATCGTTTGACGGCGACGGTGCAGCGTTGTGTCGGCGGCAGTGGCGAGGTGGGGCAAGCATGCGTCTAGTGTCTTACAAGTGTCTGCTTGGTAACCGCAAGTAGTACTGAGGTAAGTAACATTCGTTACTGTTGTTAGAATTCATATTCCCGAGCTGTTTGCCAGTGGTTCATTGTTTTCACCAAAAACAGAGGTTTCGGCAATGCCATCGACTGCCATCATCAGTGTGAAATTCGAAGTTTCGCTAACGTAAGGTGGTAGACGGTAGACGTTAGTGACCACAGTAGTTAGTGGTTGGTTATTAACAGTACTACAGTTAATGCTGTGGTTAATGGGAGCTCGACGGTTGTTCTGAACACCGAGGACAACCAAAGGAAGATAGGAGATCTGCTGGACACAGAATCATACAAGAAACTGGGAAGAGATTCGACCGCAGTGGTCCTTAGAAGGACCGATTTTCTGGTGAAGCGGTCTTTCTTGCGGCCTGATGTGAAGGCTGCCGTCCGGTGTTCTTAAGCACTTCCACCCAGGTTTTACGGACTCCCCAAAATTCACAAGCCCGAAGTTCCGTTGAAACCCACTGTCATCGTTATAGGGTCGCCAATCTATCATCTTGCGAAACACCTTACCAAGCTGCTCCGACCCTACATCGGGGGAACGGAGTCGTATGTTCGAGACTCTTCACATTTTCTCGAAAACCTCGGTGGGTTGTCACTACAACCAGGGGACATGATGGTTAGTTTCGACGTTGTCTCGCTGTTTGCGTCGGTGCCCGTAGATAAAGTCCTCGGTCACTTAGCAGACTTGTTCCCGGCAGACATAACAGCGCTCTTCCGCCATGTCCTCTCAAGACAACTTACTTCCAGTACGGCGGCGAGTTCTACGAAATGATTGATGGCGTGGCCGTGGGTAGTCCACTTAGCCCGGTAGTGGCGAACTTCTATACGGAAATGTTCGAGCAACGGGCCATTTCAACTTCCCCGCTGAAACCGAGATGCTGGCTCCGATATGTGGATGACACCTTCGTAGTGTGGTGGAGCCATGGCGAAGAAGAGCTCGGCAAGTTCCTAGCGCACCTCGATCGTGTCCACCCACGGATACAATTCAGAGTGGAGAGGGAAGCGAACGATCAGGGGGGTATGTAGAGAGAGATAGTGTGCCGCAGCTTTTGACTATTTATTTGTAGTGTGCCGTGGGCTACAAATAATAAAAATAAAAATAAACACTGTCTGTCTGTCTGTCTGTCTGTCTGTCTGTCTGTCTATCTGTCTCTCTCTCTCTCTCTCTCTCTCTCTCTCTCTCTCTCTCTCTCTCTCTCTCTGTTTGTCTGTCTCTCTCTCTCTCTCACTCGCTGCCTGTCTGTCTGTATCTCTCTCTCTCTCTCTCTCTCTCTCTCTCTCTCTCTCTCTCTCTCTCTCTCTCTCTTCTTCACTGTCATGCAACATGTTTCAACTGGACGCTCTCTGGTTTCTCGGTCTTATGCGTCTGTCCTTCCGTTATTTGTCTCATTAAACATTCCAACCTTTCTTCTTCTCCGTCCTCTGTTTCACCTTTCCCTCTACTATCCTTAGCTGCAGGTAGTGCTTACGAAATATATGCCCCAACTGAAGTGTTTTCTCTTTCTTATTACTGTAAACAGTTTTATTTCCTGTCATATTTTCGCCCTGCAAGCGTCGCCTGCTTATGACGGCAGTCCAGTCAGTCCCCTTGTACGGGGGAGAAGTGTGTGTGTGGATGCGCTTAACAATGGAGAGGGTCTAATCCCATTGTTGTAGACGATGGTGTTCTGGAGCAGGTCAGTGGTTTTAAATATCTGGGCTCAATTTTACCTTAAATTACAAACAATGATGTGGTGCAGAAGCTACACAAGTTCAACCTCAATAAGAGTGTGGTTGTGTCAGAGGAACCCTAGAATCAGTGACTAAAGAAGCACGTCTGCCAAGGTGATGGCCCTCCCCACACTTCTCTGTGGCTGTGAGAACTGAACTGTAACGAAATCGCGGGCAAGTCCTATTAAAACGGTCAAACTTATATTATTTCTCAGGCATTTGGCCACCGTTTTAAGATCACAATCCGTGAGAACTTTGTATAATAATTTAAAAATAACTTTTATATTGCAAAGGTGATATTGTAGAGAAAGTAAATTTGTTTAAATTTGGCAAGAAACGTATGAGCTCGAAAGAAGGATATTCGGGGGCGGTGGGAGAGAATCACTGTTTCCAGGTTCTTGAAAATTATACCGTGGTGTGTCTGAGGTTAACAAGGTCCCGCGTGTGCCATAAACCACTGCTCACAACTCCCCCACGCGACCGACGCTCGACGTCGGTTCCCCCAACTTACACACACTTATAACAATTCCTTCGGCTTCATTATTTGATTGTTTTCCGTGCTTGTGTGATTGTACCTACAAACTTATTCTGTAATTTAATTACATAAATTTTAAACCTTTGCATATTATTAAGCAAAAATAATGATTCTGACAGACGTCTGACAAACAAAAGAGCAGGCTCTTCAGTTATATTAGTAACGTGACATTAAGTTTTATTCCCAAAAGACAGACAGGAATGAACACTGCATTATAGAATATCGTTTGGTTTTTTATCTCCACGGTTTATTTTTTAACACAATTAATTGTACTGGTTCCGTTAGGCTAGTAAGTTTCCTGAGCTGGAGAATTAGCTCAATATTTTGAACGCAATACATTTACTTATTATTACGCATATAATAGGGTAAAGTTTCAGATGTCAGAATAATTATGAAAAACCCAATTACACTACTATTACTTTTCAATTTTTTCTTTTATGAAATTGCTAAACTGCTACAATTTTTGTTCAGACAAAGCTTTTCGTCATCTCTGACATGGCAATTTCATAAAAGAAATATTAAGTATGGCTGCTAATTCAAATAATATGAAGAATATTACTTTTCAGTATGATAATAATTGCTAAGATAGACAGTTAATTAACTAATTCTAAAACTTCCAAACTACTTAATTGGTTTATTAGTTCAGTTTATACCAGCAATCTCCAAGTGACAAATAATTTAATTGAAGCTTTAAAGTTTGTAATTTTTCTATTGATATCTTTAGGTGTACATCTAATACTTATCACGAATACATAACTGATAACTCTCTCTCTCTCTCTCTCTATATATATATATATATTGTATTGCTGTTAAAATACAACACAGTACATAATAGGAAAATAATAAATTTTAAAAGAAAAAATATACAAATTTAATAGTAATTGGAACATATGTTTAAAATGTAAACAAAAACATTGAGTCGATAGTCCCAACCAACATAGAGGTAGACTCCAATATGAGATAAAACAGTATTAATATATATGTTTTGAAAAGGATTATATGAAATTTAAAATAAATATTAAAATAAGAGGAAATAGTAAGAAAATTATAATATAATAAATACAAACTAGAATTAAGAATATTAGAAATAAAATAAATATATTTAATAATAAGTAGAAAAGTTATATATGTTTTTAAGAGTTATATGATAGAAAGATGTAACTAAGGTAGGGAGTTATCAATGTGGCAAAATTGTAAATTGTTAGATTTTGTATTGTATAGAAATGAAAGGAAATGTATTAGTCTAAATTTATATCTAAGAAAAGTAACATCAGGAGTCTAAGATTATATTTAATAAGACTAACATGAAGAGTCTAAGAGAGTGATATGTAAATGAAATCTAAATTAATATTTGGTATTATGTAAATAAGTCAAAATTTATACATCACAAAGTTTAATGTTGTATGTAAAAGAATAAACAGTAAAAAAAAGTTTAATTTGTTATGCCAGAGTTTGATTGTCAATTTAATAAAGTAATCAATCAGGAGAAGAGATTTAATACTAATATTGAATTTAATAAAATAAAATACAACTCAATAAATAAATAATATTTCGAGAAGTCTAAACATATCTTTAAAAGAACGCCGATCTAAAAGAGAAATCCTGTACTGAAGAATAGTTTGAGTGGCCATAAAATATAATCCAATATTCCGAAGAAATATCTGTTTCGCAGTCGTCGAAGAAAACAACATTCAGCATTAAAACCAAAAAGAAATTCGCGTGGAGGAATGGCTCGCTAAGCCTGATATTGCCTTTGAAAATAATAAACATCAACCAGAAGTGAACCCGTGGCAGCTGGAAGAATTCAGATTCAGTCTATTTACATTTGTATGGTAGCTATTTTTACATTGTTATTTATCAAAATTTTACATACTAACTTTATCTGGTTTGGTTTAAAGAAAAGAAGATATCATATATAATATTAAATAAGATCAAACAGCTTAATAATTATTAACCCCGAGATAGAGTTTCTTTTCATGTGCTGATAAACAAAAAACAAAATAACTGTAATTACATATCTTAATTACATTATACTAATAAATAATTACAGTACATTAATGACGTCACCAACGTGTGGCATATCATAATTACATAATTAAAAATATTTGCAAAATAATAACAGCACGTAAATGACTGTCCCAACTTGGAACATATTTTAAATACAATATCTACTAAATACAACAGCACATTAATGGCGCCCATACGTGAAAGCAAAGATTTTCTTTAAGCCAGCACCAAATAACATAATTTTATTAAATTTAATTAGCATAAAAATTTCCTTGTAATTAAATTAAGTTAAATATTGTAAAATGGCTAATAAACCAAAGCAACGATATGAATTAAGGAATAATAGTGCTGAAGAGTAAGAAACTGAAATTGAAGTAATAATAAGGGATGCCCAAGGGGACCAACCAAAGAAACCACCCAACCAATGGATGTAAATTTACTGGAAATGATGAGGATTATGATGGAGCAATTCCGAAGAATAGAAGAAAATAATAAACAAACAAACGAAAGGAATAAAAAATTCCACGAAGAATTAATGAAACAAATGAAAGAAAATAATGAAAGTTTAAAGAAACAAATGAATGAAAGTTTCAGAGAGTTAAGGGAAACAATGAACAGTGGTTTCAAGACATTGAATTAAACACTAAACAGAACTTCTGAAATTATGAAAGAAACATTGGATAAGAACAGGGAACCAGTAAATCAGAAAATAGAAGGTAGTAAGGAAATAGAAAATGAAAAGAAAAAAATTTATTGTTATCTGAAAAGAAAACTAACAGAAACAAAGAGAATATTAACCACAAGAAAATAAGACAAATACATCAAAGGAAACTAATAAAAACACGGGAAGAGTGGGAGATGATGAACAATGGACTAGTTACTGTACTTAACATCTTAAGTACTGAACACAAAATAGTAAGCAATTTTAAAAATAACCAAAGGAGATTAGTAGAAACTTTCAAAAGGAATCGCCATATAACAGTGAGAACAACCGTAAGAAAATCTATAAGTAAATTAAATATAACAGAAATAGAAGTGTGTAGCAAACTATCAATACTGTCATCAATAATTCAAATACCATTAAAATACCTGTTCAATAAAATAAATGGGAAAGTGATTGATGTAGGCATAGGTACAGATGAACATGTAGTATTAAAAGAATGGGAGTACAGGGTGACAGGAAGATATTTAATAAAAACAGAAATCATTATGGACACTGTAGTAATACGAACAAATAGGGTAAATGAAGTATTTGACAACGGATGAACTAAATATGAAAATATGGAAAGAAGGGACTGATTTTCTGGATATGGACTAAAGCAAACTAATGGAACAAAGATTTGATTAATTATTAATACAAACAACATAATATGGAAGTTATTACAAATAAAAAAATTTTATTTTATGAATTAAAAGAAAGGAAAATAAGAAACAACAAAATTCTAAAAATAAGTAAGAACATCTTACTTCAGAAGAAATTATTTTGAATCAATAATCATAAAAGAAAGGAAAATAAACCACCAAATTCAAAAATAAGTAAGAACATCTTACCATATATTTCAGAAGAAATAATTTTGAACCAATAATCATAAAAGAAGAGAAAGACGGTTAATAACCATAATAATTATTTGAATGACCAGATTAATCAGTATGATAACCATGATAAGAACAATTAATACTAGTTACTATTTAAGAGGGTTAGAAATGAGTTAGATGAAGAAAGAATAGACAAATACAACTTACGATGATAATGAAATTCAGTACTTAATTGCATATTTAAAAGGGGAATAAATAAGTAAAAATGAAGATGAAGATAGAATCTAAAATATCATTGACTGACAGCACCAAGATGGAAATAATACAACATGTATGTCGAATAATGCTAACCAGTTACCTGTGAATGATAGAATATTAATTGAAATGATAAAACACCAGAAAAGAAACAGTAATTGAATAAAAATGTGAAGAGACCTCAAAGGAATCATGTAACAATTCCTTGAATATAAGTTTGTAGCGAAGGAGCTACTTTATAGGTAATAATTATATGTATTGTGTTGTGATAGTGCAACTTTTATTTTTTCCTGGACAGAGATGAAGTTCCTCTGATCTCAGATGATATATTTAGGGAAAACGGCGGAGTAATGGAAGACAAGATTGCCCCTCCGAATCCGAACCCATGTGTAGTACTTAATGTTAGTGAATTATGGTATTTTAGGGATGATACCATCCCTACATACGAGGTAAAGAAATAAAAATTAAATATGACAATATCACTCGAGGTGTGAAAAGTGAGAAGAAATTAAGTGTTCCAACATGAAAACAGGAATATAATTAAAGGTAACCAAATAAATGACAGAATAACCCAAAGTGTATGAAGAATCGACATCAAGTTTTAGGTGCTAAGTTACTATATGATATTTGTCAAAAAGTCAAGGTAGCCAATGTCAGATATGAGGGAAGGTGGATAAATCATCAAGCATTGAGAGCGTTTGAGCAAGTTTTGTTGACATTTGTGGACCATTATCAACTAGTGGTAGGAGACATATTAGATGTATACTGATTATCATGGACAGTTATTAGGTTTACAAAGCATATCACATCATTAAAGCTGATACCCATATTATAATAAAAATAATTAAAAAAAAAAAATTCTGAAATGAAGAACAAATGATATTTATGACCATTTGTAATCAGTAATCTACTACTGATCGGTGTTGTAATCCAAAATTGGAATAAAAAAACTTGAAAAAAAAAACCATTTGAAAAAAAAACTTGAATGAAGCCTAGTCGTCCAATTCACACACACGAAGTGAAATAATTAACATAATTAAGATACGTAACACACGAACTTCTATTAAAACACGAATAATAATACCAAGAAATAATTAACACGTAAATACACAAATAAGAGGATAAAATAATATATTTTACTAGCAAACAGTGGAACGAATTGTATGAACAAGGTTAATACTGCTCGGAGCGACCTCTATGCTGTTGACAAATTGTAAGTGAACTACAACAGTACGAGAATTGAAGCCGGCGCAGTTTGGAAGAGCGGGGATTCAAACGATTAGCATTCATACGGAATATTATCTCAATATTATTTATTAAAATTTTGTCAACTATAGTTATTTGGCACTGACTAAAGAAAATAATTAATTACTTACAATATTAAATAACCCAAATAGAAATATTAGTTGTCTACCCTGAGATAGAGTCTTCATGATCCCAGATTTAATACAAACAACACATTAAATTTTCGTACACATACTAAAATAATTAGACAACGCGTAATTATCGCCCAAACAGAGGGGAAATTACCAAACAGACAGATAATTACAGCACAATATATATATATTGCAACGGAACCCGTGCAACGAACGTCATCAATACGGGATATTAGTGATATAACAGATTCTCTGACGATCATAGATAAGTTGTAAATTGATTTTATTCCATTGTTGTAAATTAGATGTAAGTTTTGAATTAAGATGTGGGTAAAACTTGAGTTATGTAAAAATACCCATAATTGTATACTCTATCATGTCCAGTGGACGAGTGCGTAGGTGCGCGGGTGATTCACATTTTATTAAATACTTCACTAATAATTAACATTTCTTCATGAAATTTGGACAGAATATGCACCGCCTTGAAGGCTACGTATTCGTGTATTCAATACTCCAGAACTGTAATTTTAATATATTTTTTTAAATGAAATTAATTTTTCTTTTAACTAGTTATCTGCAAGAGGGTAATAAAAATTGTAGATAAATCTAAACAGGCCTTTGCAGACTTGGACATAGTTTTACCTTGAAGTCAGTCTCTCATGATGAAAATCTATGATGTATCTAATATTTCAACCAATCAGAAGTTCTAAAAATTATTCGAGTCGGTCCTCTGCCGAGAACACTTCGTACAGTTCGTTTCGAGGTCTCGTCACAGAAGGTCATACTGACTGTCGCGTGTTTTTCGTGTCAGGACTTGTCTATTCTATAAGTGACGTAGAACTTACGTATATGATACGAGTTTCTCGTATAGGTTATCTAGAATCGCAGAACTCAAATTATAACAAGATTGAAAATAGATCAACTAGTGAAATGCGAGTGTCAACTACGCCAAGGTCAACGGGCATCTGAACATCAACAAGCTGATCAATGGACATGGACGTTAGTATGGAATTCTACACCCAAGTAAACTCACAGTTGTAAAAAAAAATAATCAGTCAATTCTTTATTTTAAAGATTAAATAATTAAATAAATAATTCTATGTTTGAAAACTTAATACGAGGGAAGCATAAATTTTGTTAGTTAATAAATTTCCTACCTCCAGATATAGACTCTGTGTTTATATTATCATTATAGCTATCTATGCATTATTTACTTTGATACGCTGCAATATATGCATATGGATATACATTGTAAAAGTCGAAAAGACTAAGAATCAAGAGTGAAACCACCAATACGGGGATTATATGGGAACAGATAGGGTCCGTTTAGTTTGTTTCAATGTTAAAGCGGAATAGGTGTTCAATATAGTTTGGATTTAGAAGGCAGACTGTCTGAAGTTATCACCGGGCGCAGTAACAAGGCCCCCCGGGTGATATTATCGTAAACAATCGTTTCAAAGATTGCGTTAAAGGAAGGTGGGGGGGGGGTATCTTACTACCACGCTACCTTACTATATATATATGTCTTTGATCCGAATCCGTTACGAGTCGCTTCGCTTTCGCTGCTGTGATAATAATTCCCTAACCCTTCGCAAGGATGAACAGCCGAACCTTCACCATTTTTTCTACACATTCTATTGTTAAGCCTATATTCAACTTTTAAACAGCTTTTACAAACTTATATTGTAATTACATTTGACCGTTTCTTGACCGGCGTAACGAGAGGCAATGTAGAGTACGTTTATTGTGCCTGATGACGGATGTAGTTTGTTTGGCAATTGAAACGTCGAATTTGAAAGTATACTGATGGAAATGGGGAGTTTAGCAAGGATCGGTCCAATAAGTATAACACAAATGTTACAGTGCTTGTGTCGACGTTTCAACAATATTTATTGTGATCATCACGGCTTGTCCGCCACCTGACAAGTGATTTTATTCTGTTGTGATCAACAGAGAAAAATCAGACATATAACCAGATTAATTAATTGAATGAATGCTAGGATCCGCGTAGGATGTGGGGGGTTCAGGCAGTGTGTTTTACATGGGAGAAATAACTATAATTGTTACATATTGTTTTACGTAAATATATAGACATAATTATAACACTCTGGAAGGAAACATAATTGATACAAGATTACAATTTAAAATATTGGTAAAATAATAATAGCTTAATTATAATTATAAATAATTATAGATGCAGTTATCATCGAATGTATATTGGAATTCATACAGATAGCAATACACGTCTAAATATGTGTTACCAGGCTCCCCCAACTACGCATACCTTTCTGCAGTCTACTTACAAAAGAAATTAAAATGTTTATAAATTAATAAGGTAATTCAACTCATAAACCACAGAGAAACTTTAAAGACTATCCAAGAGAGACAGGGAGAAAAATAAAATGAGAGATGGAATGCTCAAATAAAAAGAATACCAGATCGCACGTTGCGTGAGGAAGCTGGCAATACAAACTTGTTGGACAATACAATACAATACAATACAAACGTTGGTGAAGTGGATATGTTCCTTTGGGACCGGAGTAGGTGAATCGTCTACTCTCTGACGGAAGAAGAAGAAGATAAAGCGTGCGTAAATAACGTTTTGGTGAGTTTAATTGATCAGGCTACGAATTATTTATATCTAATGCTATACTATAAGCTAGTAATTCTCTGTCACAGAACGGTATTCGAACTTTAATGACCCTCGTGAGTTTCACGAGTTTCGCTTTAAAAAACCTACATGTATTTGTTAGTTCCGTTAGTTACCACTATTTCTGTATTTGGTCGCAATGTAAGCGTGTACAGTGAATGTAAATTAGAGCAATTACTATTCAGCGTGAATTTTAAACAGAGAGAAAGCCAGCAAAACCGACTAGTATGATATCTAGCGGTTGCTGTGTGTACTAATAAATAGTTTATTGCCTTCCCCCCCCCGGTCGCGTGTTGAACCTCCAATGACAAACGATTACTAACAATAAATATTGCCTTGTTTCAAACTTTCAGCAAATCAAGTCGTGGGGAAAGTTTGTAAACTGAATTTTCACATTAAGGTAAATTTTCGTATGCACACGAAAACATCTTTATTCGATTGACATGCGTTCGGATGACAACGAGTCACTTTAATTAATTGGACAGCGAAATAAGTTACGGATATAACAAAATATGGAACATAAATTTAGTTAATTGTAATCGATGTGCACAACGAGCAGTCGTCTTCTCCACTGGGGTAACAGACGCATGGCCATTGGACTGTTCAACCACTGTCGACCATTCATATTGGTCCTGAACAAGGAAGATCTTTGTTTGCTTGAGGTTACTCAGGACACTGTCCCTCCACCAACCTCTAGGCCATTCTCTAGGTCGCACTCTACCAGGAGAACTCTTGTAAAGGCTTTTGACTGTCCTGCTGTCTTCTGTACTCAGGACATGACCTATCTACTTCAGTCATTGTACCTTAATGAGGGAGATAATGCTGAGAGCATCATATGCAGCTTACAATTCTCTATTTTATTTCCTGTACAATATACCATTTTTACATAACAAGCGGTATAACATTAAAAACAAAACGAAGGGGCCGAAAAATTAAATTAAAAAAAAATAGGTGTGTTGTTGGGCACAAGAACTTCACAGTCGAGTGGCAAGTAACCTTAATCATTGTTTTTAAAAATATATAAACATTTGGTACGTTTCACAGTTTTTATTTAACTATGACAGCTGTTTCAACTTCTTAAGCCATTGTCAAAGAGATAAGTGAATTACTAATCAGAGGATGCAAGGGTGGTGAACATCTGTTTAGAGCGTATATCGGAACATGTGTGGGGTGTGAAGATGAAGGGGGAGTGATTGTAGGAGCTAAGGGAAGGTCAAGTGTCTGTAAAAATTAAATATAATCTGAATACAAAATATGAAATTAACTAAACTAAATAACAGCTTTTAATAAAGGGGAACACAGAATTCAGTTTGTCCATTTGTTAAATTTGTTCATTTCATCAAATAAAAACTGTGAAACGTACCAAGTGTTTATATATATATATATATATATTTTTTTTTAAAAACCTTTGTATTAATATGTTTCACCAAATGGCCAACGAATCGTCAATTATTCATTGTGTTGCTCGTATGTACTTGGAGTAAGAGAGATTTTTATAAACAATTACGATTCAACTAAGAGTGAAAAGATAATTATATGAGTCGAGGGCAGATTAGTTTATGTGTAGTCCTATTTTATTGTGAGAAATCTATATTTACAATTAACGTTAGAATCATATCGTACGTCGTATTATTTACGGTACACACAAATATACAAAAAATATTTAGCAAGTAATTTTATTCAATGCAACAATGTGCTTTACTCGGTGTTTCGTTGAAAAGTAGAACGCAATATGCGCAGTAAAGTATTTCAATTTAAAACAAAATTGAAAAGATTATTGTTTTAATCAACAATGAGTACTGCGGCAAATTCGAACTGTGGGAAATTCATTATTTACCACAGTACTGTGGTTACTGACAAACACCGTGTCAGTTGTGTATAATCGTTTTAACCTGAAGATGGCATTCAGAGGTGAGGGCGAAACGTCTGAAAATAAAAGCATTGAGAATAATAACTTTAGTTGACCTCGCGCCATTGGCCCGGATTTTATTTTCAAGAATGTTGACGTCGGCAGTTAAAGTCTTAGAATAAAAGGTTACTTTTTATTTAGTCTGTCTATAAACTTTAAGTTCAAGATAGATGAAATGTCTTACTTGTTCTATGCAGATGTTGTCTATGCATATTTTCGTCCGAATCGGTTCATCTCTTATAAAGGCCACTACCGGTACTTTTGTCTTTGATCCAGATATGTTACAGTTATATTCTTTCCCTATTTTATGTAAGATGTATATTGCTCGCTGGAGATCGTCTTCTGAAGTGGCGAATATAGCGTAGCTTGGTCATCCGCAAAGAGAACGGTTTTCAAGCTTTTATTTCGGTGGATTTTAATACCGTCAGGGGATTGCTGTTTCCATTTTTTGAGGAGATCATCTAGATAAAGGTAATCTAACTTAAAAAAAATAAAGTAACGAATTTCACAAGAATGTGTGGAACGATTCGGAGAACGTTGGGAAATACATGTAGAAAGAAACCCAAATAAAAATGTATAAAACAATGGTAATACCTACACTATTGTATGGTTATGAAACTTGGGTAATAAAGAAAAAGATGAACAGAAAATAAAAACAGGAGAAGTGAAATTTCTGATATCAGTTGAAAGGTGTCATACATGAGATCATATAAGAAATGATTCAGGTATTTTTTCAGTTAATGCAAGGATTAAAGAATACAGAAGAAAATGGATTAAACATATCGATAGAATGGAAGAAAGTAGAATACCAAAGATGGCAAAGGATTACAACCCTTGAGGCAGAAGAAAAGTTGGTAGACCTAAGAAAAGGTGGAGTGTGGAATAGGAACAGGCCGCTAAAGCCTAAAACCGTTAATAAGTTGATCATGATGATAGTAAACTTTAAGCAATACATTTTGACCAGAACCAAAATGTTGTGGAACTTATAATTATGGTGCACACTGTGTGTATAGCAAGGAAGTAGTAACACAGCGCGTAAGAAAGTAAGAGAAAACAAGACATACAAAGAGATTACCGCGGTGTGTATGCAGGGTTGATCCGGGTTTATCCTGACGCGACTGCAGTGGTGTCCTCCGGCTGCTTAATCCCGTCCGGCCGTCTAGGTCATTACGGAAAACGCCTATTTTGTACATTGCCTAAAGACATCGTCTGTGTGTGTGGGAGGGTTGAGAGAGAGGATGGGGAGAGAGATAGAGATAGAGATAGAGAGAGAGAGAGAGAGAGAGAGAGAGAGAGAGAGAGAGAGAGAGAGAGAGAGAGAGAGAGAGAGATCTCACTTCAACGTGTCACAAATTATGTTGATATCCTAGAGTTTCATATGACGCATAGATTCTTCTTCTTCTTCAGCAGCGCAACAACCTATTACTGCGTCAATGCCTCCTTTATCAGCCTTCGCCAGTTGTCCCGGTCAAGTGCAGCTGCTCTCCAGTTCCGGGTCCTAAGGATATGGCGCGCATCATAGTTCAAACCGTCTTCTCAACGTAGTTTGGGACTACCAACTCTCCTGGTGCCGCAGATTTGTTCTATGAGTGCCTTCTGGGTATTTCATTCTCCCCATTTCGATCATATGTTTAGCCCACCTGAGTCTACCACGTTTTATAATTTTTACAATATCTGGTTCATTCAGAAGAGTGTTTAGTTCTTGGTTGGTCTTTTCCTCCACTCACCTTCCACACATGTTGTACCAAAAATACTGCCGA
This sequence comes from Magicicada septendecula, assembly GCA_034769895.1. Taxonomy (NCBI): domain Eukaryota; kingdom Metazoa; phylum Arthropoda; class Insecta; order Hemiptera; family Cicadidae; genus Magicicada; species Magicicada septendecula. Next base: position 560,772,792 of record CM068369.1, read on the forward strand.
GGATTTTGCGTTCATGAACCAGCAGGCTTGACTCAGACTGTTTAGAAATGGTCCAGGTCTCAGAACCATTGGTGAGGACTGGGCGGATCAGTGTTTTATACAGAAGCAGCTTGATGCTCCTGGCAATTGTTCTGCTCTGGAACGGGGGTCTGAGACCAAGCCTTACCTGTTATTCTTCCAAATTCTTTGATTTCTCTAACGGCTACTTTCTGTGTCGTGTACTGCTCCCATAACTTTCTCTAGGACTGTGTTAGCTCCTGTTGGTGTCAAATTGTTATATGGAACAGAAAACCTCACCCTGCTAGAAAATCATAAACCGGATAACTAGCCGACGTGTCACAAATTATGTTGATATCGTAAAGTTCCATATGACATGACGCATTGATTACATAATCTTTATTTTATTTAAAAAAAAAAGTTAATTTTGTTACAGGATTCTTGTATAATATATATTTTATCAAATATATTCTACTTAATATTATTTCTGCAAGTAGAATGTTCTGATCATTAATATCATTATATATCAATCTGACGGACGTTTTACAGAATAGATTTGTATGCTCAGAAATTACTAAATAAACTTCTAAATTCTAAATCAAAATTTCTAAATTGTTTAAGTAAATTCTATTGAGAAACCTTTGATGATACAGGTCTATTTTGTAAAACTTGCGTCATCTTCATATAAATTGATAACAATATGTACATTCTACTTGCAGAAGTAATACATTTTTTTATATAAATGTTAAGAGTTGTAATTATTATTGTTGTTATTGTAATTATTGTTCTTTTTAAAAAAAGTTTCTATAGCCTACTTTTTTCTATGTACTTTATGTTTATAGATTATGAGGACATCCATTGATTTCTGGAGTGGAAACGTCAATGAGAAAGTCACAATTACGGAACTAGTTTTAACAGACTCGTCAGCGTTTCATTAGTTAGCTTTGTAACACTAACAATCAGTAAGGCGATATCAATAAATTATAAATTTGCCCGCATGAATTGTTTCCACAGCCTATGCTCAGATTTGCGCAACACGCTTGTCATCATCATCATCATCATCATCACCATCATCTGGAAGGATTAAACCAAGGATGGTTTGTTCCGGTCTCAAACAGGCAAAGTCTAGAGCCGATAACTCCAGCGCTTCCTCGGACGTCGCACACCTCTCCGTCCCTTCGGCTTAGAGTTCCATAGTTGTTTGGGGATGCGGCAGTCATCCATTCGGCAAAGACGATCCCACCAATTCAGCCGATACTGAGCAATCCCGTCGAGTGTATTCATAATATTCAGTTCCTGCCGTATATCTGTGTTTCGTCTATGATCATGGAGAGTATACCGTGCCACGTGCCTGAGAAATCTCATTTCAGCCGCTTGGATGCGACTGGCCTAGCCTTTCGATAGAGTCCAATTCTCAGACCCATAAAGAAGTGTCAGGGAAGGGCCATCACCTTGTAGAATTTTATGCGTGTTCCTTTACTTGCTGACTTAAGAGTTCGCTTGATGGTACCGCACATAAGGTTGAAGATGTTTATCCGGACGCGACTGCAATGGCGTCCTCCAGCGCTTAATCCTGCCCGGCCATCTGGTCATTACGGAAAACGCATTTTGTACATCGCCTAAAGACATCATCTGTGTGTGTGTGTGTGTGTGTGTGTGTGTGTGTGGGAGAGAGAGAGAGAGAGAGAGAGAGAGAGAGAGAGAGATCCTACTTCAACATGTCAAAAATTATGTTGATAACGTAGAGTTTCATATGACGCATCGATTACATAATCTTTATTATTTTTTGAAATTAATAATTATTTTGAATTATTTTTTCTGAATTAAGTTTGTTACAGAATTGTTGTATAATATATATTTGTGTTATTATGTAATACATAATACGCAACGTTCTTATTCACAAAATCGTTGCTTGTGTTATAAGACACAATGTGGCCCAGGTATTCAAAATTGCTGGCTTGTTTCAGGACAGTACCATCTATAACAATTTTTGCCTCTACGGGATCAGTTCCACGAAAAGGCATCACCTTGGTCTTAAGTGTGGATATTTGAAATCCAGAGTCTTTGCATATTCGATTTAACAAAACGCTAGTCCATCTAATATTTTAATGCGCAGACATAAGGTACAGGACTAAATCAAATTCTCAGGATTCAAAGACGGATGATCTTATATCATTACTGTATATACGAAATCCAGTGCATAGCTTATTAGTAAGCATGAAAGAATGAAACAGTTTATTGAGCTTTATAAAAGCATAAAATCGATATTATGTATCCGGTAAATTATTTTCCCAAGAGAACTTTGTTATAACGTAAGTACATTGAACGCGGAAAATATACAAAAGGCTGCATATCGAATTCCAATAATTGCATATCATTCGATTGGATAGTTCAATTATGTACACACCGCTCGGGGACAAGAGTACAATATCCAAACTTGAAACAAGAAAACTGGCTTTGCTAGAAAAGTTTTGTTTGACAAGCTTGCCCGCGCGAGCGTGTGCTTTCATACACCTTCAACAATAACACACAGTAACTTTTATTAAGGGACAGTACGTTAGTAACTACTGTTTTGTCAATTGATTTGTATCAATAATTTAGTAAATTATCGTTTACTGACCTGAATGTGAAACAAATTATTTATATTAAAAAACACGGAATTAATATTACGTAACATTATAAAAATAATGCATTCATGTTCGAACACTAGCCTACTTTCTTCTTCATGTTCATCTTTCTTCAAGAATTATTTCCATGACCTATCATCATTTAGCATGGTACAAATAAATCAAATTTTCCTTGTTCCCATCCTGATTTTCCGGCACCTTCTTCTTCTTCTTCTTCTTCTTCTTCTTCTTCTTCTTCTTCTTCTTCTTCTTCTTCTTCTTCTTCTTCTTCTTCTTCTTCTTCTTCTTCTTCTTCTTCTTCTTCTTCTTCTTCTTCTTCTTCTTCTTCTTCTTCTTCTTCTTCTTCTTCTTCTTCTTCTTCTTCTTCTTCTTCTTCTTCTTCTTCTTCTTCTTCTTCTTCTTCTTCTCCACGTCAAGGTATAGGCATACAGCGAGTTCAGCCTTCACTGAAGCCGTCTTTTCCTTGGTCTACCTACAGCTCGTCTTTCTTGACATCTGAATCTTATTACTTGCTTAGGTAGTCTCATATCTTCCGTTCTCTCTATATGGTGCTTCCATTTCTGCTGGCCACAGAATATACATTTAGTTCGGTTCTTATGTCTTCATTTCGTATTCGATCTCGAAGGGTGCAAACTTTGGTTTTTCTCAAGAGCTTCACTTCACTTGGTTGTATTCTTCGCTCATCATTTCTCGTCATCATACACGTATCACTTCCATAAGTTGAAACAGGCGTTGCTATTATTTTATAGGATATTATCTTGGTGTCTCTCCTTGTCTTACTTCATAAGTTTTTTTTGTATAGTACCGCATCTCATTTGAAACCTATTTATTTATATATCGATGTCGCTGTCATACTCATAAGTTACATCGCACCCTAGAAAATTGAAATGAGATACTTGTTCTATAGAGTGACTGTTAATAATTATCTTGGAACGTATTGGATTCTTTCCGGTTTGTATCTTGGCACCGTCTTCCGGTTTATAATTTCCATAACTGCTTCGACCGCCATAGCGTCGTTTCTCGGTTCCCATCCTGATATCCCAATACCGTCTTCCGGTTCATAATTTCCGTAACTGCTTCGACCGCCATAGCGTCGTTTCTCGGTTCCCATCCTGATATCCCAATACCGTCTTCCGGTTCGTACTTTCAGTAACTGCTTCGATCGCCATAGCGTCATTTCTCGGTTCCCATCCTGATTTCCCAGTACCGTTTTCCGGTTCGTAATTTCTGTATCTGTCTCGCCCTCCAGTAACGTTATTTATCCCTACTTGCTAAATTCCATTCTAGTATGACCATTTCTTATAAGATCTCTTCTGGTACAACACTCAAAACCCTCATATTTGTTTTTTTTTTTTATATTCGGAATATATCTTTTGCCTTTATAATCCAAGTTTCACTACCACATAATAGTTGAGATATGACCAGTACATTATAATATTTCAATTGCGTGTCTGCTTGTTTCCTTCCTTTAAGTATTTAATGATACATTCACAAAGCTGATGGAAGAGACAACATTGCTTCAACATTTTTACAATCTTGATATGCAATGTTGCACCCTCTCGATTCTTGAAATCTGACAGCTGTTTTGGTGAGTCCCGTATTACAATTTTTTGTTCTTATGTGATTGGACCCAGAAAAAGCCAAAACTTTTGTTTTGAGATAAGGAAATGGTTTAATTAAAATCTGTTAAAATATTGTTAAGATAAAAAATGACCTTTGGGTGGTTATTTATATTCTTGTATTATCACACAATCGTCTTCATACGTTTAAGTATTTAAATAGGACCCTTTCACTAAATATAATTAAATATTGTATAACACGTTAAATATTAAATATTTAAGTCGTAAGCTTACACGGCCGAAGTCAATATTATCAAAATGATTACAAAAGTGCTGCTAGGCCATGGTCGGTTGCTATGTAACAGCGACACCATCGGCGACGTTTCGAACTACTCCTTCGCGGATCTTCTTCAGGCTACAAAAAGCGACAGACAGAGTGTTGTGGAACAGTTAGGGTACATCTTGGCCGAACGATACCCCACAACATTTTTGGGTAAAAGCAGCAGACGGCGGCTAACACGAGGTTACCTATGTAACCACGGCCACCACGTCTCAGCCAAGATCGTCCGAGATCCGCCATAACTGTTTCACAACACTCTGTCTGTCGCTTTCTGTAGCGTGAAGAAGATCCCAATGGTGGGATTCGAAACGCCGCCGACGGTGTCGCTGTTATGTAGCAACCGATCACCGCATAACAGTCCGGTTTTTAATATTTTTGATAATATTAAATATTTATATTTTTTTGTGCATATAAAATTAAGAAAAACTTATTGTAACTTTGAAAATTTACAAAGAAACTTATAGAGGTGGAATTCAGGTGGCCATCTTGTGACGATTTCATTAAAAAAAAAATATGTTAATTAATTAAGTTGATAATGTATAAGCTGAGAAATTTTAAATTCTTAATAAAATCTCACATTTTAAACTAAATCTTATTGCAATCATTAAATAATAATAATATTTAATATAAAGTTTAATAATAATAATAAAAGGGAATGCAATTGTACAGAAAGGGTAAAGCTTACTAATTAATCCTGCATAAACAGGTACTGACCAGAATTAACTTGTTTTCAGACCCCTAAATAAACTAAGTATTATTGTAAATTTGTTATTATTTAAATAAATAAATAAGACCACTGTTACGTACTTTGATAACTTCTGTAACTAAGAATATCTCTATTTAATTATTTAATCAAACTTTAGTCCTTTAATTAAATTAGAAACACGGAACTACTTTTATGTTGCCTAGTAATTGTCTTGAGATTACTACTCTCCCCCTTAACTATTTCTGCCACTTGCAATGGAGCGCTCACGCCGTAAGCAGCGTAAAGCGTTGTTTCGCTACGTGTATATAAAAATGTGAAAGGCTTGATTCAATGACTATTTAAATAAGTAAATTTGTGCGGTGATGACATCTCTCTCTATTATCAAATAACAAACTATGTAATTTATACAGTATTACAAACAAGAAGGTGATATTCAACTAATCTATAATCATGTGAAGTGTATAACAGTGAAACGAACTTTCTATTTATGTATTCAAACTACAAGAATTACTAAGAATTACTACAGTCGTCTGAGATGAGTGTACCACACCAGGAATGATTTGACATAATTCAGCAACTTCACCGTCACAGGATGATAAGGTAACGACAGACCTTCAGGAAACATCCGGAGGACCGAAGAACCAATTCTGCAGCAACTTCAGGAAACACACAGGTGACATGGAGGCTTGTCTTCCATGGTTAAGAGTTACAAAATTATAACCCACAAAAGACAATTTAACTTATCATATTAAAGACTTTAAAACTTCTGTTTTAAATGTAATAACATTAAAGACTTTAAAAGACAGACATTATATGTAACATGTAGTCTAAAATCTAATAACACTGGTTATAGCAAAAGAGTAAAAGTTTAAACTAAAAGTTTTGTTGTTTTAAAAGATTAATAAAAACCATTCTTCAAATGGTTAAATTTTCAATATTGTACATGGCAAGGTGACCATTATTCGTTTAATATATTCAATCCCGGATCCGTGGAATAAATAAATAATAAGATGTACATCATATTTTGAGGGCCCTTTGTAAAGGAGTAATATCTATATATAATCAGATAGTAAACTATATTGTTTGAGAACTTTCAATAGAGCACTTAATTACCAAATGTAATAAAGAGATGTCATCTGAGTACCGAGTAAACTGAGTGCATAAATCAACAGTCTCCCCTTCCTAATATCCTGCTATAAGAATTGTTTTATTTGTTGTGATTATTTTCAGCTCGTCACAACTAAGGCAGCCTGTATAATTGGCAGATCCAATTATTGCGGGTTCCCTAAGTTATAACACAAGAGAAGATGTTATAAATTGCGCCACTCTGCTTAATTGCTGTTGTTTTATAATTAATTGTGTACAGAGTGTCACAAATAAATTGCGCCACTCTGCTAATTTGCTAATTTGCTAATTTTGCTAATTTTGCGTAAGAGAAAAGAAAGAAGTAATTGTGTCCCGATATCCCACACACACAAGCTGTTGATCTATTCACTCATGGATTTTAATATGTGTCAGAATTTTAAATAAGATAAAATAATAATTAATATTATAGTAATATAGTATAGGTAACTTTATTTGTAAATATAATATGTGTAAAGTAATATTAACATATAATCCCATGTAAACAAAATCAGACCAGTTGAATTTCCTGTTCTCGCCTGTACAGAACTGTCCTTGTCACCCTCTGTCAAGTTGAGTTAGACAATGCATTCACCCTCTAGTTGAGTCCCCCTTTGTAAGCAAAACAATGCCATTGTTTAAAACTAGTCTGACCTACATTCCAGCATAACAGCTGATCGTTTAAATAGAAACTAATGCCAATGTTTAATAATCACTGTTAATAAATGTTTATCATATACTAAAGTGTGTAGGAAATAATTGTGTATAGTATAGTAGAGCAAATAATATTGTGACTTAAATTTTAAATGAATAAATGACTCAGTTAACCCTCCCTTGTTACATAAAGTATTAAACCCCATGTCCCAAAACAGTAAACTTGTAAACTGAGCCAAATAAAAAAAAAACGAAGTAAATAAAGTGTCCTAAATAAATATGGTAAGTCGATAGGAAATAATTCTAGGTAGTTTTTAAACCCCCAAAGTAATAATAAGTGAATGATAATATTTGTTTTGAATAATAAGTCTGAATAAACCTTAAGTTAAACAAATTTGTGTAACGTGTAGCGGTGAATAAGAGAAAAGCGAATAATAATAAAAGAAGTATAGTTGAATAGTGAACGCCCCAGTCGTAGCCTGTAAGAGAACAATAAAAGCGTGTTCAGTATTGTAGTAAGCAGCCACCCTCTCTCTATTGTGATAAACCGGTGCGTCCCTAAACAATGAATACCACCCCTGTGTATTACAATGAATTGTGTAAAGTGTCTCCCCTTCCGCATAGTTTGTTTGGTTATTGTTAAAGAGATAATGAGAATTATCTTCGTGAGATTCCGCTTCTCTCAATTAACTATAATCTAGAGTGGGAGTGGAGTATGGGATCCTCTTTAGATTATTTTAGAAGTAAGTCTATGGTATATAATCAAGAAAGAATTATATACATGTAAAGTAACAAGTCACAACAGCGCCGACTGAAAAGGATAATGATGAGGCAGAAAGGTGCCAAGAGATCATTAAAAGAGTGCTGAAAGCTAACTTGTAGAGTTAGAGTAAGCTGATGTCAGTCGGGCCACGATATTGGGAGTTACGAGTAATTAGGGAAATTAGTATTAAGGATTAAAATATAAGTTAGCATTGTAAGAAGTGAGAAAAAGGGAATTTCACGAAGGCGATCATTTAAATGAAAACGAAATCATTTAAAGAGAATTAGAAAAAAAAACAAACCGTGTACTAATAATAAATAATAATAATAATAATAATAATTAATTACACACGGAAGACCCCAAACATACTCCCGGTACATTCCTGAACAAATAAACCGGAGTCTGTGGCTTAAGCGGCGGAGTATGTGACGATTTCATTAAAAAAAAATATGTTAATTAATTAAGTTGATAATGTATAAGCTGAGAAATTTTAAATTCTTAATAAAATCTCACATTTTAAACTAAATCTTATTGCAATCATTAAATAATAATAATATTTAATATAAAGTTTAATAATAATAATAAAAGGGAATGCAATTGTACAGAAAGGGTAAAGCTTGCATAAACAGGTACTGACCAGAATTAACTTGTTTTCAGACTCCTAAATAAACTAAGTATTATTGTAAATTTGTTATTATTTAAATAAATAAGTAAGACCACTGTTACGTACTTTGATAACTTCTGTAACTAAGAATATCTCTATTTAATTATTTAATCAAACTTTAGTCCTTTAATTAAATTAGAAACACGGAACTACTTTTATGTTGCCTAGTAATTGTCTTGAGATTACTACTCTCCCCCTTAACTATTTCTGCCACTTGCAATGGAGCGCTCACGCCGTAAGCAGCGTAAAGCGTTGTTTCGCTACGTGTATATAAAAATGTGAAAGGCTTGATTCAATGACTATTTAAATGAGTAAATTTGTGCGGTGATGACATCTCTCTCTATTATCAAATAACAAACTATGTAATTTATACAGTATTACAAACAAGAAGGTGATATTCAACTAATCTATAATCATGTGAAGTGTATAACAGTGAAACGAACTTTCTATTTATGTATTCAAACTACAAGAATTACTAAGAATTACTACAGTCGTCTGAGATGAGTGTACCACACCAGGAATGATTTGACATAATTCAGCAACTTCACCGTCACAGGATGATAAGGTAACGACAGACCTTCAGGAAACATCCGAAGGACCGAAGAACCAATTCTGCAGCAACTTCAGGAAACACACAGGTGACATGGAGGCTTGTATTCCATGGTTAAGAGTTACAAAATTATAACCCACAAAAGACAATTTAACTTATCATATTAAAGACTTTAAAACTTCTGTTTTAAATGTAATAACATTAAAGACTTTAAAAGACAGACATTATATGTAACATGTAGTCTAAAATCTAATAACACTGGTTATAGCAAAAGAGTAAAAGTTTAAACTAAAAGTTTTGTTGTTTTAAAAGATTAATAAAAACCATTCTTCAAATGGTTAAATTTTCAATATTGTACATGGCAAGGTGACCATTATTCGTTTAATATATTCAATCCCGGATCCGTGGAATAAATAAATAATAAGATGTACATCATATTTTGAGGGCCCTTTGTAAAGGAGTAATATCTATATATAATCAGATAGTAAACTATATTGTTTGAGAACTTTCAATAGAGCACTTAATTACCAAATGTAATAAAGAGATGTCATCTGATTATATATAGATGTACCGAGTAAACTGAGTGCATAAATCAACAGTCTCCCCTTCCTAATATCCTGCTATAAGAATTGTTTTATTTGTTGTGATTATTTTCAGCTCGTCACAACTAAGGCAGCCTGTATAATTGGCAGATCCAATTATTGCGGGTTCCCTAAGTTATAACACAAGAGAAGATGTTATAATCTTTTCTTTTCATTTTATATTTCCATTCGCTTTGGGGACAGGATCGGCACTCGGCTCGTCTGAATGTACCGCCGCTCACAACCATCCCCTCCACACACACACACACACACACACACACACACACACACACACACACACACACACACACACACACACACACACACACACACACACACACACACACACACAACTATTCTGTGCAGCTACAGTAGTAAATTGGAGACAGCACTATCGCAGAACAGGCGAAACGTCACGTTATTGTGTAAAGTTAACACTGATATCACGCCGTTGCCAACAAAAAAAAACAATTTCCTACTGATCAGGTCTACAAGTATAAATATAAATTTTAAAGTGTTGTGAGGTATCAATGGAGTTTTTTACCGCTACTTACTACTACTACTCTCCAGCACTACAGCCCATGGTGAGCCTTGGCCTCCGCTACGACTCGTCTCCACTCATCTCTGTCCACTGCCTTCAGTCTCCAGTTCCTAATGCCCATCTTTCTTAGATCTTCTTCCACATCCTGCTGCCATCTTCTTCGAGGCCTTCCTCTTCTTCTTTTGCCCAGTATCGTTCCACTTAATATAGTTTTGGGCATCCTCGTAACATTCATACGGAATACGTGTCCCAGCCATCTAATTCTAGCTGATTTTATGTGTCTCACCAGGTCTTGTCCACCAATCAACTCATTTATTTCAGCGTTATTTCGGATCCTATACATATTCCCTTCCTTCACCGGTCCAAATATCTGTCTCAAAATTCTTCTTTCAAAAATTCTTAGTGCACTTATATCCTTATTTACGAGAGTCCATGTCTCGGATGCATAAGTAACAACAGGTCTGATCAGTGTTTTATATAACATCAATTTGGTTCTGGGAGTTAGAAGCTTTGATTTCAGTAATGATTGGTTTGCATAGTAGGCTCTATTGCCGGTTATGATTCTATTTACTATTTACCGCTACTTATAGATGCGAAATTTTATTTTATATCATTCTATATAGTTTATTCTTTGCTTTATTTGTAACTGAACGGGTGAAGTAGTTTCCAGCGCTAAACTCGACAGTTTAGCATTTTCCTGTGTATATTATTTCCTTTCTTAGTTTAATCCTGATGTAAACAAACCCACGTACCAAATCTGAAACGCTATTGGTCAGGAGCGTTGACACTGTTCACACAGTAATGTATTACGCCCATGGGCAGAATGTCTGTATAGTCGTGTGAGAGTTATCGTACCACTTAAATCGGGGCACGTCGTTTTAAGACTTCCTCCTTGTCACTGTATTTTGATTCCTATTGAATTAATGTGGAGCCAGTTGAAAGGATATGGTGTATCGTCACAACACAACATATATAAGCTGCGTGGTATTAAACAATGGATAGAGAAGAAGGTAAATGAAACAACGGAGGAAAAGTGGCGTCATTGTATCGAGAATATTATAATAAAGGAAGAAGGTAAGATTTGAGAACTGCCTCACATTACCGTCGTCGTTTTGAATAGTCTTGCCAGTAATAACGCTAACTCAAGTGATGATACGAGTTCCGACCCAGATTGAATTACTTTCTGCAACAACTGATAACATACAGTACACTGATGATTATCACAGCTTCCATTTTTGTTTTAAATAAACTTTACTTTTTTGTTTTGTTGCGATTTTTAAACGATTAATTAAAAAAAACCAATAACTGGTGTTATAAAAAAATTTACTGTCGGTCTGACTCAATAACAAAAATTTTAATTTGGTAAAGACAAATTATTACAATTTACATGTGTTTACACAGTATTAATATTTCAACTATTTCGTGTTTACTTGCTGAACGGCTACTTGTCATGTTCCGGACGAGGCCTTTCAGTGTTTTCACCACTTTCAAGTCCGAAGTATTAATATTATATGTGCCCTGTTTGTACTCCTCCTGTCAGAGTGACATACGTCTAATTCAAGCAGTAAATAGCGTTTAGTTACACGCCTGTTTGTTTACATCAGGATTGAACTATGAACGGAAATAGTGTATCTATCTATCTATCTGTTTGATGTATGTGTCACGTAACTTTTAAAGGTATTGACCGATTTTCGTAAACCTTGGCATTGTGTCCAAACTTTTTCCGTACGGAACCATATTTTTTTTTTTTTTAGATTAATCCTCCAAAAATTAGGGGAGGAGGGCGAGAGACAAAAACTGTGAAAGGTTCCAAATTTTCAATAAATCGCTCAAGTTTTTTAAGGTATTACATTAAAAAAAATTTTACAAAAATACAAATAGAGTGTTATTTCTTTATAATCTAAAACTTTTGCACGGCGGGGGCCAAAACGTAGGCGAACATTTTTATAAATTTGGAAAAATTCATGTGACGTATCAAATCAAACGAAATTTTAACTAAATTTTAAAGTAGTGTTAATTTTTGGAAATTTCAAAATTTTTGAACGTCATAACCCAAAAACGGAGATAACGGTTTGATAAAATTGTAAAAATCCAGGGTGTCATAGTGAAGGGAATTTTAAAAGAATCCCAATTTTTGGAATTTTTAGCGTTTATTGGATAGTTGCTTTAGGATTATTACTTTACTAAACAAAAAATAGAAGGGTAATCAAGATTTTTGAAACTTTTTTATTATCTGAAAAATTATCTGGTACCAAAATTTATCCCACAATAAATGTATCTTGTTCAAAGTAGTAAGAAAGTTCTGCAGGTCATGGAGTTTTGTAATTGTAATAAATAGTACTTTTGAATGCAGCTCATTGTACTAGTATAATTTTATAGTTTATTTTTATGTGTTATTCCTTATTTAATAAAAGATTTACATTATTATTACAAAATATTAATCACAATTATTGATATGTTGCCAATAGTTTGTTTTACAATTTTTAATTTTAAGTTCTATTATGTTGGTTTCCTTCTGAGGACGATCCCAGATTCTGTCAAACGAAACCTCATGTGTAAATATATTACGATGGAGACAATCTGGGTAGAAAATTTAAGTAAAAATATTTATAACTCTATGCGTGGTCAGTCAAACGCACTGCTCGCGGAATACAGTACACAAATCGATTATTACGTGTAAAAGTGAACTTCCAGTTTACCTCTCGGCATCGAACTCCCGCCTCTCTGGCATTTTGAAACGGAAAGTTTCCGCCTCTCTGACCATTCATCATTTCCAGTTTTGACAGATCAAGATATATACGATAGGGAGAGAGAGATAGAGGCGGTGGTGGACCCGGCAGCTGCCTGGCGATAACGAACTGGCCAATAAAACTTTATTGACACCAACGCCAACGCCTTCGCAATACCGCCGAACCAATGCGTACAATCTATTGCAGTAGTATTATTGAATAGCAAACACGTATCAACGGATCAAATATTATCAAGGTTCATAGTAGGTTACTAGTACACTATTGTGAACATAACATCAAGTATCGTATAATTCTAGCAATAACAAGTTTTGATCATTATAAATCGACTTCAGGTTTTATGATAATTAACCTATCCTTTGTTAAAACTCAAGATACAAACAATATTCTCAAACAGGAAAGCAAATAATCAATTAGAAACCAATAAATAATATATAATTACGACAATAACGGAACGTGCTCAAAGAGTCGAGAGTGTCCTCCAACCCGTTTGAGTGTCCCACTAGCTGAGCAAGTGCAGGGTCTCGGTCAAGGCCGCACTAAAGTATCTTCCAGACTGTTCGAGAGCACATTCAACTACTCAAATTATGCTGGCACGGTGTAAAGAATGTTGGAAAATTATTCTGGAACCTCTGCGGGATCTACATAAGCAACAGGGACAGGCTTAGAAGTCAGTTACACCTGACGAGATTGTAGAGCCTTTTCAGCCTTAAAAAGAAAACAATTACGACTCTCGCGCCAGAAAACGAAGGTACAGCCTATTAGTCTGGCTTTATACTTGTCGCCAGTATATAAGCCCAGTTTATACGGTCCTAAAATTTCAACTGGGTCTACTCAAAACTTTGAGACAAAAAGGATTTATAAAGTCTTCTTTTTCTTTTCCTCTTCAATGATTAAGTTATATAAACCTGTTCTGGCACCCATCTCATCCTCGGACGACCCACGTCTCTTCTACCAGTGTCTTTATAGTTCAGTGCCGCTTTCGGCAATTGATCCTCTTTCATCCTTTGCAGAGGATTATGTCCTTTACTTCAAATTCTGCTCTGATATCTTAATTCCTTAATCTATCTCGCAATGTAAAGTATTTTGAAGAAACTGCATTTCAGCAGTCTGAATCTTGCTGGTTTCCTTCTTTGTCAAGACCCACCCAATGCACTCGCATAATTAACGTGAGGATTGCAATTGTCTTATAAAATTTAATCCTTGTTCTGTGTCTTGTTTTATTTCTAAGATTTCTATGAATCGTACCAGAAATATTCCTAAATTTATTTGTCTTCATGTCTTCACTCTTATGTCATATTTAGATTCATAGCTTACTGCTTAGCCGCGATATTTGAAACGGCTCACATGTTCCAAAATGGTTTTGTTTATAACTGTCTCAGTCCTCACTATATATTTAACTTTAAAGCCCATGGTTTTGGTCTTTCTTACTGAAATTGTCAGTGACTATTCTCTTGCCACTTCTTGTAATTGAAACATAGCTCTTTCTAAATCATTCTCTCATTTGCTTGAATAAGAACAATGTCATCCGCATCTAGCAGGGAACCCATAAAAATTTATTTGTTAAGCTGTATTTTTGATGTCACTCTGGATTTCCATGCTCTTAACATGTCGTCAATATATATATTAAACAGGGTTGAAGAAGCACAGTCTTCCCCAATAACATTATAAATAACGTTATAAAACATGTATAAAGTGTTTTAATAAAATTATATGGGAATAATCCTGAATTCCTCAATTGTCCTGAGGAAATTGGGTGAGGGGGTTAGCCAGCTTTTAAACTAGTCACTTCCTTACCCCCCTCCAAACCCATCATCATCCTAAAGGAGCACCTACTAGTTACGTCACTGATCGGCAGTAGTGACTTAACTACCAAACAAAGCCACGCACGCACCCTGACACACAGACACTTTTTGAACGTTCTGCAAAATTCAAATTTCAATTTAACTCGCTGTAAATCCAATACTACAACTACCGCTACGCATTATTCTATCATTCGTCATTCCGGGTTTGACAGATCAGTATATAGTGTGCCGGGCGTACCAGTGCAGCGATAACCAACAGGGCAGTAAAAATTTATTGACACCACACCAACCCCCTATCACAGCGGAATTTTATACAACCCTTCCCTCCCACATTTCCACTTGATAAATGATTACATAGTTCCTTTACTCTTTACAACAACTTGATCCTCACACCGGTTTTGCGCACAAACGTACGCGCGCGTGCACGTGCAAACACGCGTTAGTAGTTTACTAAGGAAGAAGACTGAATAGACATGTGGGTATTACTCCGAGCCGAACTGTTAATTTGAAAGTCCCTGGTTCGAATCCCTCGCACACGACACCACTGTGGACCCCGCCTGTGGAAACTATTGTACTTGGTAATAACATCGTAGGATTATTACGGGTGGCTGAGAGTGGTGCTTGCCGATCTGGCTTTTGGCATGTTGTCGCCGGTTCACATAAGGTAAATTCTTCTTCATCTTTTGGGCGTCGGGGCGTTATTCACAAAAAGTGAATAAAAATTTTAATAAAATAGCAAAAATTGATGTGCAATTATAAAAACTTATCAATAGTTGTAAAACTAAAATCTAAATGAAATGTTAATTTTGGGAAATTTAAAATTTTGAATCACCAGTGCCTAAAAAGTGGGATCGATTTTCGTAAAACTTTCCATGCGTGCACTATTACAATACATATTAAATACATTCCAAAATTTGAAAGATCCAAATTAAAAAAAAAAACTATAAAGTACGTGTTGGGTATTAAATTAAAGAGAATCTTCTTCTTCTTCTTCTTCTTCTTCTTCTTCTTCTTCTTCTTCTTCTTCTTCTTCTTCTTCTTCTTCTTCTTCTTCTTCTTCTTCTTCTTCTTCTTCTTCACATTAAGGATTAGGCTTGCAGCCTGTCCGTCTTCACAGCCACCGTTTTCTTCGTTTGCCTCTATCTCGTTCTCCAAGGGGCTTATACTGGATTATCTTTTTTAGTATTCTTGAGTCAACCATCCTGTTTATAGGTTGTATCCAATTTTCTATATTTTCTTTAATTTTATCGTTTATCGAATATGTATTAAGCTCTTGCCTTATGTCTCCACTTCTTATGTGATCTCTTAGGATGAATCCTTGACTCTCTTTAAGAATTTAATTTCAGCAGCTTGAATTCGTTTTCTTTGATTTTGGGCGAGTGTCCACGATTCACTCCCGTACATCAATACTGATGCCGCTATTATTTTATAAAAGTTCATTAAAGAGCATTTTAACGTAAATAGAATGTTGATTTTAAAAACTAAAATTTTGGGCGTCGAGGGGTCAAAAACTATGTAAAATTTTTTCTAAAATAGTAAAAATTGATGTGGTGTATCAAAATAAAATAATTTTATCTAAAATCTGAAAGGAATAAAAATTTTGAGAAATTAAAAAATGTTGATTTGCTAGTGATGAAAAACTGGTTCAAAAGTTTCATGAAACTGTAAGTTCCGTATGGAATATCAAAGAAAAGAGAATTTCAACCAAAGCTGAATATAGTGTACACTTTTAGAAGTTTCAAAACTTTATGATTTCAGGGCTTTAAAATTTGATAAAATTAATAAAAATATAAAAATTCAGTCAGGTGTTTAAACATAAAGGTATTTCTAACACAAATCCGATGATTCGGAATTTTGAGTGTTTAATGATGATTGATCTACTAAACTTTACTAAACGCAAAATAGTTGGATATTCGGGATATCTTTCAGTTTTCTAATAATTTAAAATTTACCTAATCAAAATTTATCAAATTTGTTAAAATTTATTCAGTACTAATAAATGTACTTCGTTTGAACAGTGAGATAGTTCTACACCTCACCGAGCGTACCAGTTTTAATAAACATACACTTTAGCAAGTTAACACAAGTTAATTTGCCTAATTCTTCAAGACTTTTAGTGATCTTACGTAATAAGAAGTAATTAATAAGAAGTGATCAATGATAGCGTTTCTACCGGTCAAGTTATTGTTAACAGTGACTGAAAATATATCGTGTGTCTTTATAACGTTCAATTATCGTTAATCAGTGTGACCCCCCTTAGTTGCTTGGCAAAATGCATCATTTTGTAATAATTACTTATTGTGTCAATAAAATTTGATCCAATCTGTAGCTGTACCACATCTACTGAAATGGTTTATTTTCTGTTAACAACTGCATGGTCATAAAACCACGGAAGAGAATGGGAAGGTATTATTTAGTGTACAAAGGTTTTGTAAAATATATAAAAACACTTGGTAAGTTTTACAAATTTTTTTATTAACTCTGACAGCTGTTTCGACTAACTAAGCCATTGTCAAAGAGCGAGTGAATGAAATTACTGAACACAGGATGTTAGTGGAGTGTAGGTGGTGAACATCTGTTTAGGGCGTATCTGGAACATCTGTGTTGTGATGGCGAGGGGGGGGGGGAATGTGTGCATGAGACAAGGGAAGTTAGTTAGTCGAAACTTAGTCTTTGACAATGGCTTAGTTAGTCGAAACAGCTGTCAGAGTTAATTAAAAAAAATAAAAAATAAAATTTGTGAAACTTACCAAGTGTTTTTATATATTTTACAAAACCTTTGTATTAATATATTTCACCAAGTGCCCAACGAGTCATCAATTAATATCGTTATTTAGTGTATGTCAGCTGATCGATGGCAGGCACGTGTAAGTGTTGATGGCGTTATTTATTTTATTACGTAACTATAATTTGGTGACGGCTTGTTAGACCGTGCCGTGAATTATGTTCTCCTCAACAGATAGCGACACACTCGTCTTGTAATTTATATCCTGTCCGAGACTGTCCCTAGTTTGTCAACTATTATTGGTCTCTTGTTTACTACTTACTAACGAACCTAGCAGTACGCTTTTAAAATTATCAAATTATTATATTATTATATTCAATAAATAATTTAGACAACTTAAGATGACAACAATTTGAGAAACACTGATCTAATGGACGCTTGGCACTCGGTAGAACATTTCATTAATGATAGAATTTAACAAACAAACACTTGGTATAGTTCTACAGAATATTTTTATTTTCCTTACACTTGTTTTACCAATTACGGCAGCTTCAGAGGTTAGAATCAAATTGACAGATTTGAAATGTATGGTTGGCGGAGGTCTTGTATGACTAAGGTTGCAAAAAGTCCTGGATAAAAGGTTGGACAAAGGTGCATGTTCTACTATTGTTAACAAAAAGGACCGTTACTAGCTAATTATGAATCATATACAGTACACTTTTGCGTGAAGACAATTACAAATCCACTACTTGTCACTTAATCTAAAGTAAGTCTAACTATATATGAAATATGTATAGGACAAAGATGATTACAAATAGGCCTTCCATATAATAAGCTTTAGTGTCTCATTGACAGTAAAACAATATGAAATTCCCAGTGTAATGTAAACTATACAAAAACTCATGTATAATATAACCGGTATAAATAAAATAGAATAGATTTAAATTATTCACAGAATTAATGTTGAGACTGTTCTCCGTATACAAGGATTGTTCAATAAAAACAGGTTTAGAGGCTGTAAACCATTTTTTATTGAACGATTTTAAAAGAAGTCTCCATTAAAATTAAGGCATGAGTCCTACTGTTTGCACTAATCTGTAGATTCCCTGTTGGTAAAATTCTTGCGGCTGTTTGTGGAACCATTCGCTAACAGCAGACTCTACCTCAGCGTTTGATTTGAACCGCCGTTCTTTTAGTGATTTCTTTAAGGGCCAAAAACATGATAATCGCACGGGGACAAGTCGGGACTGTAAGGTGGATGTTTAAGACTTCCCACTTCATACGACCAAGCAGATATTGAGTCGTCTGGGCTACATGGGGTCGAGCATTATCATGCAGAAGAATGACATCATTTGTGAGCTTCTCGGGACGTTTATTCTTAATGCTGACCCGTATGCGTTTTAAGCTGTCTGCATATCGCTCAGCGTTGATGTTGACACCAGGTTCTATAAAATTTAAGACTAGCACAACCTGATAATCAAAAAAAATACGGTCACCATTACTTTTCCTGCCAAAGGTTGGGACCGACATTTTTTCGCCTTCGGAGATTGTGCATGGTTCCACTGCATACTCTGACGTTTGGATTCTGGTTCGTAGTGATAACACCAAGACTTATCGCCGGCAACAATTTGGCGTAGCAAGACATTACCTTGTTGTTGATAGCGCATCAAATGCTGTAATGATAAGGCCGAACGCAAATTTTTCTGTTCATCAGTAAGCAGTCGTGGAATCTAGTAAGCAGCAACTTTGTGATAGCCAAAACTATGAATAATGGAATGAACAGTTCCCACGCAGATGCTCAACATTTGAGAAAGTTCTCTAACTTTGATGCGCCTATTTGCGCGTAAAACAGTTTCCAGCTGTCTCACATTTTCATCTGATCTTGCAACATGTGCAGGTCCGGGACGGGCCAAATATTTAGTAGATTCTTTTCCTTGTCGAAATGTATTGCACCATTCAATCACTGCCGTATGAGAATAACTATAGTCACCATATACAGCTTTCATTCTCGTACAAATTTCCATTGACTGACGCCCCTCAGCGGCCAAAAACTGAATAACGGCACACAGATTATCTTTGGACGGATTTTCTATCATAGGTACAATTTTTCAACCAAGTCACAAAGCTTAGGAAAGAGCAAACTGTAAGTATTTTTGACGTCACTAGCACTTAAGCAGACAATATAAATAAATGAATCCCGTTGCCATGGCGACGAAGTCACGGCTGCGCAGATAAAACGTGTTTCTATTGAACAATCCTCGTAAACAATGTATAAATATTTAGAAAGATTTGTGTCTGCATTAAACTTTAAAGTATCTTATGCAAATCGGTTGTTATACCTTTCCGAGCCTTATTGGTTATAAAAGTAAACATTACAATAGTAAAGTTGAAATATATATATATTTCAATTTGAAAGAAACTAAATTTGATAAAATAATTATTCAGAATTACGAAATGTTCTACGTAAAAACAGTTTACGTAAACTGAGCGTTGAACTTTGTACAAAAAAAGCGTTTACCTTTGACAAAAGCACAAACAGCATTGTGCTATCCGACTTCGCTCGTGAATGGGAGTGTAACATTTTTACAAGAAAAATTCACAGAGGTTAAAAATCTGGACCGATTTTGGTAAGTCATTTGTCAAGTGATTTATTTTCGTTTTTCTAATGTCACTGGTTGTATTTTAGACAGATTTATTTAGTATAATTGTAAGATTTTCTCCTTACCCATGTACTAAAGTAATGTGTGAAAAAGACAGAATTTGGTGCTCCAGTTCAGTGGCGGCTCGTGGTTCTGACAGTTGGGGGTTCAATGTCTGAATGTTTCTACTAAGATAAGAGCAATTATGCCATTCCAAATACCACACGGGGTGGGTCTCAACATGAAGTCATAACTATTGACAACTTTTCATAGGCCTAATATTAAGGTGTGTTTATGCTGTTTGTAAACTATTCTAAAAATATATAGTTAAAAAAAGGATAGATAAATATATCTGTTTAATATTTAAAACGGAGAGCGGCCTACCGAGTTCCTTAATATTGCATTTACCTTTAATAGAGAGAGAAAACAAATTATTTTTAAAATAGATTGAACACTATTCACTTTACTACATCAATGATCTGAACACAACAGTAAGAAATACCTGAACACTTAACACACAAAAATACCAGCAAACACTTTGGAGGTTATACACGCTTCGATCAGTTTAACGTTAATACAATTATTTAATGGCTACATTAAACACACTTTATTTTCGGAATACAATTACTTCACTATTTGATTTGATTTTAAGACTTTACTGCACACATTTTCATTGCATTCTAAATGAAGTAGAAAAATCTGACATAATGGCGAATTGCGGTATTACGAAAATGTTAAAATTCCCGGTGAGTGCGGTTCGGCCGTCGTCGGAACTATTCGTTTCTATCGCTAAGACTCGGGATTAGCGACTGTTGAATGTAATTTTACGTATACTGATGTCTCTCTCCAAAGCTGTCCAGGAGGTGCTGACAGCTGCTTTGCACCTCCAAGCAATAGTAGCGAGCAATTCGCCTATTACGCGAATCCGTTACTGTTCAGTCAACAAGATTAATCCCGCAAATCTTGTTATTTAAATATGAAACCATTATCTCAACAAATCCTTAAACATATTTAAATTATTTAGGGGGGGGGTTACTGAACCATTGAACCTTGGAGTGGTGGACGAGCTGCGACTGTTCCAGTTTGTCTTTCTTCTCCTTCTGTCAGGGAATAAACAAATACACCAACTTTACAAACGCTTCCTAGGGCTTCCTATTCTTTTTTGTCTAATAGGCTTGTGTTGACAAACTTCCTTAGGCAACCCGCCATCCGGCCCTATTCAGGTGACCAATCAATTTCTCTTTGATTTCCGGAATGCGAACTGAGACACTAAAAGTGTTCAATCTTTTGCGTATGTCGTCATTGTAAAGTCTATCTCTTCCCGTGTAGCCTTTAACAGATTGCAAGAATCTCATCTTCGATGCCTGTATACTAATCAGATGTTACTTCAAGGGAACAGAATTTTGAAAACCAGACACCTAACCTTGCACAGCTATTACCAAATAAAACGTTAGTCCAGCTTCTTTGTTTGGCCAATGCTTGATAAATTGCGTCACATATTGACTGAAACTCGGGAAATTTTTGATCAATTACGTCATAAGTAATGTCATTGACGTTTTTTCCACAATTTTTATTATATACGTAACGAAGTAAGATAAAGTAATTTGAAAATAACATTAAACGTGTTCCTGTAACAGTGATATAACATTAAACGTTAATGTAACAGTGAAAGGTTAAGAGTAATAGTGATCTATTCAAAACATCACTTTTTAAGCAATAGTTTAACACCTTATATATAAATAATTTTTTCAGTGAGGCCACTAAAAGGCTGGGTTGATCAAAAGGCTATAGTTTATATCTTAAGGAAGGCAGTGAAACGTAATTTCTGTGGCAGGTTTCTCACTGAAGTTATTGCGTGTTGGTCCCGCGGGCACTGTTACCTACCCCCAATCCGTGCTAACTCACAGACTCTCTGCTTGGGTTACAATGTGTTTCTTA
The DNA here is from genome assembly GCA_034769895.1 of Magicicada septendecula. NCBI lineage: Eukaryota > Metazoa > Arthropoda > Insecta > Hemiptera > Cicadidae > Magicicada > Magicicada septendecula. Next base: position 560,794,750 of record CM068369.1, read on the forward strand.
CCACATGAGTTGTGGTTCAGTTCTCGCCACGCTCCGCTTCTGTTGGCGCGATAATAATTTATTTATTCTTTACCATACTAAGAAAGTTTCACATTGAAACTTTCTTAACATTTTTCCACCGTACTCCAAACAATGTTTCTTTAACCGTACTTCAAACAATTTTTGTTAATTTTTTCGCCCAATAACTTTTTATCATAATATCCTTGCATTCTTATGCTGAGCATAGTTTTACCAATTTATCTCCCCGCTTCATGCATTTGACGGGACCACACCTGTTACTCTTCACAGTTTTTCTCGGACTGTTTCTTATTTCACGTCCTTCCGCTTACTTTTTCGCCTTTCACGAGAACTTCTTCTTTTCTCCTCCTCCTTCTCTTTCGTTCTTCCCTCTCCTCTCCTTCACCTACTCCTACTCTGTTCTACCATAAAGCATTGTCGGCACAGCAATCATGTTATACATCTTAATTGTTGTTCTTCTTGCTTTCAAATTAATACAAAATAAGTATGACCAAGGGTATTGACTTTGTTTTTAATAAGTATCGAATCCGTAAGAAATTCCGTACCCAAAGTTGTTAAAACGCTGAAACTGTTCGATGACTGTACTTTCTTCTTCTTCTTCAGGACATTACGATCCGTTGCGGACTCTTGGTCCGACCATCTCACCTTGGTCGTATCCACATTCTCCATCCGGCTATTTCTATTGAGTAAGCAAAATCTCCCCCGACTGCGTTACGAGCGCTGTGGGGCTGCCATCTCACTTCTTCCGACCTCGCAGGATTTGAGTAAGGTTTCTCCCTTAGATGAGTTGGTCTACTCCAACCTCCGATGTCCCATCCACCTCTTAAAAGAGGACGATGAAAAGATTAGTGAGGATAGGTAAGGATAGGTAGGGACCTTTGCTAGAAGTCGTTGTGGGACACTCTTTGTCTGAGTCCTCGGTTGAGACCTGTCCGGCAAGGGAGGCCCTACCAGTAACTGGGTATAGCTCTCAACGTCATCAGAGCACGCAAAACTCCTCGCCCGCGCGGACAGTGCTGCGGTATGGCGTTGTCCCCTGAGGCGTACCTTCTACGACTAATTTTGTTTCAACAATAGCTCGTTTCTTAAGAATGCCATTGTTTTGGGTTTTAACTTTAGAGTTTAATGCAAAAGTTCTTACAGTTCTCACTCTGTGACACTATTACCATTTGAAAGTAATATTCAGTTTCTGTTATCAGAGTTACATCGTCTGCATAAAGCAGTGCATTCAAGGTGGCACCGTTCAGCCTTAAACCTCCTTTGAAATCACATCTTTCATTCCCTCAAAGGATCGTCAATGTAAATATTGAAGAGTGTTGGAGATATACAACATTCTTCTCTGGCTAGTTTGTAAAATCGACCTGTGTTTATCTTCCATTAATACATAATCGGATTTTCGTGTCATCAATTGGGTCCATATAATTTTTTGGACCAGTGAGAGTAGGTGAAAAATGTGACACACTCATTCATGAGCGCCCTAATGTCCTAATGGCTCATACGAAACATTAGGGAATTGGAGGAATTGATAGATGGCGAGGACATAGTGAGGTCCATCAAGTCTACGAGGATCAGCTAGTTGGAACACGTGATGAGCATAGAGGACAACAGAATGCCCAAAGCAATTGTTAGAGGGACAGTAAATGGACAAAGAAGGAAAGAAAGACCTAGAAGAAGGTGGATACAGGACGTAGAAGATGACCTCAGGAGGATGGGTATTGGAGGCGGAGGCTGGAGGACCGAAGAGTTTGGAGGCGACTTGTCGGGGAGGCCAAGGCTCATCGTGGACTGTGGCGCCAGAGGAAGGAAGGAAATTATCAACTAGTACTCTTCGAATCAGGCAGTACTTTATTATTATCCTTAGTTTGTGGTGCGGATTTGTAGTACAATATAAACCACACTTAGTGTTGTATTAATTGAGTCAAACTGACAAAATTTCATCAAGGGATGGTACGTAGGTACCTTTTCGGGCAGAACCATTTTGCGCAGAACGCGTTATTAACAAACCACAAGGGAGCACAAGTCGTCGCCCGCTGATTAGATTTCACGTTGCTTGAGCGGATTTGAATTTAAAATCTCTTGCAAGAGCCGTATAATTGAATTAAACGTAACGAAGATTTTTAAGTATTAATAACCCTCTGGGATGAGACGAGATAAAATGAAAGTTATACAACGCAGAAACATTTTAGGAGGAGTTTTTATGAATTTTAAATTTCGTTTAAATACAGAAAGTTAGATTTTGTTTAAAACTAAAATGTTTGTACGTGTGAGCAACATGGTGGCCTAAAAATAATTTACGTATGTTTGGTTCAATTATTATTTACGTAAGCTGAACGAAAGTTAACTGTTTTATTATTTAGCAGAGAAAATTGTGTTATTACCATTGTTATTATAAAGTATAAAGTAATGATAATAATAAGTTTTAATTAAAAATTTCTAATGGCCTCCTCATCTCTTGTTATAGCCATTCCAACCTCCTTGAAGATTTTTGTCTAACAGGGAAGTAGAATGACCATCTTCTGATGTAAAGAGAATGCACAAAACAGTGTGGGCACATGTGTGCATACATATTATTATTATGAATGTCTTCAGAAAAAACCTAATTTCTCACAAACATTAAAAATGCGCCATAAATTCCTGGTAACAGATACTGGTCGAATAGAGAGGGTTCGAAAAATTAAGTATCTAGGAGAAATAATTCAAGAGAATGGTTTAGAAAAATCTGCTATAGAATAAAGGATTAATAAAATGGAAAGGGCATATGGTAAAACTAAAGATATTTACAATGAAAAGTGCATATCTAAAAATGCGCAAATAAGTCATTACAGTACAGTAGTGAAACCAGAATGCCTATATGCAAGTGAATGTCTAGCATTGAATTATAATTTAGACAAACTAGAAATATTGGAAAGACGAATTATTAGGAAAATATTAGGCCCACGAAAAACTTTAGAAGGTTGGAAATTAAGAAGTAACGATAAATATATCAAAGTATAGAGAATATAACAGAAACAATGAGAAAAAGAAGACAGTTATTTTTTGGACATTTATATAGAATGGACGACAATAGATTAACAAAGCAGATATTTAAGCCTAAATATCTGGGGGGGGGGGAAGAAGTCAACATCAGATTGGATTAAAGAAGTCCAAAAGGATTTAGGAAAAAATAATATACACGCAGAAGAAGCAATTGAAAGAGACGTTTTTCGGGCAAAAGTGTTAAAAATGGAAGGAGCCCAGGATAGGAGAGAGAAAAACGCAGGTTCACAGTGGACTGAAGACAGGAAGAAGAGACACAGTGAAAAGATGAAAGAATCTTTCTGAAGCATCGATCTTTCGGAAAACTATCCCGTCGCCAACAACAAGACGGACAACGCTACCCACGGCAGCCTCTGATGAAGCCTTCTAAAGGTGAAAGCCGGTTTAGGCTGTAAGGTAAATCTTTACGATTTTACTTATAAAAAACTTAGTGTTCCGAGTCGTCAGACAATAGTGATATTTAGTTAAGTAACGGACACGTCATGGACAACGAAATCCAAGGATGAAAGAATGTTGGAGACAAAGAAAAGAACAAAGAATAAAGAATTGAAATTAAAATGTGGTCCTTAGATGGCCGAAAAAAAAGGCACACGACAGATCTAAATTAATTTATTAATTTATACATGTATGCACCCTACCTAACTGGGACGAACGTCAATATACCATAGAAAAGGAAGAAGTACTACATATATATATGAAACAAACAACCAGTTACATGAACTTATATACAAAACTCATTTATAAAATTGATACATGTCCTAATCAAAGTCAAACGTCATTGTTTTCATAACCTTTTTCTAAAGGCATTGGTATTCTGACTCAAAAGGTCAGTTTCTTCACTATCACAAACTCTTTTGATGATTCTGATGAATCTGTAATGATAGTAATAATAGTACGTAATACTAATCATCTACACCATCGTTATGCTTCTCATCATCATCATCATCATCATCTTCAATAAGAATTAAACTAATAATGGTTTGTTCCTGTCCCAAGCAGATAGACTAGAGCTGGTCACTCTTTGGACTCACCACACCTCTCCGTGCTTTTGGCCTATAATTCCAAGACCTTTGGCAGAAGACCATTGGAGATGTGGCAGTCATTCATTCGGTTAAGATTTTTCAACCATTTAAGCCCATATTGGGCAATTCTGTCACGTACGCTCGTAATATTCAGTTCCTGTCCTACAACTACATTTCTTTTGCGATCTTGAAGCCTGATGAACCTCAGTCCTGCCATGTGACTGAAAAATCTCATTTCGGCCGCTTGAATACGATTGACTTGGGAGTTCGTTAAAGTCCAATGCACAGACCCATAGAGAAGGGTTGTGAGGGCAACACATCACCTTGTAGAAATTCAGGAGTGTTAATTTCCTTGTTGATTTCAGAGTTCTTCTGACGATCCCACATGTACTGTATGGTTGAAATTTTACAGCTCCTTCACCGTATCATCCTTTGTAATATAAGCTACATTACAGCCCAGATATTTAAAATTACTGACCTGCTCCAGAACAGTAGCCTACTACATACAGCAATTGTTTCTCGTATGGGGTCAGGTCCATGAAAAGCTATCACCACGTTCTTCAGTGTGGAGATTTTTAATGTGAAATCCTTGCAGATTTGACCCAATACAGGTAATAATGTTAATAACAATAGTAGTAGTAGTAGTAGTAGTAGTAGTAGTAGTAGTAGTAGTAGTAGTAGTAGTAGTAGTAGCAGTAGTAGCAGTAATAGTAGTAGTAGTAGTAGTAGTAGTAGTAGTAGTAGTAGTAGTAGTAATAGTAGCAATAGTAGTAGTAGTATGTAAGGATGTAGTAGTAGTATGTAAGGATGTGTGATGTTGATGAAGGAGAATAAAAACAATTACGGAGGGAACGAATTGCAAGCTACCCACTAGCTGTGTTGTGGAGAAGAGGAAGAAGAGAATGGGGGTTTGCACAATTATCTGATAAATGATAAATTATCATCATCATCATCTTCTTAACGGTTTTAGGCTTTGACGGGCTGTTCCTATTCCACAGTCCACATTTTCATAAGTCTACCAACTTCTCTTCTGCCTCTAGGGTTGTAATCCTTCGCTATTTTTGGAATTCTACTTATCGGTCCTGGTTTCCGAGGCTATTATTTTGAATTGTGAATAGTCGATTGAGACCACCGTATAGGACAACTAATCCTATACCGGCTAGATTTTTATCGACCTTCTCTGGTATCGACCATGGTATTCTCTGGTCTAGAGCCATCGTGTTCTGTTATAGGACCACCTCGAAAGGCTCTCCACCACGCACGACGGTCTTGAGTAGGTAGAGGCTCTATGAGGTCCAAACGGCTCTATGTTCCGCATATCCTACTCCTGGATGTGAAAACATCCCAAGGTCCCATAAACTATCTAAAATTGAAATTTACTGACTAATAAATGTAATTCATTCAAAATAGTGAGGGAGTCCAGCGGTTCGGGGAGCTTAACAGTAATAAAGATAATGATAAAATAAAGTAACAGAACAATAATAATATTCACTATCACTATTAATAGCGTCTGCGTCTACTATATCTATTTCTTGTTGTTTTCCTTAAGAGCATTTATTTCTGTTATCACATAACAAGTTCGATGATTTGGAGAAACTCGTCTAGCGTAGAAAGCTATCATCCGTTCAGTGCAGCCATTAATCAGCTGGTTGTAATTTAAATTTGGTGGGCGGTGGATTGGTCTCCGAGCAGGAGCAGCAGGTTGTAGGAAATTATTGCCTCTAGATGTAACAAGGTCCCGTGGGCACCGTAACCCCCCTCTCTCACTCTCTCGCCGTTTGCCTTACACCGTGTTTCTTTCCACGTGACTGCTTATTTCCAATCTTTACTTTATCTCTCTGCACCGCTTGATTGTTGTCTTTTAATACCGGTTTCCATTTTTGTCGTCGTTGCCCATAGGGATTTGACCTCTACGATCCTGTTCAAACTCTGCGATCCGATCCTTTCTTAGACTTTATTTCCACGATCCACTTTTTTTCCTTTAGAATTGAATCGGAAAGTCATTCTTTTGCTTCTTGTTCTTCTTCTTCATTCCAGGATTGGGCGACACCGCTTGTTTCGGTATCTATTTTTAAGCCATCTTTTGCGTGGCTCCAGCACTTTATCATTGATTGAAATTATTTATCTAATGGGATGGTTGCTATTGAAAGCCATTACTTTTGTTCTATTAATAGATATATTCAAATTATATTGAGCAGTATTATGGCTTAGTTTGTGAATGAGTTTCTGTAAATTATCGTCTGTTTCTTGAGTAATGAGCTGGTCATCTTCATATAATAAAGTATTCAAAATAGTCTCACTGTTTATCTTAACCCCAATATGAAATTCTATCCTCCACTTTCTCACAAAGTCGTCTACATATAGATTAAAAAGGGTAGGGGATAAACTACATCCTTGTCGGACACCTTGATTCGTTGCAATTTCTCCTGACAGATGTGACCCTCATACAATATAACAATACTATTGTTCAAGTATTAGCTTCTAATTGCATTAATGAGGTGTCTCAGAATTGCCCCTCGCTTCTAGAATTCTCCACAATAGAGGTCTTTTAACTCTATCAAAGACTTTTTCGTAATCTACAAAAGTTGTGCGTGCTTCTAAATTAAGTTCCCGAAGTTTTTCAATGATTTACTTCATCATTGTCAATGCATGAACGTCCTTTTCTGAAGCTCGATTGTTTTTGTAATAATACGTTACAATATATTACGGCTGGAAAGAGTTTGCAGCCGTTGATTAAGGAGTCCACTATACTTAATTACGACCTCTCCCTCTATAATCAGATGCATCATTTCTGTTTCCTTTTGGCATTTCATTCTGTTTAATTTCTGTCATTTTTGGCATTCTGTTATTTTTCATTATGTGCACGTGTTCTAGCAGTCACGCTGCTTGGAGTTCTTTACTCTCCTCTGCTACAGAGCATACGTATTTCAAGTTCTTGTGTTACATCTTTATTTCAAACAAGGTAGCGTCGGGTGCAGAGCGTAGGCAGAGCGAGGAAGGTTTTGGAGTTTGAAACCATCCCAGGAATTTCTGTTTCAGCTGGAACGGGTAGTTTCATGTACTGTTGTAAGTTTAGACGCATATAGAATTTTGTTTGAAAAAGACCTTTGCAACTTAACAAAATCTTACTTACACATAATTTAGTAAAAGAAAAAGTTCGGTATAATTCTACTAACGCTAGATAGGTAATTTTATTATCCTGTGTCATCATCATCATCATCATCATCGTCGTCGTCGTCGTCACCTTCTTCTTCTTCTTCTTCTTCTTCTTCTTCTTCTTCTTCTTCTTCTTCTTCTTCTTCTTCTTCTTCTTCTTCTTCTTCTTCTTCTTCTTCTTCTTCTTCTCTTCCTACTCCTTCTATTTTGGAGTAAATGTAGACATCTTTTGCCGTTTCAGAAGCCTTATATACGTTGTCAATCGAAATTGTTATTATTTGAAAGTATTTTAAGATGTTTAATGAAGAAATTTGTGTTAGTAGTTGAAATCACAAGCAGAATGATCACTGTTGCACAGCACTGTATAAAAATTATCCCGATTAGCGCTTTCAAGCTTTACAGCTCATCGTCGGATCGGATTCCGATCTGACGATGAGCTGTGAAGCTTGAAAGCGCTAATCGGGATAATTTTTATACAGTGGTGTGCAACCGTGATCATTCTGCTTGTATTTTAAGATGACCTACAAATCAGACCATCGTGTTCATCTTCTACATTACGACGAACAAGCGGAGCTTAAAAATATTCGGCTTTTGGTATAGAATTCCTTTTTCGTACGAAGAAGATAAACCTTCCATGCGTACTTGTATTCAACAACTTTTTTCGAACAGTGGGGCTACGTATATGAAGCTCACTCTGTATATCTTCATTGCGAAGAATTCCTAATGGTGATCATCTTTTATCCATTCATGAAAAGGTATTTCTGTCGCGGTGATTTTATTTACATCCGCTTTTAGCACCACACAGCAGAGTAGGTACCGCTATTTCGTCATACGATGTTTCCCGTAGAATGTTATCACTGTTGCATTAATTACCAGAGCCGAGCTATCATCTAAGATACCGCGTGGCACATTCATCAATGCTCTAATCTTCTCGTTTCGGACTCTACCCAGTCTAGATATTCTACAGATCTTTTCAGTGCATCCATCTCCATGAACATAATGTTTCATTCACTAGACTCAGTCGTAATCCAAGTTATAGAAGTATATAGTAAAATACTTTTCACATTGGTATTGTATATACGCCATTTTGTAACGTTTGATATTTTCTTGTGCTACCATACTCCATTTAATAGCGTTCTTAATATGATTCTTAATAGCGTTTCGTTTATAACCAATTCTTCATAATAATTTATTCTTTACCTTATCTTTTTGTTTTAAAAAACACTCCTAGCTATGTGTAAGTTCTACAGGCATTTATCTCTTCATTATCTTTTAATTACTTTTGAATTAAACGGAATAAATCCTATTGTAGTCCCAAGCCACGTGTTTGTTAACCAAATACACTGCACTCACCGTCTATGGCTTTTTTCCGTGATGTTTTGTCCAGTTTACATGTTTCAAGGCACTTGCCTCATCATCAGAACTTATAAAATCAATCTATGTCATAAAAAATGACATTTGTCAAAATATTAAAACACAATACGGTAATTAAACTATGTACATAAATTCGTTTTAAAAATGTTCGGTGTGCCTTGCAAGACAACACGCGCCGTACTCAAGAGTACGGCGCGTGTTGTCTTGCAAGGCACACCGAACATTTTTAAAACGAATTTATGTACATAGTTTAATTACCGTATTGTGTTTTAATATTTTGACAAATGTCATTTTTTATGACATAGATTGATTTTATAAGTTCTGATGATGAGGCAAGTGCCTTGAAACATGTAAACTGGACAAAACATCACGGAAAAAAGCCATAGACGGTGAGTGCAGTGTATTTGGTTTTAATTACTTCCATGTTCCTTAAGGAAATGGAAGTATGGTGATTTTAAGTTGTACTCCAGACTTCCTATTCACAGATATTGTGTCTTTCAATGTTCATGCATAATCCGTACTTTTCATATTCTTGTTTTATCTTTATCATCGGGAGCTTTGTGGAAATAGTGCGTCTGTATTTTCATTTACAACTTGTTCGTGTCAACATTAAGTGTTAATGTCAACCAGCATATCTGCCTTATAGACTTGAGTTACTTGACTTAAGTCCTTAAATTCTTAGGTCGAATATAGGGCCTCGACGAAATTTCTCCAGCGTGTTCTGTCCATTGCCAGGGCCTTCACCTCCCTCCGTGTCGTGTTGACTCCAGCCAGTTCTCTTTCCATAGTCCTCTTCCAGGTGTTCCTCGGTCTTCCACGTCTGCAGCTACCTTGCGGATTCCAATTCAGTGCCTGTCTAGGGATATTTTCTGGTGGTCTTCTCAGGGTGTGATTGATCCACCTCCATTTTCTTTTCTTTATCTGTAGTTGGATGGTACTCTGACTTGTGCCCTCCCATAGATCTCTCTTCGAGATGGTCTTGGGCTCTGCCTTATAGGCCCAGTGTTTAACATTTTGAGTTTATTGTATCATGCCTGCAGCAAGCGGAAGTAACTTTTGTTCATTTGTTTACATTTTTTTGGCATTTAGTCTTGTCATTTGTGTACCTGTTTAATCTGTTAACAAAAACAAGTAAAGCTGTAAATGATCAGGTCTTCATAATCATGTATGTGTTTTGTCAGTCAATTTGTCCAATGTTTTCTTAGTCGAACAGATTACAGATCTGCAAAAAATTGAAAGAAAATGTAATAATAAGCCTATAAGTACATAATACTGCAGTTTGTAAAACGCCATACTGGATACAGTGACTGTCAGTTATAGCCTGAATTTGTGTTTATCGCTTGAAGGACACAATAAACGATATCCCGTGCAGTTTCAGTCCAGCTCATAATTAATTTGTTAGACTTCTATAAACTCGTACTTAAATCTTTGAAATGCAATTACCTATTTCATGTTCAAACATGCAATTATGTTTAAAATTTTAAATTTAAAGCATATTCTCAAAGTTTATATTTTGTATGGAATAAAAGGATATTAATACTGAAAATTGTGTTAGTAATAATACGAGGGTCAGTTGAGAAGTTCGCGTAGCGACATCTGTAGTTTAGCGGTAGAACTAAAGTGTTTCGTATTTTGTAAGATTCATATTTCTTGTAAACACCTGGCAATTTATTCCTTGTTTACCAGCTGTTTGAAGTTTGCGTGCCACGCGTGTTTTGCAATGTGGACAAAACATCGTGTTGTGATTGAATTGTTCGTTAAAAAATGTCTAGCGCCAATGGAAATTCACACAAACAACAAATGGTAAATATGTTAGGAGTTGCTGATGCTACGCCTTCAAAAACAACGATTTGTAAGTGGGTACTGGATTTTAAACGTGGTCGTACGGTCATTGATGATGATCCCTGTAGGGAGGTATCGCCCAAAGAGGTGCAATCATTCCAGACACAATTTAAAAATTTCATACACCATGTTGGAAGACCGGCGATTGAGAAAGGATGACATTGCTAAGGTCTTAGTTATCTTGTATGAGTGTGTGTATCGTATTTTAACTGAAGAACTTGCAAAAAGTTTGTGCAGCTGGGTACCGCATTTTGAGTTGTCCGCTTTTTGGGGCGTCCGCGCGGGGATCACCTTCACAGTTTGTACTTGTACGGCGACGTTTAAAATCCAGTGCTCACTTACAAACGTTGGTTTGTAAAGTTGCAGCAACTCCTACCACATTTAACGTATTGTTGTGGACTTCCATTGGCGTTAGACCATTTTTAATAAAGAATTCGTGTTTTTGTCCATTTTTCAAAACATGCCTGACACGTAAATTTCAAACAGGTGGTAAGTAATGAATAAATTGACAGATAGATTTCGAAATTAACAGGCGTTTATATAAAATATAAATCTTACAACACACAAAAAATTGTAGTTCTGCCGCTAAGCTATAGATGTCGCTCTGCGAACTTTTTTCAACTGATCCTCGTATAATTAGTCACAGCATAATAATAGTAAAAGTCGACTAGCGTAAACAATTGCGCTACTTTCAAAGAACGCAGAGTAATTCGGAATCACATTTCCTTTAATGTCCGGTCGTTTGAAGCCCATGATCTAGAATTAAGTACCGCATCTTTTGAAAGTGGGTTATTGTTCGTTATTAGGAAACCATTTCGATCTGCATTTACAGACATAACAATTGTTTTGTATGTCACGAAGTCAATTGTTGCTTTTTCGTTTAATGCCTTCTACGAAGTTGCAGGGAGACAGATCATTTAACATTCTAGAAGAAGTTTTAGAAATTAGACTGACTACACAATACTGTAAATAAGACAGACTAAAAAGACGAAATGTTAAAAACTGTTATCAATTTGTTAATTACTGTGTAAAAAAATTATCAGACGTTGACAATGGATTTGACGGTGAGACAAGCTAGAGATGGCAAACTCAAGAGATTTTCGTAGCCCGAAACGTGTTATTAAGCGAGAGTACGCGTCGTAGACCTTAATTAGATTTCAATGTGGTTGAGTTACTTTCACCTCCCTGTAAGAACCCTGCAATTCTCTTACAAAATTAATGGAAATTTGAAAAATATCTTTGGGAGAGGGGGATTAGATGTAACGAACGGTGAACGGCCTTCACGTCTGGGCCTGTATTTAAATGGTTACGCCTACATTATCTTAAGTTAATATTTTCAAAGTTTTCCCTTCACTGTTTCTAATTTACATTGAGAACCCTAATAATGAATGGAGACGGAATTGCTCAAGCATGGGAATAGAAATCGGACTAAAGTGTTTCCATACGCTCCTTTTTGCAGGAGACCAGGTTGTCATTGCTAATGATAAATATGATGCCTCATTCAAATGTTAATGGAAGAATATAAAAAGTTGGGTCTCAAAATTAATTTACAGAAAACCGAATACCATTTCAGGGCACTAGCATATCTGATAGTCGTGAATAATCAGATTTTAGATCAGGTTAGTCATTTTAATTACCTAAGTTGTAATATCTCATATGAAACTGATATTGATTTGAACAGTAAGTTAACAAAATTTAGACGTATCTGTGGAACGATTCACAGGTACCTGAAAAATAAAACTGGGAAGGATACCGGAATGAAATTTTATAAAACTGAGGCTGTCCACACATTGCTGTATACTAGTGAGCCATGGACTCTTGGTAAAAGGGACGTGCAGAGGATTCAGGCAGCCGAAATAAAATTTCTAAAAGGTACGCAAGGCTGCTCTCTCTTGGAATGGAGAAGGAACGAGGATATTAGACGCGATTTATACATTCTATAATTGCACCAGAATATATAAGACCACAGAATGAGATGGTGTGAACAATTGAATCTTATTTCTGATATCCGTCTACCTGTGGCTGCCTTGGGTTATCACCCTACTGGGAAGAGAGATCTCGGTAGACCGAGGAGGAGATACCACATATCTAAGGCCTAGTTCTTGGAGTGGTGGTGGTGACGATGATGATGAGAAAACAGAATATTTATGTGAGGAGAGAAAGTGAATGGCATCGTGATAGGCTGTAGAATTATTTTTGCAGGTGATTATTGCTAACGATAAATATGATGACTCATTTGTGATGAGAAATCGAATCCATTAATGTACAAAATGGAGTCTTAAAATTAATTTGCAGAGAACGGTATACTCAAGAGGTAAAGTGAATGATAGCGTGATAGACTATAGAATTATAAGATACTGCTATGAATATAATTATCTGTGGGGAACATAATTAAGCAAGATGGAAACTGCAATAGAGATATTAGCTATAGGCGTCCTCAAGAACGAATGGCTATCCGATATGTGAACTTTTTGCTCTGGTCATCAAATATTAGAATGAATAATAAAGTTAATTTATATAATGTGTTCGTAGGCTTACACGGCCGGAGTCGATGTTGTTAAAATTCCTTCCCGGGGTTTTTGACCGTAGTCTAATGTTTTCTGCAAAACCAGACGTTTCGGCAGTGCCATCGACTGCCATCTTCAGAGAAAATTGAGTTTACGCTAACGTTAGGTGGTATACGTTAGTGACCACAGTACTGTGATTAAGGCATATAATACAATTTATATTACAATTTTGCATACAATTTATATTATATACATATTTATTTGATAGTATTTAAAGGAATTTTAAGGCATTTAAATGCATTCAAGGCATTTCAAGACTTGTTTATATTTAATTTATTTAATTTTATTTAATTTCAATATTTAATTTATATTTAACATATTTTATTTTACATACAATTATTAATTTGTATAAAACAGTCGGTAAGCCAATTACAACACATGCATAAGAAAAGTGACAGAAGAAATAAAGAAAAATTGAGAACAGTTAAAGAGGATCGTTTGAAAATAGATATATGAACAGTACCGTGTAAGAAATGAAGTAATAAGGGAGCGAACAAATGTCGATAAAATATTGATGGGGTATAATAGTTGAAGAGCCTGGGTTAATATGGTGGGGACACATACAACGAATGAGCAACGAGAGATGGTCTAGAGCAGTCATAGGCAACCTTTGAATTTATGAGGGCGCATATATAACTGAGGACCAGTTCGATAGGCGCACCCCTCCCCACCCTGTCAATGGAAAATAGAAAGTTGCGGAGTCCAACAGCCGGACGTTACAAACATTAACTGTCGCTTTACAATGCCCTTGCGCTTATATTTAGCGACGTGGAACACCGAAAAAAAAGCTTTGCAGTATTTTTCATATAAATTTGTGAAAATTTGTTACATCAGAAGTAGGTCAGCAACAATTTGTCATCATGTACAGGCAATTTAAAACTAACAAAACTTTAAACGAAAAAATGGTTAAACAGGAAAACATTTAAATAAATATTAATTAAAACTTATCACACTTATACTATTTATTTTAAAAAAGTGCACAGATATGTAAAACTTGAAAAACATTACTTTTTGGAGAAAGCTGTTTACAGGCTTTGGGCGACACGCTGGACAATGGAATTGGGGGGGGGGGGGAGAAGACGTAGCGCGGTTCGATAAGTAGCTTGTACTATTTTATAATACAATACTTCGAACCAGGTACAATGCGGATGCGTTCCATTGAACAAAATAAAATAAAATTACAAATAGGTTCGCGGGTGCATCAAACCTTATCGACGGGCGCAGGGTTTTCGACTGCTGGTCTAGAAGAGTACTGGAATATCACACGCACAATTGCAGGAGAAGTCTCATCTCGAAGAACATGATGACAGGATGTGGAGGAGGACAGGAGGAGCAGAAATTTACAGAAGACCAACTTGCGATTGAGATGCGAGATGAGAGGAATCTCCGTAATATTGTCACGACGGTCAAACAGATCCATGACGGTCAAACAGATCGTCGTATTGTATAGTGGAAACAGAGTAACTGACGCCAATCAGGTAATTGGTGTTTACAAAAGTCTCTTAATTACGGCTTTAATTGTGTCAGCTTTCTAAGTGGTTGAAACACTGTTTTAATGTCACATTTCCTCAACATAATTATTTGTGTATAGTCGGAAGTACTGAAGTCTTAATGACCGTTGGTGTTGTGTGTATGTGTGTGTGTTGCCATATAAAAGTTAATAAAACTCAGTTTGTTCCTGTTGATGTAACACTCTTTAGTAGGGCAATCGCTTTCCTCACTGGATCGAATCAGCAGGGGTTTCTGATTACAGATCTTCATATTGAAGACAAAGGTGACGGCTTTACGTGGAGCTGATCACATACGAGTAAAATTTGTTGTGTAGAGCATGTTAGTAATTTCGACTATTTGGACCATAATGTGTCTTACAATATAAACAACGAAATGGGGAATAGACTACGTGAGTGAAACCATATGTGTGGGACCACAAGGAGAACTCTTCAGTCAACTGGGAAAGAAACACACCTCCTGCAGTTCTACATGGTGATGTGGCCCTTCTCACACGTCTCTGTGGGTCTGAGAATTGTACTTTAACGAAATCCCAGGCCAAACGCATACAAGTATACAGTGAAATTTCTCAGGCCACAGCAGGGTATATTCTCTAAGATCGCAGAAGAAATCCAGATATATAAGGTAGCAGCTGAATATTATGAGTATACTCGATAGGCTTACACAGTATCGTTTAAAATGTTTGGATCATTTTATCAAATAGATGACTGCCGCACTGCCAAACCACTATTGAATTATAAGCCAAAAGGACATAGAAATGTGGGGCGTCTGAGGAAGCGATGGCGTCTAATCCACCTGCTTGGGATCGGAACAAACCATTTTTGGTGTTTCCGTGCTGGAGATGAAGATGATGATGAACTGCTTTCAACGTCAGCTATTTCCTTCTTTTCCAAAGTTCCCTCTTGTTAAAGTGTACTTCCTGCCCCAACTTCAACTTATTGGTTACACCGCTTTACCTTTCGTCTGTTTTTCCAATTCTGAGTTTTCTTTCTAGGGATTTATGTAATCTCTTTCACCTATTCGGTTTACCACAAAAGCGCGACAAATTTTTAAATAAAAATTGACGAATACAAAAATTTATAGAATATTGTGATATTATTCAATATAGTTTCTTCTGCGAGTAGTGTATTGCGTTTTTGTCGTTTCAATACCTGAGGGACGTTTCACTGAAAAATATCAGCATCATCAGAGGTTTGTAAGTAAATCAATAACAATTGAAATAATTTTATGTTTATGTAGAAACTAACGAGTAATCAAAGACATTTGTTTCGATTAAACGATTCTTTTAGCTGTTTTGTCGGTTATATTGGTAATACTTAATGTTTGTATTTTATTATTTTTATTTATTTTAATAAATTTATAATTTTAAATAGGTCATCTTGTTTTGTTTTTATTTGAATTTGTTCTTTAATTAATAAATTATTGTTATTGTGTTTGAAAATATTAAGATTTTCCCAAATATTCATTGTTTGTATGTTTTTAATTAATGTTTTATATTTTCGATGCCTGGAAATTGGTGGTTATTATTTAGACAATGTGTGGCTACATTACATTTATAAATATGTCGTTTTAAAAAATGCACTGCGGTGTTGAAGGAATCTATCCAGTAGTTTTCCTTTGTCTGGCCTACGTAAAATTTATTGCAATCTGGACATTCTATTTTGTAAATAAAATTAACATAATAAACATTTATAGCTATATTAATTTCTACAATAAAAATTAGATATGTTAGCAGAACTCGATATCTGTCGCCGACTTTGTTTTAAGTTAAAAATGTGTAAAACTGTAACACGCGTTTGAATGTAAGAATTCTTGCCTTCGCTGCGTTGCTGCAAAGTGACTATTACAATGCTTTTTCCAGACCAAGTGACCTATTACGTGTGGTAACGATTTTATTCAGTGTTAACTGCCACTCATTCGCTGGATAACTGCCCGATTACGGCCAACGTTATTCACATTGCCTACTATTGCCTGTTGTTAAGGCGTCGATTCAGATTGACCTTTTTGTCGTTTTCATTGTTAAGATAGTCGGCTAAATGTCCGTGAAAGTTTAAGAATAGACAGGGGGAAATTTTTTTGAAACGTACTACCTTACGCTCGCGTTTCTCTAAAAACAAGATTACAGCAAAAATAACATTCATCGTACACACACATAAAATATTTGTTATTATAATTATTTTATTATTATTATTATTAAGCTTGTCATAAATTTTTATACGAGCATGTTTTCAGTTTTAATTTGACCGTTTTGCATTTGTCTACGTCTCTCTTTATCTGATAGTTTATCTTTACAAGTCTCTGTTTCTCTGATAGTTTGACCGTTTGTCTGTTTGTCTGTTGCTTGTATACCTGACCACTGTTGTGCCCAGCACACTCCACGTTATGACTTTATATATATAATTGTAACTGAGGATTCTACTCATACTCAAACTACTCAATGTATTATTTTATTTTATTTAAGGAAAAAATTATTTTAAGGAACAAACTGAGCGATTGTGAAGAAGTGTGCTGACCATATTTTATCGTGGCACGTGTAGTGAGTTATCAACCAAGGAAGCTAAGAATAGTCTTCTTGTCAGTGTTTTTGAACGAGTTCTGCTTTGGTTCACAAAAAAATCAATGTCAAATTGTCCTCTTGCATGACCTGGTAAGTTTCGAGACACGTGCAAAGTCTAGTTCTGATTGGCTGAATTTTGGGCGTTAACTCGTAGAGATTTTTGCGTCATGAGGAGTATAAAACTGACGAGAGGACTGGGAAGTACACTCACTTGTACATTTTTTGGCTTCTCTGCGCACTATACGCACATCTTCTGTCAACGATGGAACCACATCGAAAGCGTAATTACAACTTTATTTTTGTTTAACTTTGTTCAAATTAATTTCTTTTATAGTAAAACTTAAAGCATTAATCGATTTTGGCAAATGAATTATTTATACTCAGAAGTGCTCAGTAGTGTTCTGAATTTGTTAAGAAATATGTATGATTGACATCTTAATCATTTATGTCTATTTTAAAGTAGTAATGTTCTAAATTCAGAAATATAGTCAGTAAAGCTTTTATAATGTTTCAATAAGAATATTCAATATATAAAGAATTTTTTTTATTATGTAATATTATGTCTTAGTGAAAATATTCAAGTAAGAAATCGAATTATTGTAACGAGAGAATGTCGCTTTAATCTATAGAGAATAATTATTGTCATTTTGTTCATTAAAATAAACCTACCTTATTTAATAACGAGCCACTCCCACAGCTATCCTGTCCGCACGACTGGTGCTTTCACTTTGTGAGACCCCAGACCCGGGCGTTACAACACCGTATTTTTTTACTTCAGCAACCAATTTTGACATCAGGGGTCCACATCTTGTGGATACGAGTTTGGCAATCCCGATGTGCCCTAACTGGATTCTCACTTTCCTTCAACTTGTCTTTGGTGAGATCCCTTCATTTAGTCTTTCCTGTCTAGTCTCTCTTGACTGCCTCTTTCTCTTTTCTGAAACCGCCATTATAATCGAGGGCTATGGTGTCTTCTTTTTTCAATTCTAATTTCTTAATTTTTGGTGGCTTAGGATCTTTGAGTGCTCACTGATACCGATAAGAATACTAAATACTAACAAACTTGCAGTATCAGAATAACTGATACAAAGCCACCAAATTTTTTCTCAGAAAAAGAAGGGTGAGGGCAAATCTTCTGCGTCCCAGAACAGGGACCTTTCGGCTAAGGTATGGTAACGATGACAGAAGAGTCTCTGGTCCTTCTGGTAGGGGGTTGTGCAACAGACCAGAAACCTGTTCATGTAAAAGTATGAACTACTTGTAGTATCGAAAGCAGCCCCCCAGTAAGGTGTAGGACCTTGGCAAAGAATAAATAAAATTATTTTTCAATTTACAGATCACTATGGTGGGATCATCTGCAAAGGATGACAGAGGATCGACTGCCGAAAGCGGCACTGAACTATAAAACCATTAAATCCTTAAATTTTTAGTGACCGTCAATCAGTGAATGTTTTAGTGGATGGTTAGTGAGGATCGGTCAATAACATTACATTTAGTAATTTAAATTGTAACACTGTATAAATTAAGTTCTCTCATACTATAATTTGCTCGCTTTCTTAAAGATAATTTGAAGATGTAAACAAACTATCATAAGTCTTCACATAAAAAATGATACATACATACGCACGCACACACTCACATCACCAACACGTTCACCCAAATATTTAATTGTTTCGTTATGTTTGATATTTCTATTGTATTTCATACACAGGTCCTGAAGATGACAATAAATATTGTCGAAACGTCGACGCAAAATAACTAAAAGTTGTATTATTGACCGATCCTCACTAACCATCCACTAAAACATTATAAAACCATTGTTAGAAGAAACATCGGTCGTCCGATGATGACGTGGGTGCCGGAACAGGATTATATAACCTAATCCTTGAAGAGGAGAAGGCTAACCAATTATCGTAAAACTGGCATGCACGGCTACGCTTTTACGTCACAGACCGCCACTGTTACCGAGATGGAATCCCCAAAATAGGTGACAGAAAACAAATAATGTAAAGAGACAAAATTATTACCACTATTATGTTGGATCACGCCTTTCACTAATGTCAAAACCATTCTGTAAATATTACAGTTATAGGAAAATAAATTTTAGCGAGTATTGTATACGTGTAAGATTTTACGGGTGTTATATTTTGATGTTCAAGATAATAAATAGGTGGGATAACTAAAATGGATACATAATTCTTAATAAACACAAATTTATTTAAAATTATTAATTAACGGACGCCGGTTTCGTTAGAGTTTAAATAATTTGTACGTTTACACTTGAGCTCAAAATTTTATTAAGAAGTAAATTCAGGCGTAAATTAGTGGGAACGTAAACAATTGGCTATAATATAATAGTAAGCAAAGATAGAATTTATGATTTAGAGGTAAATATTATGAGAGAAAAATAGTTGAAACATGATTAGATAACAAAGTAGTTTAGCAAGTGAAGCGATTTTTGTTACTTTTGAAGTATAAGAATCGAAGACGTGACGCGGGTCCAGTACAGCATTTTTGTTTGCGACTCACAATCTGCAACGCCTGTGCTGCGGTCATGAGATTGACCTGCCTGCCTGCCTACCATTATCGCTGAGAATAAGTAATAGAGCGGCGTTGTCTGGCATGCCTGGTCTAGGGAAGTAGCAAAGACAAACTACGATGTCTTACAGGGTGAGCGCGCGAACACACACACACACACACACACCTGCTCTCCACCGCAAATGGTTATTAGGCACTTGATGTTTAGGACTGACGGCTGTAGGACGTGAGTTCGACATGCGTCAGGTCTAATGATTTAAAAGTGGAGAAGAAGAAATATAGAAGAACTTATAGGTAGATAAATAGAGTAGCGCAAAGTAAAAAAAAAAAAAAAAAAATTAGCAAAATACAAGTATTCTGGATAGAAATAATGAAACGGATTAAGACGGTTTTAGTAGAAACTCTTTATTGGAGTATTTAAAGGAATGAGCAACTGGGCTTTGAGGAAGAAGCCCATTATAGCTATGGGGATGGAAAATGAATATGAAAACTTGTTGGTAACTGAAAAATCGGAATGGAGAACCATACATGACTTCCATGTTCTTATCAATTATAAA
Organism: Magicicada septendecula; assembly: GCA_034769895.1. Taxonomy (NCBI): domain Eukaryota; kingdom Metazoa; phylum Arthropoda; class Insecta; order Hemiptera; family Cicadidae; genus Magicicada; species Magicicada septendecula. The sequence goes on from CM068369.1 coordinate 560,814,926, forward strand.
ATTATTTTTAATATGTACACTCAGAACAAAACTTAATATATTATCATGCTTTTGGTAAAAACGATAATCAAAATCAGAATCAAAAGGATCAGATAATCAAAATACGAAATGTACATAGTTGTTAATATTTTAAAAATAAAGAATAATTTTGATTAAATTATCGTTTATTTGCGAAAGAAAGCGAATACTGCCCAGCGTTTGTACTCGTAATCTGTGAATTTTTGAAAACGAAAAATTATTTTACGATTATTAACTAAAACTTCCGGGCTGAAAGGCCGTGGTCGATTGCTTAAGTTTCTGCTAAACGTTTCGGCCGCACCACCGGTGGCCATCTTCAGTAGCAAAAGAAAAGTGTTCGATAGATGATACGCCGAACACGTCTCCCAATGGACTGGGAACAAGCAACAGTGAGTACCTGCTACGAAGCCTCTATTTATAACATTTTGTCCGCTTCAGGTGTATCGCACGGACCAATGAGAAGCCAGCTCGTCATACTCATTTCTGATTGGCCATGGAAAATAGACCATGCCAGACACTATTTAAGGAGATGCTTTCTCCTCGGCGGCTCAGAGAGTCTACCTAGAGCTGTTGCCAGGGTAGGCTGCGTCACTTTTTATGGCGATTTTTGCTTGTGAATTTCACCGTTATTTATACATTTATCAAAGTGAATTCTTCAACATATCTTCATCTGTATTCATCTTCATCAGTGTGCTATAAATTACCAGTGTATTGTGTCGTGCGCGTGTGTTTTTGTGACTCGTGTGCAGTGCGCGTCTGGTGTTCGTGTTCTTTGTCTGTCAGTGTAGTGATTCAGTGCTGGTGAAAGTCACTCTTTCCTAGCCCTTTTTTGCGTCTTCGACGTTCATTTCGGCTCATCCCGAGATGGCGTCGAACGCAACTCCCGTTCCTTTGCCGGCACCGCTGGTAACCTTAATGGAAACCTGCGGTACTGGTCCTCATTCTACCCCGCTGCCGTCCCATACAATCAGTGATAGTGAAAGTGAAAGTGATTGTGCGTCGATGTGTAGTGTGGGGACGGGGGAAGGTGAATTTTCGCTTGTGGAGGGCAAGTCTGCCAAACGCAAGCGAAAATTGGTCGCCAGCCCGCCACCGGCCGCTGCTACGCATCGGGTATCTAGTCCCGGTAACAGCGCCAACCATCCAACTCAGTCTCCCTCTCAATCTGTGCCCAAGCCTAAAATTCCTCCGATTGTCATTCCCGACAATCGCAATTATAGGGAAATTCTTCGTTCCCTCCAGAATCTGCTTCCTTCGGCCAAACTCGAGGCCAGGTGCCAAGGCTCCTCGCTTCGAATTGCGGCCACAACAGTCCCGGACTTCCGATCGGTCCAACAGTTTCTTACCGATCGGAAGATCTCCTTCCATACTTTCGCGCTTCCTTCAGAGCGCGAAATTAAAGTTGTTCTTTCCGGACTTCCTTCCTGGACCGCCCCCGATACCATCAGGCAGGAGCTTGTCGCCTTAGGCTATTCGCCGACGGCGGTAAGTGTACTGCATGCTGGCAAGGGGGAAGATCGCCGTCCTGTGAATAGTTTCCTAGTGAAACTACTCAAAGTAGGCCAGTTCGAGGAGGTCTATGGCCTCCAAAACTTCCTGCACCTTCGGGTGCAAGTTCGTACTTTTGACCCGCGGCCAGGCCCCTCGCAGTGTTTTAACTGTCAGAGGTTTGGCCACTCCAGCTTATTCTGTAATCACCCTCCGCGTTGCGTGCGATGTACTGAGCCTCATCGTGGGTGTGATAAGCCCAAGACGGGGTTCACGGCCATTTGCTGCAACTGCGGCGGGGACCATCCGGCTAGTTATAGAGGATGTAGGGACTTTATATCAGCCATGAAGCTGCAGCGGACTCCTGCTCGCCCTGGCGCGCAGGCAGGCCGTGTTGCAGGTCCCCTCCCTAACCGCAGAGAGGCCTTCCCACCTCTCTCCGGAGCATCATCTCAGGCCCCGGCAGCAGTTCCGGCTGCTCCCAGGGCCCCAGTTCCGCCTGCAGTCGACGTTTCGGCGCCGCCTGCAGTCCCTTCTGTCCCGGCGCCTGCCGGAGCGCCCGGTCCTTCATACGCGGCTGTGGCCGCTACATCAGTCCCGCCTTCCGCTCCTCGGAGCCACAAACCAAAGCGCACTCGTCGCCGTCAGCGACAAGTTCCACAGGCCTTGCCTGTAAAACCTCAGCGGGCCCCGCCCGCCCCCAGCCATCAACCTAAGCTCCCAATTGAGCAGACCCCACGTCCGTCCCCGAGCCCTGCGCCATCTGCAACACCGGCCGAGGCCAGCCAGGTCCGTCTTCCGGAATCTCGGGAATCTTCCCGGGCCCCGGTGGACCCCCTGACTGCCTGGGCTGAAACTTTGGTAAACAACATCAGGTCTGCTCCAGATACAACCACGGTTCTCGCCCTGGTGTTTCAATCCCTGTCTACCCTCTTTCCTCTTCTTCCTTTGAATGGCTAGGAGTCTTAGGATCGTTGCGTGGAATGCCCATGGGGTAGTACCTCGACGATCTGAACTGATGACTTTCGTAACGGAGTACGACGCTGATGTCGTCCTCCTTTGCGAGACTCATCTGGCTCGCTACCATAACTTCAACCTGCCATCTTACATCTGTTTTCGTCAGGATCGTCCCCAACGGCCTGGCTGTCGCCCCTCGGGGGGGACAGCCGTCTTAGTCCACAGGCGGATATCCCACAGGCCACTACCCCCTTTAGATACATCTCTTGTTGAAGGTTGTGCGGTGGCGATAGACGCTGGCGGATCGGAGTTGCGCGTTGTTGCGGCGTATCTCCGGCCCGGCCTGCGGCTACCTCCACCGCCCGAGGAGTGGGACGCTCTCCTCGATCATCCCCTACCAACCATCGTAGCCGGCGACTTAAATGCCAAGCATCCCTCCTGGAACAGCAGAGTAGCCAACGCCTACGGAAAATCTCTGTATCGGTTCGTCTCCGACGACCCGGTACTTCAAGTTATCGGCCCAGAAGACCCTACTCACTTCCCCTTTTCCGGTCATCGACCGGACGTCCTTGACATTGTCATAGCCAAGGACGTGACCCATCACATCCAGGTCTCGTCAGTGTCGGATCTCTCATCCGATCACAATCCCCTTTTTATAACTGCCCGTGAGCTGTCGGCCTCACCCCGAGCTCCCGCTCAGACTGTTAGGAGAGTCAACTGGCGCTCCTACCATGATGAGCTCTCACGGCGGTTACCATCACTCCCCGCGGACCCGGTCGTCACTTGTGACGATTTGGATCTCCGAGCCACTCATCTTCAGGAGTTGGTCCAAGGTGTCATGGATCGACACACATATACTCTCGAGGTGAATCATCGTAAATCGGCCTTACCTGCGGAAGTACTCCACGCCATCTGGCTACGGCGCAATCTCCGCCGCAGATGGCAAAGAACCCGTGATCCCGGCGTCAAAAGGCGCTTTCAGGCCCAGTCTCTTTACGTCCAGCAGCTACTGCGGTACGTAAACTCTGATCGATGGGACTCATACCTTGAGTCTCTTGAAGTCGACCACGCCTCCGTCTGGAGAGCGGCGAGTAGACTGACCCGCGAGAAGAGAACTCGCAACCCACTTGAAACTCCGAACGGGGTTGTATCTTCATCAGAAGGCAAGGCAGAGGCCTTCGCCGACTGCATGGAGGTGCAATTTACTGTTCACCAAGGCGTCTCGGACCCTGCCCACTCGGCAGAAGTCCGTGACTTCCTATCTGGACATTTTTCACGCCCTCCCGAAATCCCAGCCCTCCCGTTCGACAGGGATGAACTAGTTTCATCTATCTGCCGACTAAATCGCCGTCGCGCCCCCGGTCCTGACCGGATCGGGGCCGCTGCTCTACAAAATCTCCCGGCCTCAGGCGTTGACCTCGTTCTTGAGCTGTTTAACTCCTGTCTCCGGCTACAGTACTTTCCCCGCCTGTGGAAATCAGCCAACATCGTAATGATTCCGAAGCCTCGCAAGCCGCGCATGCTTCCTGAAAGCTATCGTCCAATCTCTCTCTTGCCAGTCATCTCGAAGGTGTTCGAGCGTCTCCTGCTGGCTCGCATCTCGCCGCTGCTAGATGGTTTCATCCGCAGCGAACAGTTCGGGTTTCGCAGAGAGCACTCGACCACGCTTCAATTGGTCCGCGTTGTTACGCACTTGTCAGACGCCACCAACAGGCGAGCGGCTACGGCCGCCGTACTGTTGGACGTGAGCAAGGCCTTCGATAAAGTCTGGCACGAAGGTCTTCTCTTCAAACTTGCCAATTCTCCTCTACCATCGACCATAGTGTTTTTCCTCCGGTCGTATCTCAGCGACCGAACCTTCAGGGTGAGCGTCGACGGGTCCTGTTCTACAGTTCGACCCGTCGCCGCCGGCGTACCACAGGGATCTGTCCTCGGCCCCGTTCTGTACCTTGTGTACACGAACGACCTGCCTGTCTTGCCCGGAGTCACGTTGTCTTTGTTCGCTGACGATGCTATGTATCACTGCAGCTCCCTGTCCCCGCGATTTGCGAGTACAAAGCTGCAGCGTCAGTTGAACCAGCTTCCGGACTGGCTACGGAAATGGCGGGTGACGATCAACACGGAGAAATCCGAGGCGATCTGTTTCACCCGTAAGTCCATCTCCCGATGCCAGCCCCTCTCCCTAGCAGGGAGACCCATCGCCTACAAAGAATCGGTGAAGTATTTAGGCGTTCGACTAGATCGTCGCCTTTGCTTCAACGCCCACGTGACGGAAACCCTTGCCAAGGCTCGCGGCGTCCGAGCCAAATTATCTCCTTTCCTCTCGTGTCGCAGCCGCCTGGCCATGCGCACGAAACTTACCATCTATCTACTATTTCTCAGGTCTGTATTGACCTATGCGGCACCCGCCTGGTGGTCTCTTTTATCCACCACCAACAGATGTAGGCTGGAAGCTTTCCAGTCCCGAACACTCCGATCCTTGACGGGGTCCCCTTGGTTTGTAAGGAACGACGTGATTCGAAGGGGTCTCCGTGTTCCTACCTTGACTTCCTTTGTCCGGTCGCTGGCTCTAACTCTCTTTGCTAAAGCCTCGACCTCCACCTTCCCGTACCTACGAACCATCAGTGCATCAGAACCACCACCGCCCATTCGGGTCAAGCGCCCTCGGGCGCTTCTTGATGACCCGCCATAACGCCATCCTCTTTAAATTAAATACAAACAAGTAATCATCAGTCCTAGACCAGAGTATTTCACCAAACTGTCCTTCTCTCCTTCCTGTCCACCTCCTAGCACGCTGAGCCGGCTGCTTGTCGCTGTCATCATTCACTGGCACGGAGGCTCTCCGCCTCGCGGGGAGCGACCGACGCCCTCAGGGCGTCTGCTGACTGGACTTGAAACGGGCAACATCTGTTGCTCGAATCGGTACCAGCGGCAGTGCATTAAACAAATAACAGTTATACTCCCCCGCCTTCTCAGTTAACTGGTTGGCGGTTTCCTTTTCCAGTTTTAGGTTACCAGTCGACATGTACCAGCACTATGTTTACTTCTGGCAGCCATTGGACACGATCCAGATGCTGCAATCAAGCCACGGGTGCAAAGACACCCCGCATCCATAATGCAATGCAATGCAATCGGCGGTTCATATCGCCCATCGATTCGAAGGATCAACATCTCTTTTTGAGCTCCTCTTCATGGGAAAATCCTGCTTTTACAGTGTGTTCAAGTCTCCGGTTTTAACCGTGTCTTAAACAGTGCGTTAGTGCAGTTTACCAGTTTTATTTGCAAGTTTAACATCTACTCAAGAAAGTGCAGTGCAGTGTAGTGTTCAGTGCAGTGTTGTGTTCTTGTGCCGTGCAGTGTTTCGTGTGTGTTCCGCTGCTGCCTGGAGCTTGTTGGTAAGTGATCTGCTTTTTTGTATTTTGCTTACCGTAGTGCTTGGTCGTAGTCCTTAGTTCCGTTCCGCCTAAGGCGTAGGCTTCGCCTCGCCGATGGCTGCCCACAACCCATCTTCCGTCGGCCCTTCTCAGGGCCAACCTGCTTCCGTCGGTCCTTCTCAGGACCTCTCAATTCCTGCTCGCGCTCTTGCGCAACCACTCCCGGATGGCCCTTCTCAGGTCCACCCTACACCTACCTCCTCGGGGGAAACTCAAGACGTGGACTCGGCCATGGATACTGATGGTGCATGGCAGGCTGTCAGCCGGAAACGGCGTGTCAGTGCCACCTCCACAGAATCCGGTCGGGCTTCGCGTCGAGGCTCAACCGCGGGGCAATCCACCATGGCCTCACAACAACAACCTGACCAGCCCCGGCGTATCCCGCCTCTGATTTTCGCCCGGCCTTCGGATTGGGCTAATTTCATGCGTCGGATACACCGGTGCACTCCTTCTGGCACCTTGACTGCTTCGGCTCAAGGTGACAATTCCATTCGCCTGAACCCCACGACCGTGGAGTGCTTCCGTATTGCGCAGAAGTTCCTCACGGACGCGGGGATCCCGTTCCATACCTTTGCCTTGCCGGAGGAGAAGGAACTCAAGGTTCAAGTAATTGGTATCCCTGCTGGTACCCAGCCTGAGATCATCTCTGATGAACTCACCAGTTTAGGCTTTCGTGTACATAGCGTAACGCCTCTCTTCTCCCCCGGCAAGAAACTAGCGCGCAATGCGTTCCTGGTTAAAATACGAAAGGTGGGTGACTACCAGGCCATTTATGGTATCACCTCTATGTTTTATTTGAAGGTTAGGGTTGAAGCCTTCGAAGCCCAGGCCGGACCGAAGCAGTGTTACAACTGCCAAAGGTACGGCCATTCATCGGCATTTTGCCACCATCCCACCCGCTGTTTGCGCTGTGGCGATAGCCATCGAAAGGACACTTGTCCTCTCGCTCGTGCTGCCGCCACTTGCGCCAACTGCGGGGAACCTCACCCGGCATCGTCGAGATCTTGCAAATTCTATGCTGCGGCTTTGAAGAAGCTGTCAAAGTCTTCGCAGCAGCGCACTTCTGCGCCTCCAGCTAGGCCCCAAGCATCAAGGCCTGCCGCCTCGGCGGCACCTATCCCCGCTGCGGCTCCGGCCCTTGCGCCTGCCCCAGCTCGTCCGGCGTCTACCGGGGCGCCCAGCTATGCGGCTGCAGCTGCATCACAGCCTGCCGCACAGCCTGCGGCCCAGCAGCCAAAACCTGCTGCGCCGTCCAAGAAAAGAACAAAACCATCTCCCCCAGCTTCCTCGCAGCACACGCCCGCTGCACCACAGCCAGCATCTACTCCAGATGTCCGCAATCCTAGGCAGCCGACACAAAAGGCCCCTGCCCAGAATGGCATCATGTTCCTGCACCCGGCGCCCAAGCCTCAGGCGGCACCGGCGTCCTCGGACGCGACTTTCGCCGCCCGCGTGCATGCTTGGATCAACGCCTTGATCCCGCAAATTCTTGCTGCCAAGGATGTCCAGTCCTTAATCGTTATAATTCTCACCTCCGTGACCTCACTTATCCCTCTCGATGGCTAGGCCCTTTCGGCTGGTGGCTTGGAACGCATGTGGCGTTCTACCTCGCCGTGCCGAATTGGCCGCCTTCGTAACCGAATATGACATAGACGTCATACTCCTTAACGAAACCCATTTAACTCCTGCTCACTCGTTCCAGCTTCCGGCGTACACGACGTATCGCACAGACAGGCCTGGCCAGAACCGGCGTGTCGCATCTGGCGGCACAGCCATTCTGGTTCACAGGCGCATCGCCCACCGCCCCCTGCCGCCTCCGGCGACTCGTCGCTTGGAGGCGACGGCGGTTGCTCTCTGCATCGGGGATCGGGAGGTTCGACTGGTTTCAGTCTACCTCCCCCCTCGAGGTGGACCACCGCCCGACGAGAATGAATGGGACGCTCTCTTAGAAGACCCTTTACCTACCATCGCAGCCGGAGACTTTAATAGTAAGCATCCCCTCTGGAACAGCCGTGTCTCTAACCCTTATGGCCGCTCTCTGTACCAATACGTTCAACGTCATCCTCATGTGAACGCTCTTGGTCCTAGATCACCGACCTATATCCCCAATCACCGGGGACCTCCAGACGTCCTTGACATTGCTGTTGTCAAAGACTTGGCCTACCCTATCGCAATAGAAGCCGTGTCAGACCTCTCGTCTGATCACGACCCGGTATTACTCACTGTTCGGCCCACGCTGGACACACCTCTCCAGCCTCCCCATCGTTTAACGAGAGTCAACTGGCGATCGTTCCACGATGAACTGGGTCGAACAGTACCATCTGACCCCCAGGTTGACATCTCCAGCCCGGAGGATGTAGACCGCTTGGCCGACTATCTTCAAGAAGTCGTCACGTCCGCTATGGACAAACACACCTATGAAGTCCCTGCGCCCAACAGACGGTCGCAGTTACCTGAAGAGGTGATTCTGGCCATCCGCAACCGGCGCCAGCTCCGCCGGAGATGGCAACAAACCCGGGACCCTGCCGTAAAACGCAGGCTAAACGCCCAATCTGACCTTGTCAAGCAGCTTCTGCTTGATGCCACTGCTCATCGATGGGACTCATATCTTGAGTCTCTGGAAGTCACGCCGCAGTCCGTATTCCGGGCTGCGCGCCGACTCACTGGCGAGAAAAGGACCCGCTACCCCCTACGATCACCGAACGGGATTGTGTACTCCGCGGCCGACAAAGCAGAAGTCTTTGCCGATACCATGGAGGAACAATTTACCGTTCACAGAGGCGTCTGTGACCCCGGCCACTCGGCAGCGGTCGCAGACTTCCTATCTGGATATTTTTCCCGCCCTCCCGCAGACCCAATCGACCCGTTCGACGAGGCTGAAGTGGAAACGGCCATTAGTCGACTGCGCCCCAAGAAGGCGCCCGGCGAGGACCGTATTGGTGCAGCGGCCCTACTCAACGCCCCAGCAAGTCTCGTTTCACTCATCCACGTGCTGTTCAATGGTTGTCTCCGGCTCCATTACTATCCCAGCCCTTGGAAACGAGCCAAAGTCATCATGTTGCCGAAGGCTCGCAAGCTGCGTACACTCCCTGAGAATCATCGCCCAATCTCTCTTTTGCCAGTCTTATCGAAGGTGTTCGAGCGCCTCCTGCATCGCCGGATTACTCCCCTGCTGGATAATTTCATTCGGCAGGAACAGTTCGGCTTCCGCAGGCAGCATTCGACCACTCTTCAACTTGTCCGAGTTGTCACGCAACTCACTGACGCCATCAACAGGAACCATCAAACTGTCGCCGTCCTTCTGGACGTGAGCAAGGCCTTCGACAAAGTCTGGCACGAAGGCCTTCTCTATAAACTAGCCACCTCCCCTCTCCCTGCCTCATTTGTACATCTGATGCGGTCGTATCTCTGCGACCGCAAATTTAGGATCTGCGTCGACGGGACGTACTCTTCTGTCCGCCCCGTCGCCGCTGGCGTCCCTCAAGGATCTGTCCTCGGCCCCGTTCTGTACCTTGTGTACACGAACGACCTGCCAGTTTTGCCTAGAGTCACGCTCTCTCTCTATGCGGACGATGCGATGTACCACGCCAGCTCTGCAAACCTTCGTTTTGCGACTGACGTGGTGCAGCGCCAGCTCGCATTACTTCCGGCCTGGCTAAGGAAATGGCGGGTGGCGATCAATACGGAGAAATCCGAGGCGATTGCCTTCTCCCGTCAGCTCACTTCCCGATGCCAGACCCTCTCCCTTGAAGGGAGCCCAATCGCTTGGCAACGTACTGTGAAGTACTTGGGCGTCACTCTTGATCGACGCCTAAGCTTCAGAGCTCACGTGTCCACTGTGCTCCAGCGCGCCAGAGGCGTCAAAGCCAAACTATACCCATTCTTATCGCCTCGAGGGCCCCTGCCAGTGCGCACGAAGCTCTCGATCTATCTGCTCTTTTTACGAGCCGTCCTTATGTACGCAGCGCCTGCATTTTGGACCCAACTCGCCCCCGACGTCGTTAAACGCATGGAAGCCTTCCAAGCCCTTACCCTTCGCCTTATCTCCGGCTCTCCCTGGTATGTAAAAAATTCTGCTATCAGGCGAGGGCTGAAGATTCCGTCGCTCGATGGATTTGCGCGAACTCTCACGTTCAATCTCTTCCATCGAGCATCCATCTCTGATTTTCCTCACCTCCAACACCTCGATAACGATGATGGACCACCATCAAACGCCGCCGCCCTCGAGCTCTGCTCGACGACCCACCATAATTTTAAAATAATAAAATTGCCCTTCACCATCTGTCCACGCGCCGACCAATCGTATTTTACCACCTTCCTTCCAGTCAAATCCGGTCCGTTGCAGGACGACAGATGGATCGGGCGATGTGCCGGCTTTAGTTGTGCCTAGTGCCGCCTTCAGTCGGCAACTTCGCCCCTCCAATCTCTCGCCTGCCTCGGTATCGCCAAAAGGCGGTCTACCGGACTCTTACCGGGCTGGCGGAAGTGTATCGACCCGTTGTGGGCGAACAGATCCCGCCAATCCGTGCTAAGCGTTCGCGTAGACTTCCCTCTCAGGCCATTGGTGGATCGCGTCAGCGGTTCAGCCAATCATAGCCCATCTCCTTCACCTCCGCCAAAATAAAAAAGGGGGTACCTATCCTCGCTGCGACAAGTCTCGCACCAAGCACTCGCCAAGCAACAGGCAGTCATCGGGCTCGCCCGGACGCTGCCGTCACTGGGGCACGCACTGAGCTGTGCCCTACACGCATCGTTGGCATCGTTGGCATCGTTCGGCGGTTCATAGCGACGGACGCATTCTTATGAATATGGATGGACTCCAGATGCAGGCGAGTGAAGTAACCCCGGACAGAAGACAACACGCGGGCTTCATCAAACATTACCCGGTGATCGTCGTGGGACAGAGCGTGTTCAGCAACTGCGGACTTCTCCGGCTGGCCCAGGCGGCAGTATCTCCGATGTTCAGAGAGGCGCGTCCGGACACTACGCTTCGTGGTGCCTATGTAGACCTGGCCACACGTACAAGGAATACTGTACACCCCGCACGACGAGAGTGGATCCCTGGCGTCTTTCACCGGTCGCAGGAACTGTTGGATCTTTTTGGTTGGCTTAAAGATCGTCCTGACGCCCCGCTTACTCAGCAACCTGCCGATGCGATCAGTCACGCCACGGATGTAGGGCAAGACAGCAGAGCCAACAACCTCAGGCAACTCCGACTGGTCCGGCCTACCAGATCTCGGTCGGGCAGCTCTCCTAACCTCCGCAGCAGAATAGCCGTTGGACTGCAGTGCTTTCTCGAGATGCCGAAACTCATCTTCGAGATACTGGGGCTCACAGATTCTTTTTGCCCGGTCTACAAGAGTCTTCAGCACCGCCCTCTTCTGCCTAGGATGATGATTGGAGGTAAAGCACTCCATCATGACATCATGACATCATTTTTTTTCAACTAGGGTAGGTGAAAATCGCAATAGACACTAGGAACCCCGTAATTACTAGTAGTGTGGGAATCTAACCCACTAAAAACACATACCTTTATGCTACAACTGAGCAACCTCATCCAGTAGCTTCTCCTTTATGTTTCCTTCACTGGTCTTTACATATTAATTGCTTTATATTACGATACCAGATCATGTAGCTTCTGTCATCTGAGTCGCCTCAGGACATGTGGAGCTTCTTTATCATGTTTGACTGTATATTTTATTATTATTTTGCTGACATATACTACGTTGATGTCTCCTGTATATAGGTTGTCGTTCCTTATATACCAGGGCATTCACATGCTTCTGAGTATTTTGTTCTGTAAGGTTTGTATCCTTTCTAAGTATGTTTACTTTGTACAGCCCCACAGCTGAATTCCGTAAGTCCACACAGGCTTCAGAACTTGATTGTACAAGAGTAGTTTGTTTTTAACTGTTACTGTAGTTGCGAGTAGACTTTTAAATAATCTAAATTTCCTCCACTGGCGTTACCAGCAAAGATGGGTTCTGACTGTGGATTTAAATTAAATTACCTTAAAATGTTAACTCTTTTATATGCAGATGATCATAATATATTATTAAATTCAGAACATGCTGTAAAAAAAAGGTTTTATGCTCTTAACAAACCCATTAATGCGTATAATTAAATATTGGCCTATCCATCGAAAACACTATAATAATTGCTTTTTGTGGTAAGCAGTTAATAAGAGAAAAGACAGACTTGAATAGTAGTGTTATGGATTAAGTCAAATTATAACTATACCATCATGATAAGGGAGTTGAGCAAGGGATGCTGTGTTCCCCCAACCTTGTTTATTATATATATTTACGACATATTGAGAGCATGGAAATCCAGAGTGACTTTGGAAATACGGCTTAACAAATCAATATTTATGTGTTCCCTGCTATGTGCGGATGACATAGTAGCGCGGTTCGATAAGAGGCTTGTACTATTTTATTATGCAGTACTTTGAATCAGGTACAATGCGGGTGCGTTCCATAGTTCAAAAGAAAAGAAATTTCAAATAGGTTCGCTGGCGGATCAAAACCTATCGACGGGTGCAGAGTTGCCGACTGATGCCTTAAACAGTAGTTTTTTTAAAATCGCTTTAAACAATCGTCAGAGATGAAGCAGTGATGGAAGTCGGTTTGACACTCTGGAGATTACCGTAGCGCAAAATCAATTATTAACGAAGCAGGCCAAAGGTACGCGTCGTCGAACATTGATTACATTTCAGTCTGGTTGAAAATAATTCAACCTCAAGTCCCCGGAGTGTAAGTCGCGTAATTGAGTTAAGAACCTTAATCAACAATTTTTAAGGAATTTATACAATCCACGGACAGTTGTTCTGAGAAAGATACTGTATTTTAAATTCCACCACCACCGCCACGTTCAATCCAGGGTTAACATTTTAACTGTTGTTTATACTGTATTGTTGGTTTACGTTTACCAAAACCTTAACCTTTAAAGGTAAATATCCAATGAGGACTAAGATAGTTATAAACAACAGCACTTTAGAACAAGTGAGCCGTTTCGTATACCTCGGCTGTACAGTAAGCTATGATTCTGAATATGACATAAGAGATAAGATAAATAAATTTAGGAGTATTTGTGGTACTATTTATAGAAATCTTATAAATAAAACAAGGCACAGCACAAGGTCAAGCGGATATAATTATAAGTGCCACCTTTCAATGTAAGATCCATAAAAGTCAAGGTAACAGATTTGGTGAGGACGCAATTGGAAAAGGCGATTGGTACATATACTATATAACTGTTGAATGGTATTTGTAATTTATGTTTATAAACAGTTATTTAAAGGCAGTTTTCTTGGAACGATGTCAACTATATACATTGAAAACTCAGTCATTTATAATAATTTAATTGATATGCAGCGGAGAGATTCTGATTTTATGTGGTAGTCTATGACGCTTAAAGGTACTGTGTAACCGATATTATTGCAACGTTGAATTTGTATTTAGATAATTCCAAGAAACAGTAGAATCACTTTGACCGCTGGAAATGTACAGGAATTTGTTGTTCATTTTGTTCATGTTGTATGCATTATCAGTGACCAGTCTCGATTTGAGGCATCTATCGTTTGGTAATGAATGAAATTAATTTGAGTTCAGTTGAAACGGCGTTCAATACGACTAGTGACGCCTAAGTCTTGAACGTATTTGAAATACAAGTTACAAGTATTTAGACGCATTTTGTGGTACAAATCTGATTTGGAATGTGTTTATAACTATCAGAGGGTAACCACTCCAATACGATTTGACTTGGATTCAAATTATACTAATTATCTTATAATATTAATTGTATTGTCTATACCAGCAGTCGGCAGCATCCCTGCGCACACGCTTTTGAACGAATGAACGCACCTACATTGTACCTGCTTCGAAGTACAGTAGTTGTATTATAAAATAGTGCAAGCCATTTAGCGAACGCGCTACGTCTTTCCCCAATATCGTATTATGTTCCCCAAAAGTGATTTTTTCAAGTTTTTCATTTGTGTGGACTTTATGAAAATAAATATTGTTATTGTGGTAAGTTCTTTAATATATTTTTATTTTAATGTTTTTCTGTTTAACCATTTTTTCGTATAAAGTTTTGTTAGTTTTAACTAGCGTGTGCTTGACGACAAACTGTTGATGACCTACTCCTAATGTGAAGTAGTGGATATAGTGTTGAAAACGTTATTGGCTGTGTCGTTAGGCCGTGGTCTAAAGCCTACGCTGACATACGTTTCTACCCCATAATAATACAGTCTAAATAATGTGTTTATTTCAGCACTTTAAAATCGTCTGTCAGCAACTTGGACCCAAAAAAGTGTCTGGAAATTGTATTTTTTAATTTTTTATATTGGCAAATTGAACGTAGCGGAACTCGCATGCTTATAACAAGAACTGCCACGTAACGAAAAAAAGTACGATATTTGTTAGGTTTTGTACCTTAGTAATGATAATTAAACTCGTTTCTAACGAGTAGGAACGCATTAGAGACTTGGTTATAACGAGCATTTTACTGCAACCTTGTTCACTGGGTTAAGGACCGAACAAACGTTTGTTACACTACAGCATTTTAAACATTCGTTTAAAATCATTAACGCAATGTAGTGTAACTAATAACGTAATTGATGAATTCGTGGAATATTTAAATAAATTATAAAACTATTTTGGTATCTAAAGATTTAAAATTACTAAACAAACAAAAATAGATGACGTTTTTAAGGTTAATTAAGTTCTATGTGCGAAATATAATTTTGACGATTTCATTTATAACGAAGAACAAAAAGACAAATAAATCAGAGTGAATTTTCTTGTAATTTAAAAATAAATATTGTACACGTGGGATGGAAAGTTTTGCGTTCTTTGCGAGATAGCCGGTTAATTATTCAGCAAAGAATGTTAGCGTCAAAAAATGTTTAAGCCTAAATTTCACTTTTAAGCGTAGAATGTAGGCCTAAAAGATATAAAAATTTTATTGTGCCAAGCCTCTTCTACAGTAGACTTTTTTTGTTGTGTGTTCGATAATCACGGTATACAAATTTAGCCTCGCGAGTCGACAACTTGGGAGTAGCGAGCACCCGGTTTCAACGAGCACATTTGTCCGGTCCCTTGAATCTCGTTATAAGCAGGTTCCACTGTATACCAAAACGCCAGGCATACTGCTATATTCATTAATTTATTACTGTTTGAAATTACTTTTTATTTATTAATTTTTTAATCGTTTGAGACCCTGAGGGAGGCGAGGGAACCGGTAGGAAGTCGTTGACTCCCCGCTCTGTTTCTAACAAGTCAAGCTGAATTTCCATACAAAGTTTCAAGCGTACTGAAATGACGTAAGCATTTTCGTCGCCAGCTCTTGGTCTATTATGTTTCCAGTTGAATACACTGGAACTTACGGAGAGGACGAAGCTTTCCTACTTTATAATGAAATAAAGATGTTCTGGATCAGTAAAAAAGCCTAATTACATAAATTCATGTGTACAATGAATCTAGCGTCCCTCCATCCCCCGATTCCTATTTAGGCACCTGGCAAAGCGGGTGCCTACAAATTCTTCTAAACCCGTCTTATAGAACAGAGGGTTTTTCCATGGCCATAAATTGACCCATTGCTTAATTTCTTCATCATTCTCGACTGTATTTCCACAAGTCCCCTTGGGATTAGAAACTTTTATCTTTGGTGTACACTTCATACTTGTAGAAATACAGTCGACAATGATGAAGACATTATGTAAGAGGTCAATTTATGGACATGGAAAAAACACCCAATGCCCTATAAGACGGATTTAAAAGAATTTGTAGCCACGCTTTGCCAGGTGCTTAAATAGGAACCGTGGGCGGGGACCGTGGTCAGTTGCAACCCTACCGTGTAAAACCCGGTCAGTTGCGGCCGAGGTGAAAATTTGAACCCGGTCAGTTGCGATCAATTTGCATGTTATGATAATAATACAGAAAATACCATTATAATTCTATTAATTCCTAGCCTAACCTAACCTAAACTTACTTTACCTAACCTAACCTAACGTAAAAAAATATTGGAAGAAAGATGTTACTCGCACAAATGGAAAGTTGCAGAATTGAAATCTCATTGCAGGTCAGAATAGGAACGTTTCTAAATGACATATTCGGTCAGTAAGTGCAAGTGCGGGGCGCAATTGACCGCGTAAGAATGGGTAAAAACGTTGTTTCGTCGCAACTGACCGAGACCGGCGCAAGGTCGCAAGATAATATCATCATGTGTTTTCTACCCAAGGACGTTACGTTTTCAACGGTTCTAGAGCACACACATGACATAAAACAAAGGTTTGAGCAAGCGAGAATCACATTAAACAGTAATTGTTTATATCTGCCTTTTACTGAAAATACACAACAGTATCTAGCTGAATTATCATACCAACAGAAGTCCGTTGAATTATCATACAACATTTAAATTCTTAAAAAAGTAATAATAAAGGAACCGACCTTGACATTATAGAAACAATAGAAGCAAGAAGACTGAATGGGTTTGGATACCTAAAAAGAATGTCGGCTGAGAGATGGCCAAGGAAGGTGTGTGAATGGACTCCACCCTCTAGAAGGAAAAAAAGGAAGACCTAAAGATTCATGGAAAATGGACGTCGAAGATGCAATGAGTGCAAGAGGACTTACAGAACAGGACTGTTTAGACCGGCGCCAGTGGAAGCTAGGATGCGAGAGGCGGCGCCAGCCGTAATTAAATCGCCTAAAAAAAATAATAATAAATTTTTCTAAAATTCCTTCAGTCTACCACGCGCAGGTAGCTCTGTCTTATGGAGACTTAATATACTTATCTACAGAATAAAACAATATTGTTTTTGAACTGTTTTCTTTCTTTTAAACAGACTATTAAACTATAATTATCAGATTGTTTCATTTGTGTGTTCGTGCGCGTGTGTCAGCAGAAGCACACGTGCGTCTTCCAAGTTGACTGACCCTCTTTCAGGCTTACTCATTTTTTCCCTTACATGTCTGAGCTTTATTTGCTCACCCTCAAGGCATGCACGTTATTGAAATGTACGGAAAAAAATATAAAATATAAGTCTTGGATGTCAGTGTGCTGGATTTTATAATCTTTCATGTTTAGTACGCAAAAGATACGATTATTGCTAAAGGGTTAAATGATTTTATAGAAATACAGTTATAAAATTATAATGTTTTATAAAATGCAGTAAACTTATTTACTAGCACGCTAATATTGTGTGTTACGTTTATCAACGAAGAAGATCACCGTCACATTTTGTGTACATTCATTATGTCTATTCATAGCATAATTACTACGCTATGCTGCTGAGATCATTTTCGACAGATATTTCAAATATAATTTATAATGAAGCTGTCAATTTACCTTTTACATACATACATACATATCGGGCACTACAGTACAGAATGGACCTTGGCCTCCGTAATGATCCGCCTCCAGATAGTCCGATCATGTGCCTTGGTCTTCCACAAGTCGACACCCAGCCTAGTCAGGTCTTCTTCCATGTCATCTTGCCATCGTTTTCTTGGCCTGCCTCGTCTTCTGCGTCCATCTACGTGCCCATTCATTATCCTTTTGAGGAGTCTTTGGTTGTCTATTCTTTCTACATGGCTAATTCTTCTGGACTATCTGGATGGACTAAAGTCCTATCCAGCTGATCCTTCTGGACTTTATAAATCGAACAATATCTTCCAGTTTTACAATGGAGTCTACTTTCTGATTAGATCTGATGTTCCATTTCTCCATTACAACATACTGATAATTTATACTAATTTTCCTTTGAAATGTCCTCAGAGCATTCTCATCAACTGCTGTCAATGTGCAGGTTTCGGCACCGTATGCCACTACAGGCCTGATCATTGCTCTGTACACTTTCAGTTTAGTTTCTTGGTTGAGAATTTACCTTTTACTAGCATCTTAAAACGGTAGTATATTTCCTGAGCTGCAGAATTCGCTCGCTATTTTTGAACAAAGTTTATTATTATTCCGAAAACTTAAATTTTAAACAGTTTTAAACAGTTGTTTAAATTACAAGAGAAAAATTGCAAAATTTCCAATTACTCTACTAAATGTTTAGTAGTATAATAGTTATCCTCCTCCAATGGCGCTACAGCCAAAGTCGGGCCCTGGCCTCCACCAATCTCCGCCTAACATCCACTCTATCCACTGCAACCCTCCTCCAGTTTCTTATCCCCATGTCCCTCGCGTCCTCTGCAACGCCATCTTCCCACCTCTTCCTCGGTCTGCCTCTAGGTCTCGTTCCCTCCCATGTACCCAGCAAAGCCCTCTTGGAGTTCCTGCCACCCTCCATAACATTTAGGTCCTCCATACTCTACTAGTTATTTTGTAGTATAACAGTTATAGAGAACAAAATCATGAGATAGCACTAATTATTCGAAACATTGGGATTTGAGTTAAAATTCATTTTATTATAACAATCTTCTAGATTTTCACAATTTTCTTAAAATTTTAATCAATTTTTAAGCCCTGGGGTCTTAAATTTTGCAGTTTCTAAAAAGCCAACACAAAATTCAGTTGCTATTTAATTTCTTTAATTTTATACTTTATATGGATTTTTGCAATGCTATCAAAATTTTCACCAACGTTTTTGAGCCTGACGTCCATAAATTTTGGAATTTTTAAATAAGAAAACTACATTTAGATTGTAGTTAAAGCTTTCTTTAATTTGACATCCCATATGGGTTTCTGCAATTTTATCAAAACTCTCACTTCCTCAAATATTTTGTCTCCCGCTCCCCTATTTTTCCGTGGATCAATCTCAAAACAATAGAGTTCTGTAGTTTAATAGTGTGGACATGCTTGCCAAGTTTTACGAAAGTCGGTTGGTGCGTTCAAACATTATCATGAGACATATTCGAAACAGAAGAACAGGTAGACAGGTAGACAGGCAGACAGGCAGACAGGTAGACAGGTAGACAGGTAAACAGGTAGACAGGCAGACTAATGGCAAACGGTCGAGTTAAATTTGAGAACTCACTTTGCTCGTTCAGTCAATATCTGCAAGGAATAAATAAAATTAATGATAATTTAAGTTTCTGAAGATGTGGCAATAACAAGTCTCAGTGCGTATGAAAACAGAGTTTGTAAAATAACTATTGTTTTAATCAGTCATCTTGTGTGCTTACATTAATATGTAGTTGTTTGTAGTTCAACTGATGATTAATCCTAATAACAGTACACCCGCACGCGTGCGTGCGTGAATGTCCGCGTGTATATATGCGTTTATGTCATTTGAGTAAATATCCAACTATTCTGAATTTTTCTAGAATCAAATTTGTTTAAAATATGCCACTCATGTATGATGTTCCGCATTTACATTCATTACGTTTACTCCTTATCTTACCAAGGCTTGCGAAGAAATAATCCTCAAACCCACTGCACTGATAATTGAGGAAAAGAATTACTACAAACTACCACTTAGGTCTTGAAACCGAACAACTGTACAGTTCAGTAATCCGTGATGGTAAGAAAACCGGTATAGATTTAGAGTCACTTTGTTCTGCGACATTCATACACACTGGATAGACCTTCCAACAAGTTCTCATTCAGGCGTTTGTTACAAACAGCAAAATTCCTTACTGTCAATTATATACACTTATCATCATCATCATCAACAACAACAACAACAACAATAACTTATGGGAGTTTTCTTCACGCCTCTCACATCGTAGCTTCCAACGCCTACAGGGCCGTCCACTCTTCACACTCCAATCCACGATATTTTCTAAATCTGCTTCACTGTGGTCTGCGAAGTTGTGGTACTATATGGGCATTTACATTCATTACGTTTACTCCTTATCTTACCAAGGCTTGCGAAGAAATAATCCTCAAACCCACTGCACTTATAATTGAGGAAAAGAATTACTACAAACTACCACTTAGGTCTTGAAACCGAACAACTGTACAGTTCAGTAATCCGTGATGGTAAGAAAACCGGTATAGATTTAGAGTCACTTTGTTCTGCGACATTCATACACACTGGATAGACCTTCCAACAAGTTTTCATTCAGGCGTTTGTTACAAACAGCAAAATTCCTTACTGTCAATTATATACACTTATCATCATCATCATCAACAACAACAACAACAATAACTTATGGGAGTTTTCTTCACGCCTCTCACATCGTAGCTTCCAACGCCTACAGGGCTGTCCACTCTTCACACTCCAATCCACGATATTTTCTAAATCTGCTTCACTGTGGTCTGCGAAGTTGTGGTACTATATGGGCATACAGTTAAAAATCTTTGAGGGGAGTAAAGACAAAATAAATCAATCTAAATGTTTTGTGTGGTATATGTTTTATTAGTGTCATAATAACAAAAAGACCGTAATGAACATTTGGGAAAATTTACAAATATACAAACGTAAAACACAAAACAAACTAATACCTGAACAAATACAAATCAATACAAAACATGACACAATTTTCAAAGCCCTCAACATAGAAAATACACAAAATACTAATATATACACCACAATCACACACAATAATACTAATTTAAAGCAACGGACTGTAGCAGAAAGTGCTTGAATTATCTATATTTATATACCATGAATTGCTAGTAAACTGTACCAGAATTAGTGAACGACTAGTATCTACAGTGTAGTCTTGCAGATTGAATTTAATGAGGTCTTGCTGTTGGCTCAACCAGAAAAACTTTTACGTGTGATATTGTGTGGTTTTTCTTTAAATTTTCTCGCCTACCCATGTCACGTTTTATTTCAGAGATAGAGGTGGCAATGAACATAGTTCCTTTGAAGTTAAGTTCTGTAAAGTTATTGCCTCTTGGTGTAAGAGTGTCCCGCGGGCACAGCTCCCCCAATCTCTACTAACTCACAGACTCTCCGCTAGGCTTACAATGTGTTTCTTGCTAAAATAAATATTGTGCTCTTGATCTCTTCATATACCTCTTCGCCTAATATTTCACGTATTTTCTGCCACACCGGTTCAAATACGTCTCGTTTTCGTCTACTTTGCTTACAATATACGGTACTTTTCCAGTAACTGTACCTGCACTACATTTCCGATGTTTTTAGTACGCCACTGTTTCGATTCTTCATGCAGCGAAGAAGAAGAAGTGTACAAATTATAAATTATTCTATTGCCGAATGCAATGCAAAATGCGTGTTATTTAATGAGTTAGGTAAAAATTGTAGAGCTCGTGTAAATATTACACATGTATAACAAATATTACACAATATTACATGTATAAATTGTAAAGACTCTACATCACGAAGATCCGTGAAACCGTGGTAATAATATTTTTATGCTTCACAGGGTAACTGTAATGTAGAAAAGTCCAGAAAACGATGGCCTGATTTTTAATTCTACTTAAGATATTTGTAAATAATAAAAATATAAGCTCATAATGCATAGAAGACTTTCGAAACCAGAACAGGTGTTTACACCTGTCATTGATAAAAAAAAAACAACAACATGTCTGTCGAAAGTATCAACTTGGAAATGTCAACAGCAAATAGAAAATATTATGAATCGTGTCCGATATAAAAGTTTTACCCGTAATATTGGGGACCATCGCAAAGGAAATTAAAATACTCTTAGGACAATTACGGGAACGCTCTCGGACATTCGAGAATGTCGTTCTACACGATTCTCGGCTATCCGAGCAGGTGCAGCGCCTCTGTCAAGGCCGTGGATTCAAGTACCACTTGAGACTGTTCTGGTACCTGTAACTATGCAAATTATACAACGCCAAAAGAATGGAAAATTATTCTGGAACATCTCCGAGATCTATATAAGCAACAGCGGCCGGTTTAGTTAGTTATTTACATCGGGCGAGATCGTAGTGTGCAGATTAAGTAGTTGTAGTAAGTGATTACTGTGTTACAATTAGTCCGGAGCTCTTAATAGTTAACATTATTATTCCGTTAGGACAAATTTAACTTGAATTATTTTATGAGAGTATCTTGTTGATTTCAAATTGTTATTTGTGACTAATTAAAGCTGGCAATAAGTGATTTCATTGGTGTCTGTATTTTGTTTTTAACTGTACAACTACGGATCCCGTATGGGCAAAAATTGTTATAGATGGTACGGTCCTGGAACAAGTTAGCAGTTTTGAATACCTGGGCTACAGTGTGTCTTATAATGCAAGCAACGACGTGGTGAACAAGTTGCATAAGTTCAACCTTATGTGCGGGACCATCAGGCGAACCCTTAAGTCAGCAAGTAAAGGAACACGCCTAAAATTCTACAAGGTAATGGCTCTTCCCACACTTCTTTGTGGGTCTGAGAATTGGACTTTAAGAAAATGCCAGGCCAGTCGCATCCAAGCGGCTGAATTGAGATTTCTTAGGCAGGTGGCAGGGTATACTTTCCATTATCATAGAAGAAAAACAGATATACGGCAGGAACTGAATATTACGAGTATACTCGACAGGATCGCCCAGTGTCGGCTGAATTGGTGGGAACGTCTTTGCCGAATGGATGACTGCCGCATCCCCAAACAACTCTGGAACTATAAGCCGAGGGGACGGAGAGGTGTGGGACGTCCGAGGAAGCGTTGGAGTGACCAGCTGTAATATTTGCTTATTTGACACCGCAACAAACCATTATTGGTTTAAACCTTCAGGATGATGATGATGATGATGATGATGATGATGATGATGATGATGATGATGATGATGATGATGAACTGTACAACGCGACGATCCGTGAGATCTTCGTAACAGTACGTTTAAAATACGTTGGACTCTAAGAATAAAGTACACATTACACTAGAAAGTGGAGAGATTTATTCTACCAACAAACAACTGCTTCCCAATAAACAACAAACAAATCATTCCGTCCACCCATCCGCGTGCGAGTCTTCTATAGCTACTGTCGCCACTTGCGTCCTGCACACCGGATGATAGCTTGCCTAAGAAAGTTTGACAATACATGGCAGTTTGACAAAGGAGCAGAGGAAGACCTTTGTAGCGTCGGGTAAAGTTAAAGTATTTCCTGTAGAATCGGAACAAGCAGTTCGCCTACTCCTACTCCCTGATGTAAGAAGAAGAATTTAAACAACTTAAAACATTTTTTAAAATGTTAATACGATACTTAGTGATTTAGAGACTTGTTAACGCCAATCTAAAGGCAAAAATTGTCTCCACATGGTTTGTCCATTATACAGTTATGATATCATCGTGCGATTTGAAAAGTCAGAACGATGGCCATTTGATGCCCGAAACATGTAGCGAATAAGAAAAACATCTTTGGCCGTAAAATAGTATATTAAATATTAAATAATAAGTACACACACCCACATCCTCCTCTCCCACACACACAATAAATGTGTAGAGCAGGTGTCACATTTTCACTGTCTTGGCTGTGACGTCACATATTTTATCGAGAAGCCTATCGAACAGCCATGAACATTCTCCACTCTTCCCCCTCCGACGAGTGTGGCAGGTGTTGTCCCAGTCAATGGCGCTCTAAAGTAAGTTCCAGTATATTCAAGAACCCTTGAGATATACATTAAGTGGCGTGAAGTGAGGATGGAAATTTCTAGAATGCGCGCGCTACCATAGGTATAAAAAGCCACAGCAGCCGGCTTGTCAGTTCAGTTATGTGAGCGGTTTACCTTAACGCGAATCGAGTGTTTGTGTGAAATGTGTATTATAAATTATGTGGAACTTTATTATTTGACATTATTATTGCGTGTGTACAAATATAACTGGAATTATAGTACGAGTTGATTACGAATAATTAATTGTGATAATTAAAGCTGGTTATTAGTGATTTCATTGTTGCCTTGTATTTTATTTTCCACTGTATCATACGACGATCAGTGAAACGGTCATAACAATATGATGTGGGTTTCGATGCTCATCACGAATCACCTAAGTTTCAGCCAGTATGTGGCACAGTGTCTTCTCGTGCGTTATCGAGAAAATTCATTAAAGAGACTTAACTAAAAGTTTATAAGTTAACGGCTGTGCCAGTGTTATTGAGTGTTATTGTATGCTTCTGAAACTTGGGTTCCGGCCAAAAAAAAAAAATCATGTGAGTAGGATACCGTGCATCGTAGATGAGATTCTTGTAATCTGTTAATGGGATAGACTCTACAATGAAGGCATTCGCAAATATTTGAAGACTTTTTTAATATTCAAGATCTTATTGCAGGAAACAAAGGCAGATGGATTGCTCGGCTAAATAGGGTGATAGTTGGCGACCTTAGGGTTGCCTAAGGGAAGTTCGGCAATACAAGCCTGTTTGTCAAAGAAGTAGAGGAAGTCGTGGCGATTGTGACGACGCAATTATGTTGGCAGCGGAACAGACGACTTTCAAGAAGAAAAAAAAATTTGATAAAACTCAGCATTAGGCAGCTGTCTTACTTGAGCCGATCAATCTACGACGCTAACCAGAACGGATAAGACGTAGGCTGCTGTATTAAATTCTAACACTTGTACGTCAATAAAACAGTACGTTATTCCAGCAACAACTTTTCCGTCGGCTGGTAAATTACTTGATAAATATATTTTGACGACCAACAATTTGATTGCATTTTGGAACACACACACTTAGCAAAACCAACCGTAACGACTGTCAACATTCATTTCCGTATTGTCAATCACACGTTGTCAGTTTGAAACAACAGTCCGTCACTAGATACGAAAAATACAATAAACGCTATTTTAAATTTTCGTTCCCGTATTTTCCATTTGGACGGCTAAACTGTAGCGCGCAAGACAAAGTTATCTATTAATAATTTAAGTGAGGAGAATAATGTGCATAATTATGCACACACACACACACACACACACACACACACACACACACACACACACACACACACACACACACACACACACACACACACACACACACACACACACACACACACACACACACACACACACACACACACACACACACACACAGTTTGAATTATTCTGAATAATTCTGAATTATTTACAGTGGAAAGGAAGAACCAGGAAGAAATGGAGTAGCATTGTTCTTAAGAGGTGAAGTAGTGGGGAAGAAGCCCAAAGGAAGACCAAGAACTGCATACTTCCGCAGCACAATGTGTGTCGTGAATAGTGGGTCTTATGAAGAAATGAAGAATATCGCAAGGGATAGAGTGACGTGGCTACAGCGACAAGGCATTGCCTTTAGGAGTTAATAATAATAATTCAGTAGTAGAAATGTAACTATGAACTGCAGTTTGTCTTCCCTCCTAATCTTTGAAATCACATCTGATCCTATAATTAAATGCGGCACCATGATTGGACCCTTTTAATTGATTATTTACTGCAATAATCTTCTTCTCTTCTTCTTCTGCACCTCAAGGAGTAGCACTTTGCGTGTTGCGTCTTCACAGAGATTCTCTCCATCTTACTCTCGGTCTCCCTACATCTTTTATACCAAAGGTCTACATCGAAACGCAACCTTAGGTAGTCGTCCATCCTCCATTTTGTCTAGATGCTGTAACCATTCCCCGCGATACGTCTAGATTTTATCCAAACACGAGGTTTCAATTCGACTTAACCAGAACACGAGTTTGGATATTTTATTGTATGCTGACGATGTAGTCCTAATACAGAAAACCGAGGATGAGTTGTAGTATTCTTTACGTCGTTTAAATCATATATGATTATACAATTTGATTTTTAAATATCTAAGCGGAAAACAAAAATCATGTTTTTTTTTGGGGGGGGGAGAGCTTCCAGTCGGATCAAAAAGTGTTCTTGAGAGAACAGTTTTGGAACAAGTCTCTGACTTCAATCACCTGGGTTGTGCTATCAGTGTTGGGAATGACACTGCAATAATATTGTTACGACGATCTCACTGATCGTCGCATGGTACAGTGGAAAGAAGATACCAATGAAGTCACTAAAAACCAGCTTTAATTATTAGAATTAACAATTTGTAATCAACAGGATAGTCTCTTACAACAATTTCTGTAAAAATTGTCCACGCAAAATAATAATGTCAACTGTAAAGAATTCCCCGCTAATAACAACACTTCACTACAATACTTCTGTAAACACTCGATCAGCGCAAAAGAAATCGCTAAACACCACTGAACTGACAAGCCGGCTACTATTGCTTTTTATAGGTAGCGCACGTCTTCTAGAAATTTTTCAGCCTCACTACAGGCCATTTAATGCTTGTGTCAAGTGTTCTTGAATACACTGGCACTACTTGAGAGCTGCCTTGACTGGGGCAACACCTGCCACACTGGACGGGGGGGGGGGCAAGAGTGGAGAATGTTCAACGCTTCTCGTTACGTACAAATATGAAATACACGCACGCTTAGAAGACTGTCGCCCACACAATGGCGGAATTAGCAGTCTTCAATTTGGGCCGCGACATTGCTACTTATGAAACATCTAGTGTCTAACACACACACACACACACACACACACTACATCTATGAACGTGCTAGGGCAATGACGCACGACTGTAGCGTAGTGCTGGTCACGCTGCCTTCTTCAGTTGCGAAATGGCTTGCATAAGGGCAAGGGCACTCATAACCGGCTATGCTTACCATGTTAAATTCATCAACTTTGAGATCCATTATCTCGCAGCCTGTAAAAGATATAAGCCTGAAATTTTAACATGATAGTAAACACTTTATGCACTATAAACTCTACTACAATTATGAAGATACAGTATCTCACGTTCCAATTTTGTGTAATTTTTTTGTTTTTCTCTAAAAATTTGCATATAAAAAACACGCTTATAATTTTTTTACGTTTTTATTTTACAGCAAAACTGTATAGCTCTAGTTGTGTAGTGATATCTCGATTAACCCGATAGCCACAAAAAAATTCAGCTTGATAGTTTACTTGGTTTCAGAAATAATGAGTCATTTATCTAAAAAATAAATAGATTTTCAGAAAAACGCATTTTTTAAACAAACTTTTAATTTTTTTACCTGATTTAACCAGCTACATAGTCGGTGTCTTTGTTTACGTCCACTTGTTCCTCTAGTTTTCCCTTCACATTTTTAATTGTCTGTCTAACCTTTTCCCTTCAATTCATCTACTGCTGTCTCTACCTCAAGGATTCCTTGCAAGTCAATTTTTTTTAATTACCTTAACCGTATTTGATCCTCGTTTGACCCTAATTTTTATAAGACTTGAAATTTATTTATATTACATTAATTGAAGGTCAACATAGCATCATGTACGCCCAAAACCAAAGTATTCAGTTCAAAAAATATATATTTTTTACCAAACTATTCCAAATGAAATGGTTCAGCGTCTCTTTTGCATTCTGTGTAGTACCATGAAGACGTTTTTTAAACCAATTAGGATCACTCAAACCAGAAAATATTGGCTTCATGACGGACATTGGTAGTGACTGCTTATTGAAATTTCCTTTCAAATGGTAAAAAGTCCATGTCTCTATGATTTGTTATAAGGGAGTTACGGATTTCTAAAAAAAATGGTTATATTATCAGCAACTTTTAAGAAAACGTTTCCTAAGATATCAATTTAAAAACAAAATCATAAAAAATTTACGTATTATTAGGCGCATTTACATAAATTTGGCATCAATTTACTCAGATAATATTGAAGACAGAAAACCAAAAATCGATTTTTGGTCGATTTGTCGGTTACTGCCCATAAGTCAGCCTGTTCTGCCCGACTACTATTGAGTGCGGTACTGCAAAGGGAGCCATTATTATTAAACAATGAGTTACCGTGGGCATTTTTATGAAAAGTATTGACGCCTGCGGGAACAATCATAACATCTATGCACATTGAACCGGAAAACATACAGAAATCAGCATATTGAGTTCGAAAAGGTATATTTCATTTTCCGTATAGAGTTCAATCATGTGCACGCCTCGAGGGCGAACAAATAAAATTGAATCTTGTAAAGAAAATTCGGCCGACTCAGCCAGAAAGAGGGGCAGTTTGACGAGCGCACGTGTCTCTGGAAGGAGAGAAGAAACTGCATCAGAAATCAAGTAATTATAAAAAAATTTTCTTTTATTATTATTTTTTTTTAACAAACAATAAACCAATACAATATAAACTAATAACAATAATAATTAATATGATTTTGCCATAACTATAAATTTATAAATATTATTTTATTACATCATCATCATCATCATCATCTTCTTAACGGTTTTAGGTTTTAGCGGCCTTTTCCTATTCCACAGTCTGCCTTTTCTTATGACTTCCAACTTTTCTTCTGCCTCTACGATTGTAATCTTCCGACGTCTTCGGTATTCCACGTTCTTCAATTCTATTGATGTTTTGAACCCATTTTATCTGTATTCTTTAATCGTTTCATTAATTGCAAAAATATCTAAATCACTTCTTATCTCTTCATTTCTTATATGATCTCGTCTATTGCAACTTTTAACTGATCTCAGAAATTTCATTTCTGCTGTTTGTATGCTCTGTTCATTTTTTTTTATATATCCAAATATCGGAACCATACAGTAGTGTACTCATTGCCGTTGTTTTATAAAATTTTATTTCGGTTTCTCTTCTACATTTATTTCCCAACATTTTATTATATTAAAATAATATTATTATATTTAATAATAATTACTATTGAAGGCGTGGCTAAGATTAACGGTCCCGTTCTAGCCTCGCTCTTTATATGGAGTTTAAAGTGTAGAGAATGTCCACGACCGTGGAAAGTATCTGCAGCTGCATATTAGTGGATTAAGTGTAACTTGAGATACGAGGAGCAACAATTCAATGTACTGGAAAAGCACGGGAAAATAAGCAAAGACGGAGCCCAACACATAGGTCGCCCGGTAACTTGGTCAAAAGCTAGAGTGTAATGAAGGCTGGAAGGAGACAGAAGTAGGAGAAACAGAGTTTTATAATGGTCCCTGTAAAACCACTTAATGAACAGGCTAATCAGAGCCCCGGGTGTCCAACCGAAATAATGGTACCGAATAGCTGTACCGGTAGTGCTACTGAAATAGGTGCCAATTCCAGGATTCCCCAGAATGGGTTGATGGGAGTCCTGTCAAGAGTTTTAACTCTCCTCGGGGGCCGGGGGGGGGGGCGCAAACAGGGTACGTCGATGATGT
This sequence comes from Magicicada septendecula, assembly GCA_034769895.1. Lineage (NCBI taxonomy): Eukaryota > Metazoa > Arthropoda > Insecta > Hemiptera > Cicadidae > Magicicada > Magicicada septendecula. The sequence continues at coordinate 560,843,845 of CM068369.1, forward strand.
GTCACGTAGGCTTACACGGCCGGAATCAATTTGGTTAAAATTACTTCGCGGGCTGTTTGGCCGTGGTCTAAAGCTTACTTCAAAACCAGACGTTCTGCAGTGTCATCGACTGCCGTCTTCAGTGAAAATCGAGTACGCTAACGTGATGTGGTGTACTTTAGTGACCACGGTACTGTGGTTAAGGCTAGAGAAGCCCCGTGAACACCACGCATACTTATACATTTCTTAAGTGCCACGCTATGGTAATAAATCAACCACTAGCCAATCAGAAAGAAGAACGTGTATTAGAGGTACTTGATGACAGGCTTTCACCCCGCCGATTTATAACGATCCCAGCATATTTTTGGATCTGGCCGGACCATATAGAGGCTAGGGTACGTCCTGTTTGTGGCCCGTCCGGCATCGGGGATGGACCCGAGTCTGATTTGGGTTCACCCCCCCCTGATGTACTGAGTTGGACTCAAGGTTGGCCTGTGTTTCGACTGTCGGGCTCCAGCTCTGTCTCCGGTGGAGCCGGTTGCTACTACCTGCTGTTAAATCCTAGATACTAGATATTCCGCAATCCGTGGAGCTTAGAGCTGCACGTCTGTAGCCCAATGATACTGACCATAACATCGTCAGTCGCTCGGTCAGCGCTCAGATCAATCGACCTCCAGTTTGATGGTGAGCCGGAGATGGTATAAGCTACGGCTTCGAACCTTTGAGATTCTGTTACGCCAAGGTCCTAATATAATATATAATTTTATACAAATTTTAGTCGACGGTTTTATTCCCAAAGTTTTTGGAAACGATCATGTGTTACTAGGAGTGTGGATGCCTAATTAACTAATATGTAATGAGGGCATAGAGAAGTATACCACCTGTTTTCTCCCCCGCAATATTATAAATGGGTGATCTACGATTATCAACTCGGCGCCCTTCCTGTCTGTCGCTGGTGCACAATTTGGGAGTCGTGACCGCACCTTTACCAGTTGTAATTATAAGAGCAAAAACAATGAAATATCCGTCCGGTTGTGTTCTTTGAAAGTTGCGAGTAAATAAAATTCATTTCCCCATTACAGGGTACCAGCCTATTGATGGGCAAGTAATGTGGCGGGGCTGCCCCTTTACAGGCGACAACTCCCGGTAATATTTTTTCAGGACCCTAGCCTTTAATGCCCCAACACCCAACTTCAAGGCGGCAGCAATATTGAATCCTATAACGAAGTATCAGAGTCCCTATAACAAAACAGGCCCAGGATCATTTACCTTACGCCGTAACTTGGTACTGGTGCCTACTGCTGCCCTCCACCGGGAATATTTTTCGACCTCTTGGTCTAGATCCGTACTGTTCTGCATCTTTTCATCAACAGGGTCACCTCTTGCAGTATGTGGCACTTCACCACGCAGTACGGGCTTGGCTGGAGACAGACTTCTTTGGCTTCTTTGGGAGCTGTCATTACTTCATCCAACTCTGGCAATTTGTGAATACCAGTGCTCAGTGAACCCGGTAAAATGATATTACCGGTACCTCTCCAAATTCCCTCGCCCTCAGGAAGAGATGGCTGGAGAGTTTTTGAAGGCGAAACAGGCAGCAAATTGCCTATCCCGTGTTGTGAAGATTATTATATGAAAACCAATGAAATCGCGCAGATTTTACTTATCCGATTTATGAAGAAACCGAGTAAGTGGATACGTTATCATGGTTTGCGACTAGCAACCGAAAGGGCGAAAATACGAAAAGGCTTACTCGTACCAACCTATCAAATGATGGCTGGAGATTTAGTACGTTTCAGGTGAAGGAAGAGTCTGTGAAGTATCTAGGGATTACAATTGACAAAAGGTCAAAAATTATGGAGCCATAGTTGTAAAGCAGGGGAGAAGGTAGTACGTGTTTTTACTAGCTTAAGTAGATTAATGGTTAATATTGACGGACCAAAAGCCAGCAAGCACATAATATATTGCTGACGGCATAGTACAGTCTGTTGTGTTGTATGACGACGAAGATTTGTATGGGCGGATACGTCTAGGATAGAAAATTTTAGGAAACAAATGGTGTCCGCAGAAAGATAAGTACCTTGAGAATTGCATGTTTCGCAGAGGATCAGAATCAGTCGTTCTCGTGACGGCAGAAACGAGTCCTGTGAACCTGGTTGCACAGGAGAAGAACCTACTCAGAGGTAGGAAAGATGACGCTGATAAACGACGTATCTCATCCTCGGACGACCCGCGTCTTTTCTACCAATGTGTTCATAGTTCAGTGCCGCTTTCGGCAATCGATCCTCTGCCATCCTTTGGAGATGATCCCACCTCTGTCTTCTGTAAGCTGAAATTATTCCATTTATGTCCTTTACTTTAAGTTCTGATCTGGTATCTTCATTCCTTATTCTATTTTGCAATGTATAATTTAAAGTATTTTGAAGAAACTGCATTTCAGCACTCTGAATCTTGCCGCTTTCCTTTTTGTCGTGACCCACGTCTCAGTCGCATCAATCAACGTGGGTTTAGCAATTGTCTTATACAATTTAATCCTTGTGCTGTGTCTTGTTTTATTTCTCAGATTTCTATGAATCGCACCACAAATATTCCAAAATTAATTTGTCTTCTCTCTTATATCATATTCAGATTCATACCTTACTGCACAACCGAGATATTTGAAACGGCCCACTTGTTCTAAAATGCTGTTGTTTATAACTATCTTAGTCCACATTAGATATTTATCTTCAAAAGCCATGGTTTTGGTCTTTTTTACTGAAATTGTTAGTGAGTACTCTCTTGTCACTTCTTGTAATTGAAACATAGCTCTTTGTAAATCATCTTTTTTTGAATAAGAAATACGTCATCTGCATATAGCAGGGAACCCATTGATTTGTTCAGCTTTATTTTCAAAGTCACTCTGGATTTCCATGCTCTCAACATGTCGTCAATGTATATATTAAACAAGGTTGGGGAAACACAGCATCCCTGCCTAACTCACTTATTTATTGGAATGACACCTGAGAGCCTACCATTCAGATCCAGCACTACAGATGTACTATTTCTTTTATGAATTTGCTAACTGCTATAATTTTTTATTGTTCGACTAAGCTTTTCGTCATTACTGACATCTTCAGGTCTCAAACAACCTGAAGACGGTTAGTTTAAGACCTGAAGATGTTAGTAATGACGAAAAGCTTAGTCGAACAATAAAAAATTATAGCAGTTAGCAAATTCATAAAAGAAATAGTAAGGATGGCTGCTAATTTAAACAATACGAAGAACTACAGATGTAGTTTTACAAAGGATCGTGACTGAATTTATTGACTGCTGTAGATAACCTCTTCTATCCATAATATTCCATAACTTTTGACGGTCAACATCATCAAATGCTTTTTCTATATCAACAAAAGCGATATGCGTTTCCTCGTTAAACTCCCGCCTGTTCTTTATTATTTGTCATAATACAAACAATGCATCCACAGTCGAGCTAACCTTTCTAAATTGAAGCTATGCGTATTTCCTTTTAACTAATGGTATCAAAAGAATTTTACTTTCAGATCTTAATTGTCAAGTGGTAATTTGTTTGTCCCAAAATAACTTTGGGACTAATGAATCTAAGAAACTTTGTGACCCTGATAGTTTGATGTGTCTAGAGCGTAATTGATTAACAAAAAGGCGTAAACAGTCAGACAAACTACGTAGTAGGTTGTGTTTTAATTGTCATTTGTTATCATTATTGTGCCCGCTTACCTGTCCTCGCTCACACCGCACATTAACGGAAATGACAAAGTGCAGTGACAACCGCGAAATCTAATTCCAACACTTTGTACCACGCGGTTATTAATGGTTCGCCCGACAGTTGATTGAATTCTCATTTGTCTGTGTCTGGGTTTAGGTTGACACAATTGTAAAATCGTCGTTAATAATGACTAAATATTATGTACGCTGCACGTGACGGCGGCCACAATTTCGGGTAACTAACATAACACCGGGCGATACGAAATTAATTTTCGTTTGTTCCTGATTATGTAACTTTACACAGCCATTACGTCATAATCATTGTAGTGTTGTCAATATGTGTTTAATATATTATCGTCCGCTTTTAGTGGTTTATGTATTGTTACGACAATTACGGAACGCACTCGAACAGTCGAGAGTGTCGTTGGACACGTGTCTCGGCTAGCCAAGCAGATGCAGTGCCTCCGTCAAGGCTGTTCTAGTATTTGTAACTACGCAAATTATGTTGACACACCGCCAAAGGAATGGGTAATTATTCTAGAACATCTGCGGGCTATATACATGGTGATTCACGAAGATGTGCAGAGACTTTAGCAGCTCATTTTACATGTAAAAATAAAGAAAAAAGTTCATATAAATATAGGTCCGCAAACGCTTCGTTAGCGAGTTATGGCTAGCCAAATATTTTACCCTGATTTCAGCTCCTCTGGTCATATTAGGCCGTACTGAATAGGAACCCAAATTAAGGGACAAACTTGATTGGGTCATATAGTTTTTGACCTGAAAAATTGAATAAAATAAGTAGCAGAACTGTAGCTTCAATAGTTTTTGGGAAAACTGGTGAAAAACGCAGAAAACCTTAACAAAAAATACGGAATAATTTATTTGGAGAAATTTTTATTTCATAAGTTGGCAATACGATAATAAAAGCTGTCCAACAATTAAGTTTTTTGAATTGTACAATATCTGAGTCATTTTGTAAGCTTACAATTGAGTTTCAGTTTATGTGTGTATTGTCCTGTCAGTATTGCAAGTAGACTGCTGATATTATTGAAGTGATATTATTGGTATTATTGAAGTAGTAATGCCATACGTATTTACGACGGAGGAATACGCCGATATGGTGTTTATTTACGATGTGTGTGATGGCAATGCTACGGCTGCTGTTGAAGAATATCGACAACGTTACCCTTACCGCAGGATTCCAAATCAAAGAACTATTAGTGGGGCATTTCGTATGTTACGGGAAACAGGTTCACTTCCTAGCATTCATATCCTCTCCAACATGATACTAATGTTGATGAAAACATTATTGTTACTGTTCAACGTAGTCCGGGTGTCAGTACAAGACGTCTTTCTAAGCGATTCAGAGTTTCACAATCTAAAGTATGTTTAACAACTTTTATCCCTACCATAAACAAAAAGTACAAAATCTACATCCAGGAGACCTTGCCCTTCGCTTGAAGTTCTGCAATTGGTTAAATACTCATCGGCAACTCTACAAATACATTTTATTTACCGATGAGTCACAGTTCAGTCGTGATGGCATAAACAACTTACGAAACGAACACTCATGGGCAGAAGTGAACCCTCATACAACGGTGGAACGTAACTTTCAACAGCGATTTTGCTTTAATGTGTCGTGTGGGATTATTCATAATCAGTTGATTGGACCGTTTATTTTCCAAGAGCGCTTAACAGGTGAGGCGTACTTACAGTTTCTTCAAGAAGAATTGCCGACACTGCTTGAAGACGTTCCTCTTGCAACACGACGCCGGATGTACTTCCAGCACGACGGCGCGCCTCCACATTTCTCTCGTGCTGTTTCCACCTATTTAAATCAGCAATTCCCCGATAAATGGATTGGTCGTGGCGGTCCACAATCCTGGTCACCCAGATCACCAGATCTTACGCCGTTGGATTTTTGTGTATGGGGATGGATGAAGGATAATCTTTACAAGGTGAAAGGGTAAATACCAGTGAGGCGTTACTTGCCCGCATTATTGATGCTTTTGCGCAAATAAAGACCAGCCCTGCTGGACTACGAAGAGCAACACGAGCAATCCACAATCGTGCAGTAAAATGCATTGAAGTCGATGGACACATTTTCGAAAATTTATTGTAAATTTTATTAACTTGGTTTTCATTTAAAATTTTTTTCAGTGACATTTTGATTTGTATCGTTCTAAACAAAACTGAATTTTATTTAACTTTTATTCACTTTCTGTTTACTTTATTTACACCAGTTTTCTCAGAATTAAATTTTCTACAAGTTTAGTAAAAAGTTTTATTTGTTTATTGGCAATTTAACAAAGTTATTGTACGTCAAACGTAAAAAAGTGTGTTTTTCGACTACGATTTTTTGCGTTTTTCACCAGTTTTCCCAAAAGCTGTTGAAGTTACAGTTCTGGGACTTATTTTATTCAATTTTTCAGGTCAAAAACTATATGAAACCATCAAGTTTGTCCTTAATTTGGTACCTAGAACTTCAGTACGGCCTAATATGACCAGAGGAGCTGAAATCAGGGTAAAATATTTGGCTAGCTATAACTCGCTAACGAAGCGTTTGCGGACCTATATTTATATGAACTTTTTTCTTTATTTTTACATGTAGAAAAGCTCCTAAAGTCTCTGCATATCTTCGTGAATCACCCTGTATAAACAACAGTAGGCGCTTGTAAGTTAAGTACAGTTGGCGATTTATTCAGTGCGGATCAAGTGGTTGTTGTGGAAAGTGATTATTGTGTTATAATTAGTTCGGAACTCTTAATAGTTTATATTATCATTACGTGTGGGCAAATTTAACTTGAATTACTGTATGAGAGTGTCTGTATTTCAAATTGTTATTTGTGACTCAGTAAAGCTGGAAATTAGTGACTTCATTGGTGTCTGTATTTTGTTCCCACTGTACTATACGACGATTTTTGAGACCGTCGTAACAATATTATTTTACAGGATCTTTTGACAACTGACCAGCCTTTATGTATGGCAAATCTGTGGCCGACCCTTTGATATAGACGTCCGTGTGGGGTGCAGATTTTATGTATAATGTTACGTCGGTCGTCCATTCTTAAACGAAGTATGTGAGTTGCAATGAAAAAAGATTTTTTTTTAAATGGAAACCCTGGTCCACTTACAGTCCATGAATTTTTGGATTCTTGGGTTTTGTTATCGATGATGTGTCATGACTGGGACTTTATAAGCACTATTTTGACGCAGAACACTAGTGTTTTAGACAAATATCTTGAAACATTTTTACCTTATATCTTGAGATACAATGGAATACGATAAAACAATAATTAACAAACAACAGGCAAAGACAGAAAGTAATAAATTCACAACATCACATAATATACCAATAACAACACTGGAAAAACAACCCACAAAATTTAAACAAAGCAGGATACAGCATTGCATACAGAACCACAAACAAAACAGGACAAACCGTCTCAAAAAACCACACACACACGCGCGCGCGCGCGCGCGCACACAGAGCTAAACAAATTTGATTTATCTGACATTTACAAACTAAACGACTTAGAACGTAACAAAATGTACATAGGCCAGACAAAGCGCAGATTTAATAAACTGTACGTAAAATTCAACACTGACTCCACTTTTGGAAACCATTTTATTGAAGAATTTGAAGACCACATATGAGAAACATCAAAAACAACATGGAAATCCTACACGTAAATACGAAAAACCGAAAATTAGATAATATTAAAGAAACACACGAAATCGCACGGAAGAGAACATCCTAAGCGAACAGTACAATTCAAATCATGTATACACTTAAACAAATTACACAACACACGCATAATAACAATCTTTCAAAAATCGTCGCCATTTACAAAAATAAATAAATAAAATAAAAAATAACGGATAGCTCTTCTAGCGCCAATGTCTGGTAAAGCTGCCAATGAGCAAAAGCTGGCTGAGGCAGTGAGTTAAAAATTATTTTTATTTTTTATCTAAATTGCTTATAAATTCAGAAAATTTACGTACAAGAAAGATGAAAAAGTAAAGGGAAATTTTTTTTCCCTCGAGATCCGGTACATGCCTGCATTAATTTCATAAGCCTGTTCGTCGAAAGAGTTGTTTCATTAATAAGTTTCCTATTGCGTTTTAAAGTAAATTTTTACGAAATACGAAAGGCCGAAAACTAGACACAATTCAACAAACATAGGAAATCGCATGGAAGAGACAACTTCCTAAACAAACAGACACAGTTCAGATCACGTATACTACTTGAACACATTACACAACACACGCATAACAACGATATTTCGAACATTGTCGCCATTTCAAAAAAATAAAAATAAAATAATAGAGAGCTCTCCTAGCGTCAATATCTGGCAAAGCTGGCAATGAGCAAAGGTAGTGAGATGAAATTTTTTAAATTTTTATTTAAAATACTAGTATTTTGCACCTATTTTACTAGAATATTGCTTACAAATTCATAAAATTTACGTACAAGAAGGATGAAAAAGTAAATTTAAATTTTTCTTTCCCTCGAGATGCCTGCATTAACGCTATGTTATAACTTATAATTTCACAGCGTCTGTTCATCGAAAGTATTGGTTCATTACTTACAATTTTATTGGGTTTCAAAGTAAATTTATACGAAACACGAAAGGCCGAAAACTAGATTCAGTCGAACCAGCGCACGAAAACTCATGGAAGAGACAACATCCTAAGCGAACAGAACAAATCAGATCACGTATACTACTTGAACGCATTACACAACACATGCATAACAACAATTTCGAACGTCGTCGCCATTGCCAAAACAACAAGTAATGGATAACTCTTCTAGCCCCAGTGTCTGGTATAAAGCTCGCAGCGAGCAAAAGCTGCCTCAGGCAGTGAGTTATACATTTTTTTTTAATGTTCTATTGTGGTGTATATTCTATTGTTCATAACATAAATATACCATACGTATATATACCTCACGTTCTTACTTTTGATCGATTTCGGTCATAGACCATCGTCAGGATAGCACTCGCGGTCACACTATTGTAAATATTGTAAAACAGTTATTTGTGGGATAACTTCCCTTACCACACTATTGTAAAATCATTGTATGGTATCTTTAGGTTATAAACAACGAATACACCACAATAGAAGAATGAGATTACAGGTACCACTAGTATGCAATAAGTGTGTGTATATTATAAATCTATCCCATTATCATTAATTTTTTTATGTTATCTAAAATACTAGTGTTTTGCGCCAGAATGTTGCTTAAAAATACTTAAACATTTGTGTACAAGGAAGAGCAAAAAGTACAGGGAAATTCTTCTTTCCCTCGAGATCCGGTACATGCCTGCATTAACGCTATGTTATGACTCATAACTTTACAGCGTCTAATCGTCGAAAGTATTATTTTAAAGTTACTAACAGTTCTATTGGGTTTAAAAGTCAATTCAAAATAAGTGCTCCATTATTCGATTGCGTCGGGGAAAAACGCGTCCCAATGAATACATTTGCTCACTGTATGAGAGGGGTGGAGACAGCTGAGGTCAATTGTAGAATGCAATTGCAACACGGAAACTGTCACATGAAGGTAACAACGTCTACGAGTTATCTGATAGAAGCTGCTAAAGCTCGCTGGATCAAACCATAAGGTTATCACATTGTCATCATCATTATCAACCGTTCAAGGCTTATTAGGATTCTCCTGTTCCGGCCTGATGTTTCTCGTCACCTTCCTACCGGTCGTCCAACGTGTGTTCTTGCATGTGCTTGGTAATTATAGGCTAACCGTGGAATGCGGGTATTACCCATTCGTTGCAAATGACTTTTCCATGTTGAATGACTTAGACATAACGTGTTGTGCCCAGCAATAATTATATATAATTGTAAATGAGGATTCTACTCGTACTCAAACTACTCAATGTATTATTTTATTTTATCTTATTTAAGGAAAGAATTAATTTAAGGAACAAACTGAGCGATTGTGAGGAAGTGTGCTGACCATATTTTATCGTGGCACGTGTAGTGAGTTATCAACCAAGGAAGCTAAGAATAGTCTTCTTGTCAGTGTTCGCGAACGAGTTCCGCTTTAGTTCACAAAAATAAATGTCAAATTGTCCTCTCGTGTGACCTGATAAGTTTCGAGACACGTGCAAAGTCCAGTTCTGATTGGCTGAATTTTGGGCGTTAACTCATAGAGACGTTTTGAGTCACGAGGGTATAAAACCGACGAAGAGCACTGGGAAGTACACTTTGTCACTTGTTCACTTTTTGGCTTCCTTGCACACTATACGTACTTCTTGTGTCAACGATGGAGCCATATCGAAAGCGTAATTACAACTTTATTTTTGTTTAACTTTGTTCGAATTAATTTCTAAGTAAAACTTAAAGCATTAATCGATTTTGCCAAATGAATTATTTATACTCAGAAGTGCTCAGTAGTGTTCTGAATTTGTTAAGAAATATGTATGTTTGACATCTTAATCATTTATGTCTATTTTAAAGTAGTAATGTTCTAAATTCAGAAATATAGTCAGTAAAGCTTTTATAATGTTTTAGTAAGAATACTCAGTATATAAAGAATATTTTTTTTTATTATGTCTTGGTGAAAATATTCAAGTAATAAATCGAATTATTGTAACGAGAGAATGTCACTTTAATCTATAGAGAACAATTATTGTCATTTTGTTCATTAAGATAAAACTTTTCATTAGACATAACGAATATAGTTGCTTTTATGAGTTAAAGAAATTTTGTTAATCTAAGTAAATGCCTTATTTAATAACGAGCCACTCCCACAGCTATCCTGTCCGCACGGCTGGAGCTTTCACTTTGTGAGGCCCCAGCCCCGGGCGTTACAAAAACGCGTCCCAATGAATATATTTTCTCACTGCATGAGAGGGGTGAAGACAGCTGAGGTCAATTGTAGAATGCAATTACAACACGGAAACTGTCACATGAAGGTTAACAACGTCTACACGTTATCTGATAGAAGCTGCTAAAGCTCGCTGGATCAAGCCATAAGGTTAGCACATTGTCATCATCATTATCAACCATTCAAGGCTTAGGAGCATTCTCCTGTACCTGCCTCATGTTTTTCGCCACCTTGCTACCGGTCGCCCAACGTCGCTTCTTCCATGTGGCTGGTAATTATAGGCTAACCGTGGAATGCGGGTATTACCCATTCGTTGCAAATGGCTTTTCCATTTTTCTTTATACAACACTATCTTTTCTCTAACTGAAAATATATTCAAACCTTTTCTTACACCATCGTTTCTTACACGGTCTGCTTTTGTACATCCCTTTACTGTTCTCAAGTGTTTCATTTCCGCTGCTTGAATCTTGTCCCAGTTGCTCTTTGTCATCGTTTAAGATTCGCAGCCACAAAATAATGCTGGAACAGCCATCGTCTTATAATATTTTAAATTATTATCCTTTCTGATATTCTTTTTCAAAGTGTTTATTTTACACCAAAAACATGTTGAAATTTACTCACTTTGCTGGTCAAATCCTCATTATGCCTAAATGTGACACAACACCCAAAGTAGGGCCTAATTCATATTTCCAACCTGATCCAGAACATTATCATACAAGACGATTCTTGACCAAACTGAATGTTTCCCACATTTTTAAAATTTTAATCTAAAATAGTAATGTACAGCATTGGAATAGTGCTTATAAATTCTTATAAAAGAAGAGAATGTTACCATCTTCAGTGATATATACGACAACGTGAAGATACAAAGCCATTATAGAAACTGTTGGGTAGTTTGTTTGCATTGAAATCACTCCAGAAAAATAGGGCACGCGTAAATTGTTATTAGAAAACCAAAGACAATGGAGGGCAAAGCTTAGCTGAATACAAACCACATACCACCACAAAGAAGTAAGAAACGTATTGTAATCCAAGTGGAAAGGCGGGGTTAGTTCTCTTGGAATAGTGTAGAGGCGCCCGAGAGACCCCACACAATACCAGGAGGCAATAATTTTATTGATTGCAGTGTGGGAACTGGCGAACAACACACGCAGAATCCACATACTTTCTAGGCACACAATCTGTAAACTCACGTGGTCATTCTGTGAATAAATATTGTTACGAGGAGAGTAATGATAAATATAGTCGAATTAATTATATATACACCAGAGAAAACAATAGACTCTCTACGTTCTTATTAAAAAAAAATTACTCGTATTATATTAAAGAGGGGTAGAGCAGTTACACATTAGTGTACGTTAGTAGACTAGTTTCATATTATATACACTAGTAGATCAGTTGTTATGCCGCCTGACTACTAAACTAGAGGAATCAGGTTCAATTGCCGGGCGCTCCGTAGAATAAATTTTCATGATATAGTTAATTTTTATATTTTGCCTTTATACTTAGTTTTTACCTTCCCTTACTAGCTTCTCCTCCCCCTCCATCATACAAACACCCAACACACATGTCCGGATACACACCCTAAACACATGTTCGACACCCTTATATTCTTTGTTTAGCTGTTCCTTGATGTATTTGAGAATAGCTTAATAAGCTGAAACAGCTGTCAAAGGTAAATAATAAACTGCGAAACTTATCAAGTGTTTGTATATATTTTTTAAAACGTTTGAATCAATGTTCATTTATCCTGGGACTTTGTACGAGATGGGGGATGTTGGTTATCTATAACAATATTATTGGGGAGTGAGTGAGACGCTTGTGCAGCGGAAATGACAAACTATCGGGCTGGAGCCATTAAATCCGGATACGGCGGTCACTTGTGGGTGGGAGCCAGAGTAAATTTAAAATACATCAGCGTGCAACGAGATGTCAATGGTGAAACCTAACCGAGCTTAATTAATGGACGGATAGCAGACATGTCCAGTCAGCTAGCTCTACTGTCAATACCACTGCTAATGTACATACAAATACGCGAATAATATCTTTAAAAGCATAATGTTTGTTGTGACTAGTTACATATCGTATTAAATTAGCACTTTCCTTCTTCTTCTTCTTCTTCTTCTTCTTCTTCTTCTTCTTCTTCTTCTTCTTCTTCTTCTACTTCTTCAAGGATTAGGTTATATAAACCTGTTCTGGCACCCATCCCATCCTCGGACGACCCACGTATCTTCTACCAATGGCTTTATAGTTCAGTGCCGCTTTCGGCAATCGATCCACTGCCATCCTTTGCAAATGATCCCACCATTCTCTTCTGTAAATTGAAAAAAGTTTATTTAAGTCTGCTCTGATATCTTCATTCTAAATTCTATCTGGCAATGTATAATTTAAAGTATTTCGAAGAAACTGCATTATACCACTCTGAATCTTTCTGCTTTCCTTTATTGTCATCGTCCACGCCTCACTCGCATCAATCAACGTGAGTATTGGAATTGCCTTATAAAATTTAATCCTTGTGCTATGTCATGTTTTATTTATAAGATTTCTATGAATTTTACCACAAATATTCTTATTTTTATTTATCTTCTCCCTTATATCATATTCAGATTCATAGCCTACTGCAAAGCCGAGATATTTGAAACGGCTTACTTGTTCTAAAGTGCTGTTGTTTATAACTATCCTAGTCCTCACTGAATATTTATTTTTTAAATGCCATAGTTTTTTATCTTTCTTATTTAAATTGTCAGTGAGTTGCCACTCCTTATAATTGAAAAATTTGCACTTAATTTTAAAATTTGACGTGTACCGTTTCTCTGAATAACTCGCTCTTCAACTATATGTCTACAAAACATATTGACACAGATCGCTGTGTTGTGAATAGGAAACAGAATAACTGGCACCACATGAAGTCGCTGATTACAACTTTAATTAAAAGCAAACAACAAATACAAATCTACAAAGGCACACTTATATAGTAATTCAAGTTAAATATTTCCAGCACACAGCAATAAATGTCGTTTTATTACAGTTTCGCTCACACTAATTAACACAATAATCATTTTCCACTTAACCGCAACAATCAATTCGATCCGTACTCGTAATATCGCCAGGTCAAAGTGAACTTCCACTGATCCACTCACGTGTTCGCTGTCATAACTGACTTTTAACTATTCAACACTTTCTAACGGAAAGTCGATTTTAAAATGATTCAACATTGTTCCAGGATGACAGTTTCATTCAAACTGTTGCGACAGGTTTTAACCAGGGATAAATAAGAAATTGGACAAGTCCATTTAGTTATGTATATACACTTAATGGCCGTTCTTTCTCATAAAAATCATTTTTTTTTTAGGTGATTTAATTACGGCTGGCGCCGACTCTCACATCCTAGCCTCCACTGGCGCCGGTCTAAACAGTCCTGTTCTGTAAGTCCATTCATTGCATCTTTGACGTCCATTTTCCATGAATGTTTAGCTCTTCTTTTTTTTCTTCTAGAGGGTGGAGGCCATTCTCATACCTTCTCTCATCCGACATTCTTTTTAGGCATCTAAGCCAATTCAGTCTTCTTGCTTCTATTGTTTCTATAATGTCAAGGTCGATTCTCATCGCGTGTCTTATCTCTACATTTTTCACTCTATCTAGTCTTGTTAGTCTACAGCACCTCCGCCAGTAATCCATCTCCATAGCTCTTATTATGGATTTATTTGTTTTATTAATCTTCTACAGTTCTGCTCCATATAAGCCTGTACTTGCGACTCATAAAAATTATCATCTTTAAAAAAAGGGATTAAACTAAATATGGTTTGTTACGTTTCAAAGCACGTAGACTAGAGCTGGTCACTCCAACGATTCTTCGATTTTTTTTCACAAGTCTTTCCTCTTTATGTTTATAATAGATTGTTGTTTGGGGATCTGTCAGCCATCCACTCGGTTAAGGTGTTCCAATGTTTTTTAACCGATTTGTGGATATCTACGTTTCTTTTGCGATCTTGAAGAATGTATTTTGCCACGTGCGTGAGAAATAACATTCAGGCAGCCTGAATACGACTAGCCTGTAATTTTGTTGACATACAAGAAATGTTATATTAGCAATTATTAATTTCTTGTCTCGTCTATGAGTTCATATCTAATATTAATAACTATGTCAACAAAATTAATTACAGTTATTCAGTGTACTGTCAACCTTAGCCTCCATAATAATCCGCCTCCATTTTTCCCTGCCTTTGGAGATCGAAGTGCATCGTTTTATTTTAAGTAAAATATCAGCATTCCTTGCCACTGCGTCAATCCAGCGATGGTTGGGTCTTCCGACAGGCCTTCTACCCTCAATTTGACTAAACAGTACCTTCCTAGGTATTCGGTTGCCTTCCATCCTAATGACGTGTCCTGCCCATTGCAATCTATGCAGTCGGATGGTGGTGGCCAGATCGTTGTCTTCATGTAGCTTATATAGTTGCTCACTGTGACGCATTCTCCATATCCCATTGACTTGGATTGGTCAATATATTCTTCTCAGAATTCTTCTTTCAAAGATATTGACAATGTTAGAGGCTTGTTTGTTAGAGTTAAAGTACCGCTGCCATATGTTATCACCGGTCTAATCATAACTTTATATAATGCGACCTTGGGCTGATGGGGGATATTCCTTGTCTTGAATATAGTAGGCAATGAAGCATATGCTCTATTTGCCGTCTGTATCCTATTCCTTATTTCGTATATTTCTTCATTATCTTCTGCCATCAATCATCCCAAATATTTAAACTGATTAACTATTTCCAGGTTTAGTGGTTTGATTTCAAACTGTTCAGGTTTCCTGGTTTTCTTTCGAGTAGTGATCCTAATCTTTCTTTTCTCCCGATTAATCCCATCCATATTCGAGGCATGATTATTGGTTCCTGAACATATTAGTTTTACGGGGAGGGGTTGTTGGACCTTCGCCTAACCCCCAACCTGGAGGGCCGCGTCATTTTTATTCAGGGTTTTCGTCGCATAGGCCAGCTGCTTTCAGCTGAAGGCGGATGATTACGGAGGCTAAGGTTCGGCTCCGAACTGTGACGCCATAGAAGAAGTGTACTGTTAATAAATCCAAAGTTATACATTTTAATTGCAATTTATTAGCGATTATCCCTATTAATAATTTATTTTCTAAATATTAATGCTTTATCATCACTAATCTGTTTATAGCGTCTACCGTCGCGGTCCGATTTCCAAACTTTTCTTCCATTCCGTTCTATCACTACACAAGTCTTCTGTTAAATTGTGGCTCTCCCAACGCGTCTTAGATATTTTCACCCCATGTCCGAGTAACGCTTCTTATTTTCCTCCGACTTGTGTAAAAGCGTCATTTCTGGCAATCTCATACCCTGTGCAAACGTCCAAACCAGATACGTTTTGTTGTACAACATAAAAATATATTTCCACACGCTATATTCCTGACGCTGCTTGAATTATTCAAATATTTTATAACTAGTATTCTCCTTGAACTGCAGAACTCATTCACTATTTTTAACGAAATTCATTTATTATTAGATAAATTTGTATAGTAGGTAATTTTAAAATTATTACAAAAACTATGAAAATCTGGAATACCCTACTATTTTTCCTTTAGTAGAGTAACAATTAATCAAGTAAAATGACAAATCATACAGTAAACACCAAAATTCAAATAATTGCATTTGTAAACAGAATTATCACTGTTGCACACCACTATAGAAAAATTATTCCGATTAGCGCTTTCAAGCTTTACAGCTCATCGCCAGATCGGAAAAAAAGATCCGATTTGATCTGACGATGAGCTGTGAAGCTTGAAACCGCTAAACGGAATAATTTTTCGATAGTGGTGTGCAAGAGTGATAATTTTGTTTTTGATTATAACCACTAACACAACTTTAATTAAATTAACTAATTTATTAATTAAATTGGATTTGTGTTAAAATTCCCTTTACTCTGACACCTGAATGGATTTTTTCAATTTTTTGTTTTAAATTTTTGATTCCATTTGTAGGCTTTGTGGTAAAAAAAATGTTGAATGATTTCTGGACTCTAAACTATATTCAGATTTCGGTTAAAAGTTTCTTTAATTTGATATCTGACATTCAATTTGCAGTTTTATCAAACATTAGGCCCTGGCATTCCAAAATTTTGATATTTTCAAAAATAGGCTAAACACTACACTCATATTGTGGTTAAAATTCTCTTTAATTTTGTATTCCACACGAGCTTTTGTAATTTTTTCACAATTTTGCCTCCCACCCCCTATTTTTGGGGAATCAATTAGTTGCTTTGTTTCAGTCTAATCCAAAGTACTGTGTAGCACTAACCTAAACAGACGATTGTGCCAATCACTGACGTTTTCAGACATAGTTGTACAGACTAGTAAAGAACTATTTTGACATGCCTTGCAATTTATTGAAGAAACACGCGTCGGTTGCTATTTTAAATAGAATTGTAGAAATGTAGAATGTAAATAGAATGTTACTATTTTAAATACCAATTGTTACAATGTGAAGACTGTTTGACATCTTTTGCGTTTGGAAACCAAACAGAACAAAGAGTATAAGTATAGCATTATTCGAAGACAAAGATTTTTAAAGAGAAAAGTATGGATTTAATGCGTTCTAATGCGGTAGAACGTTTTTATACAAATATAAATATCAAAGCGATGGGTGATTTCTTACGGATAAATCCTTTAGACCCTGTTGAAAGACCTAACAACATAAAGTTCTGTTGTTATGTTTGTCAACCGCCACTCATTGTTTCTGAGGACGAGCCCAGATTCCAGCGATCGAAACATCAAGCGACAAAAAGTTACGATGGAAGAAGTTACGATGGAAGAAGTTCGATGGAAGAAGTTACGATGGAAGAAGTTACGATGGAAGAAGTTACGAGGATTTACTTGTAAGTTTAAATATGTTTTGTAGACATATATTTTAACAGCCAATTAATTAGGGAAAGGGGTACGCCAACTTCTTTAAATTTAGAATTATTAATTTAATACGGTATACGACTAAGCACAACAAACATTTTCTGCAAATATTATTTGTGTATTTGTATGTACATTAGCAGTGGTATTGACAGTAGAGCTGTCTGCTTCCCGTCCATTAATTAAGCTCGGTTAGGTTTCACAATTGACATCGCGATGAACGCTGATGTATTTTCAATTTGCACTCGCCCCCACGCCCAAGTGACAGTCGTATGGGGGTTTAGTGGCTCCAGCTCGGTGGTGCTGACCGTTTGTCATTTCCGCTGCACAAGCGTCACTCACCCTCCCTTTAATATCGTTATAGATAACCAGCATCCCCCCAGCTTATACACGAATCAATGAATACGTGAATAATCTGTATACTGGATTGTAAGCTGAATGGTTTACACACACATTTGTAGACACCTACAATCCTATACTCACAGTTAACAGATGGAGATGGCTTGGTTTCATGGAGAAAGAGGGGAGATAGAAACAATGCACACTAAAGCAAAGTCAAAGTTCTGTTTCTGCCAAACTTCTTATTCAGATAAGTAAGCTATATCTCTTTGTTGTCTGCAAAACGATATTGGTTTTTAAAAATTTTCAAATTTCTGCGTACGTCTTCATTGTAGATTCTACCTCTTGTAGCTTTAACAAATTGCAAGAATCTTATCTCCGATACCTGCATCCTGTTCTCCTATTCAGATATCTCTTCACGTGGATCATAATTTTCATCATATAAGTTAGCCAAGTTTCACTCAGTACGTGGTAGAAAAGAGACTCGACTAAAATTTTAGTTAGCGTTAAAGGTAAAGTTAAAGGAGATGGCTGTGCCAGTGTTGTCGTGTAGTTCTGAAACTTGGGGGAAGAAAACGGCTATAGTAGGCACTCTATAAACATCCCTAATGTGCAAAAGTCGCATTTATTGAACAAGCAAAGCAGGTTCTCAGTTTCAACTTGACCTTTTGACATTTGTCTATCTGTTTAACAGTTTGGGATGTGGCTGACAATAACTTTTGAACTCATCAACCGATTCTCGTCAAAATTGTCATGCGTGTCCTCCATACTTTTATCCTACAGACCTGTGTCGTTTTTGTGATCGATCCTTTGAAAAATAATGCAGCGGAGGCAAAAATGTGAGGGTCAAAACTGTGAAAAATTCATCGAGACTCATAGGGTAGGGTTTTATATATAGGGTATCGTCAGGCCTGAAAAAAACGGGTGACATTTTTTTTTTAATAGAAAAAGAAAATAAATCTTACGAGTATCAATTACTCTGGTGTTTAATAGTAAATTTATTATTCTAAAATAATAAAGCTCTACGTAATAAATTAGTAGTAGGAAATTTCACTAAAATTTGGATGTAGTGTTAATGTTTGGGAAATTAAAATTTTTTAGTCGCCAAAATGAGGCAGCCGTTTGATAAAAATTCATGTAGCATACGAAACTATAGAGAATTTTAACCAATATATAAACATAGTGTAAACTTTTAGAAATTTTAATATTTTTTGACCCCAGAGCTAAAAATATAATTAAGTATATTCAAAAATTTTTAAATCCAACCTTCTATTAGACTAAAGAAAGGTTTAACCTAAATTCGACTTTTGGAATTTCTAGGTGTGGTTGTTTTATAATTGTTACTTTACTAAACAAAAAATAGTAAACGAACTTCATTGAAAATAGTGAGTGAGTTCTGAAGCTCAGGGAGCATAATAGTTTCAAACTATACTACCCTTTCGTTTATCCGGAATTGATGGGACCGGACCCTTTCCGGATAAACGAAATTACGGATAAACCAAACTAATGGTGAAAATGCCGGTATTAGCGATGTTTACCTACCGCTATACAGAAAAGTTGCGTTTTTTATTTTGAAGACTTTATTGGAAGTGTAATAACCTACTGTACTGTATTTTACGAGTAAATCTTAAGGAAAAACAAAATCTATTTCAGAATATTATACTGTATAAACAAACAAAAAATTTATTTAGCATTAGACATTATACATACATTAAATTAAATTCAATACAGTACAGTAGTAGCCTTTCTAAAAATTAATAAGTTTAATTTAGCGAGATAAAACAATAATAAACATACATCCATGAATGATCAAAGTCTTTACTTATTAAAAAAAGCCATGTCTGCTTTTTCTACATTTACTTTTTACATTTTTTCTGCTTTAGCGATGTTTCTCTTTTCTTAGCTGGACGATCACGGAGTCTTTTTAGAAGTAACAGTTCTGCTGGGTTTGTCTCGCTTTAGCACTCAAAATAATTTAATAATTTGTGCAGCATTGAAGTAGACTCTGAATCGTTGATTGCCATTGCTACGTCGTCCGCATCATCATCATCATAATCATCATCATCGGAACTTGAATCTTCGTTGTTTGATTTTTTTACTACACTCAGCGACGATCTCGTCCTCAGAAAGGCATTGATGGCCGGTATCATATTGGTCTACACCTACATTTAACCACTAGGATACTTCCTCCTCTTGAACATTTTCACAACCATCAATATCTTTTAAGAATTCAATAATGTCTTTATTTCCAGAAAGGTTATCATTTTCGCTACTTTCCGTAGTTTCAGCGTATCAATTTTCCGTCATTTCTGGCTACAGCTTTTTCTAAGATTTCTTAATGTTTTTTGATAAACATCTTCCCACGCTGCAGCAGACATATAAATTACATCTTTTATGTTAATTTTCTTCAAAATGGTCATAATAACCATCTTTTTTCTCCTCATTATCTTGTACTATTTTACTCAAAAGAGCTTTACGATATCGCCGTTTTATAGCTTCAAGCGTACCCTGGCCCAATGGCTGGATTAGGGAAGTCACATTAGGAGGAAGGAATTTAACAAAAATGTCAGCACTCATCATCTCGTTCCCTTCAGGACGTGTAGGAGCGTTGTCAATCAATACAGAGATAGTCCTTTTTCTGTCAGACATTTTTTGACATTAGGTACGAATTCTTGGAAAAAACAATTTTTAAATACATCTGTAGATATCCAGACTTTTTTGGGGGGGGGGGATTTGTACAATACCGATAAACAGTTAACACTTATATTTTTAAAAAACTTATATTGGATTCGCAGATTTGCCGATCAACATCAGCGTCAGTTTATGGTCACTTGAACAACAAAGCAATGTCACACGATCTTTACTTTTTTTGTGGCCTTTAGCTTTCTCATCTAGTTTAGACGACAAGGATGTTTTTGGCATCATTTTATAAAATAACCCTGTTTTGTCAGCAATATAAACTTGGGATGATTACAGATTTTCGTCTGAAACAAATTTCTTAAAGCTATTTTATACATGTCACTGGCTTCGACGTCTGCAGATAAGATCTCACCTGTCACAATGAGCTGCCGAATTCCATGACGTTCCTTTTACCGCGTTAGCCACCCACTGCTAGCCGTAAATGATGGATCCGCCCCATTTCTACATTTAAATTTAGTGCCGTTTCTTGCAATATAGGGACACCGCGGTCTCTTTCTTGGCAGAACCATAAAAAAAGAGGATCGTCTCATTTTTTCCTTTCCGAGCTGTACTCCTTTCTCCTAAATTGTCTTTGGTAACCATCTTTGCACAAAAGTTTTCTATATGCGCCCTGTTTTTTTCCAGTTGCCCACAGTGGAAGTCCCTACTCCATAATCCTTAGCAATATTATTTAGTGTTTCACCTTTGTCAGGTCTATATACGGCCTCCAGCTATTTTTTTATCGTAACGACATTCTTCGTTCTTTTACACGACATTGTTTAATGAGACAAATGCAGTAAACAGAACAGTACACGAACACTTATGTATACAGACTACGAACACTTATAACACTACGAAATGTTTTGGAAGTAAAGAGTAAAAATACGACTGCTTGCACGCCGCGCACACTATGAAGCCCTGAACAGTATCAGTAGGTTGCCGTTACTGCACTAGGAAACGTAACTGGTTACAACACGATGTCTTCCGGCACACCAATGCGTGTGTCACTCTGTGTTACAATCTTGCCTGTCACTCACCGCGAGCTCCCGCTTGCTGCAGTCCGCGAAAAGAGTACACTGTAAAGTCGGCGCAAGGCGGAAGTCGGAAGCCTTTGATGTAATAATGAGTTCTTAGAACTGTAACACTGGCTGCATGCGCCAAACATCGCAACCGCAGAGGTGGAGTTTTCTAGTCATTTGCGACCGATAAGATTCTCTTTGAATGCCGACGTTAACCAGATCGCCGAGGGAACTATGTACACTGCACTGTATTATTTATACCCTTGCAGTGTAGATTAATTACGTTCATGTTGATGAGCTCTGAACGGGTATAAAGTTGAATTTATAACAAAACAAGTTGTCTTTAGTACAAATCGTATCCTAAAATTCACCGGTAAAGTCGTTAAAAAAAACAAAGTTTTTTTGAAAACTTATTTCGGATAAGCCGGAATACCGGATTAACGAAGGCCGGATAAACGAGAGTGTAGTGTAAATACATTTATCATTAGATAAAGTAAAGTTTATAAAATTTTATTTTGTTAAAGCTGTGACTGCGGATCTTCTTATGTATGTGTATTAGTATTAGCTGGAATCACCACGAGAGACGACCACTGGTCCCTTGTTATGGTCTATGTTTGCTTTTTTTTACTTTTTGTGTTGCTCTATAGATGTATGCAAATAAGAGATTCCAAATAACGGGCTATGCTGAGCATCAGAATCAGACTTTAATCATATAGCGGCCATGGATTGGACAAAGAGTTCAAAATTTTTATATTTTTTTAGATCCTGGTGCCATAAAATCTTTAAATGCCTTATACTAGAAACTATATTCAGATTCGGTTAAAATTTTGTTTTACTTGATATCCTTCATGTTATTAATACAATTTTCATAAACGTTTGATCAACCTTTTAGAGGGTATTGTCTAAAAATTTTGAATTTTATAAAACCGAAAATAACAAAATATTTATTTGACTTTAGTTAATTTAAAATTAATATAGTCTACGGATTTGGTTATTGGGGCGGGACTTACGTATCATATTTGAATCCTCTTTTAGCCTTAGAAAGTCATTATATTTGAATTCTGCTAGAACAAAGCGTAAGATATAGCTAATTTTCTTTGATTTAGAAAATTAATTTTTACTTTTAAGACATTTGTACGTATATAAAGTACTTAAAATAAATGTCAATGCAAGTTGAGATTATGGAAAAATGAACGTTTGACACCTGAGGTGTAAAAATGAGACTATTTTTTATACATTTAGCTAAAAATTAAATATATAATAAGTTTCTGCATGCTCTGTATCCAAGATTCTATAATCGTTTATCTACCGACATAGAAAATAAAATAAAACAAAACGATTTTACTCAAACATTTGAAATCTTGGCTAGTGAATAGAAGGTCAGTTGACTGCCCTTATCATTCTGCATATCGTTAATAATAACGTTCACCACACGACATGTAGTTTAATTAACAGAAGAATTTTAGTTTGTTTTTGTAATTTGTTTGTAAAGAGTATAGCTAGATGTAGTTGTGATGTATAAGTGTTCATGATTCATGTATCCTTTAACTAAAAATTATTAACAATTATCATAGCAATTTCATTTATACTCTCCGTGATCATAGAAGAAACACAGATATACGACAGGAACTGAATATTATGAGTATACTCGACAGGATCGCCCAGTATCGGCTGAATTGGTGGGAACATCTTTACCGAATGGATGACTGCCGCATCCCCAAACAACTATTGAACTATATGGCGAGGGGACGGAGAGGTGTGGGACATCCGAGAAAGCGCTGGAGTGACCAGCTGTAATCTTTGCCTATTTGAGACCGGAACAAACCACCCTTGGTTTAATCCGTGGAGAAGGTAATGATGATGAATTTCATTTATTTTGCAAATATTATATCAGATTTAGTTGAATGTGAAAGTGTTGGTTTTATGTAAACTCTGAAAACTACATTCAGATTGTAGTTAAAAATTTCTTTAATTTAATTCTTTATCTGGATTTTGCGAATTTTTTCAAAATTTTAATCCCTCACATATTTGTTTTCTTCTGCCTATTTTTTTGGTGTATGAATGTCATAAACAATACTAGCGACTGGGGTAGTAAAATTATGGACACACGTGCAGTTATTTTACAAAAATCTGTTGATGTATTCAAACTTATCGTGAGACACATGGGCGTAACTTGGGAGCTAAATTTTGGGGGCTGGATAAAGCTTCATAAATTCTAGTGTGTAGTGAGACCATCTACATAATAAAATTTATTATATAAAAAATTAGAAAGTTTAGTAATAATTCTTAGTGAACGAGGGACACTTTCATTTGATAATTTGTACTTCCACTTATGCTTACCTAGAACAAATATACTGTAGGCCTATAAATATAAAGAATTTCAGTTTTTGTTCAACTAAGGTAAGTTACTTATCACATTATGTAGTATGTTGGTTGAGTGGTTTGGTTTGGTTGCCAATGAAGTAGGAGTCTCCTTCCTCTAAGAGTTGCTTCGGAGTCAAATTCATCTATTATTTTTGAATTATCAATTTTATGTGTTCTTTCAATGCACAGAACAGAAAGGTGATGAACTCTTTCTTGTCCAGTAGTGTTGCGTATGTAAGTGTTCAGGCCCCCCGAAGACAAGAAAAAGAGCGCTCACTACTTGCTGAACTTACAGACACTATCAAAAATGGTGTAAACATGTTGTTCAAGTTGGGAAAACATTCACTCAAATTTTGTTCAACAAAACTCTTTAGTCTTTTATCATATTCATCACCAATCGTTTTATTTGCACACATACGTGAAAACACATTCAAATCTGAATACAGTTCCTTCTCTGGCACTTTATAAGTAGCACACACTAATTTCACATCCTCTGCCTCAACCTCATTATTACTCAAAACTGAGCAAAGTGCATGAAGTACTTTTAAGTAATTTTCTTGAAATCTGTACGTAATTTCATTTGTAAGTGTATCCAAAACGGGAAAATATACATTCTGCCTATACAGGTCAGTGGCTGTTTGATAATTTCCAGTTCTGTCACCAGCACAAGCTTTTCAGGCATTTTCTTTTTTCTTGTAACCACTATCATATCACGTCCATCTTTTCCAGCGATTTTTTCTGTTTCTTTCCATTTTGACGCATATCATTCAAATCTGTCAAACATTCGCCTTGCAAGTTTCTTCGAAAGAAATAAGAATAATAAATTTATGGCAACTAGTCGTCTGATAACATTACAGACGTTGATAAATAGCGCGTACTGTGCTCACAAGCATAGAAACCATCTTCTGTTTGACTATTTGTTAGTTTTTATTTATAACAACTAGAAACAAAATTTTATAATGCTCGGAACATTGGGGGGGGCGAGTGCCCCCATTACCCCCCAAGTTACGCCTATGGTGAGACATGCCCCAAACAGACAGGGAGTGACAGAAAAATGCTAAACGATGTGAACTCACTTTGTTTGTTGAATCAGTGAAGAAATTTCTCCTTCACACATATTGTACTTACTTGTTTATGCATTCACATGTTTGCGCGCATGCTCTGTGTATCCGTATGTGTAGTGTTCGTCTAATTAAACGTCAGTTTCTGTGATTTTCATTTTGTCTGTACACCGTAGTGTCATAATCATCATAATTATCATCATTATCATTAGCCCCCTTCAGCGATATCAGAAACAACATGGCTTGCCAACAACCATTGGCTTGTCAATTTGATGTGTTTACTTTGATCTCAAACTGTGTAATGAACAACTGATCGATTCCAATATCTATTTGACTTTGACCTGTAGAATTGCATAATGGTTGTTTAAATCACAGCAAAACATAGTAATCAGGATTATATTTGTGAAGGGAAGGGACAGACGACGGGATAATTCCAAATTAGTGAAATGTCCGTGTGTTTGTACAGTTCCCGCCGTCTCTCACAGAGGTCGCTGTCGTTCCCGTCTACTTGCTGCACGCCTCTTTTCTTCATGTCTCCATTTGATTTCCTCATCCTACGATCTCCTGAGTCTACCTGGTTTGCGCGAAACTTAGTTGGCACCCAGTTTAACAACTTCTGGGCCAACTCTTCTTCTTCAGCACTACAGCCTAACGCGAGCTCTGGCTTCCAACACCGATCTTCTCCGATGTCTCCTGTTCATTGCCATCTCAACGTTAACTCCTCAACCCAGTTTTCTTTGGCATTCGCTGGCCATCCGTCCGCTCTAGGTGACATAGCCATTGTATTCGTTGAGCCTTTATGAATCTTACAATGTCCTTATGATTCAGTAACCCATCTGTCTTCTGGTTATTTTTTATTCTCAATTCTTCATCTACTTTAACCGGGCCATAAATACGTCTTATGATTCTTTTTCAAACCTTCTTACTGTGTTTTGTTCTTTTTTTATCAGTGTCTATGTCTCCCCTCCATAAGTAACAACCGGTCGGATAAGTGTCTTATATATTTTTATTTTTGTGTTACAACTAATGGAGTTTGCTTCTCAATAATCTGCTGTTGGCATAATATGCTCCATTTCCTATTTGTGTTTTGTCATGTATTGTCGTGTTTATGGAACCTTCATAATCTATCATGTTACCCAGTATCAGAAACTTGTTAACTGCATCAACGATCGTCATGATATTTGTTCCATTCCATTCCATACCATTCCTTGACCAAACCATGAATATAATAACTATTCCATAATAAGCGCTTTGGAATTGTGGAATATAAAATTGTTATGTTTATCCGGGAAATGTTTCTTCTGATATCTTAATTGCTATCGCACTAGAGATTGGACACTCCGCAGTATCTTGTTCTAAGTCCATTGCAAGTGCTTAGAGCCTTCTTGAGCTTGTTGTCCCCCCCCCCCGTTTCAGAACCACAGGCGATTATGCTTTACAAGATGGTAGAAAAATTATATTTTCGGTTTTTTGGCTTATTTCCCACTCTAAAAAACAGCATTCAACTGTCCGCTCACAATTTTGATTTGTTTTATTTTGCAACTGATATCTTAATGACTGTAACAATCGTTTTGTTAATGTAATGTCAATATAATTAAAAATATATTATTTTCATATATTTATAATAGCTCACATTATTTTTGTTATCTAAATATTAACAATAAGAAATGTTTCGTATTTTTTAAACAATAAAATATTTTTTCTTTATTTCAAAATGTTTGAACAGTTTACATTACTGTTATCTTCAGAATACAATGTACAAGTAAATAGTTAAATCATCATCATCATCGTCTTCACGGATGATTACTGCCCATAGTTTGCTCCGATTCACTCTGTCTGATTGAGTAGTTAAATAAATTTTAAATTGATTGTTGCTTGTTTATTACTTAATCAGTTGATTGCAAATTTATTGAACTATTTATTTGTACATTGTATTTCTGACGATACAGTAATGTAAACAGTTCAAACATTCTAAAATAAAAAATTATAAAATATATTCCTGTACAACATATAGAATATATTATTTATTATTAATATTTTATTGTTAATATTGTAACGATATAAGACTCTTATCGTCTATGAAAAATGTGTATATCGTGTGTTCGCCTCACACGTGTGGTCGTTACTTTATGTTCACGTTGGCGACGTCCGCAGCGATCCTTCGAATTACCAGTACACTCGAGTAGAATCCTTATCTGTTCTTTTATAAGTGTTGTATTTCCCGGGTGGCGCCAAATTGTTTTAACTGAAAACAATTAAAAATGAAAAATAGGACGATTGAGCGTTTGTGGCTATGACGGTATGGTGAATTCAATTATCCCCGCCGCGTGCGAATTGATTATGTAGTTCGCAGAGTTTCCGATGTCTAGCGTTTATCGCCACTGTCCCTAGTATACACAAATCATATAACACAATTTCCTATGGAATAAAGAACAGTGGTTACGACTCTGTACTGATTTATTAAATTGTGATTAATAATTATTTAGTATTATACAATAATTATATTTTGTTATTAAACAAATTTGCTCCGACAGTGAGACAATTATTCTCAAGGCTTGGCGAAATCGATTTTGAACCATTTTATTTAGTCAGACATGGCGTCTACAGAAATGTTTATCCTTTACAATTTTCGTTCAATAAATCTGGATTCTTTTCGATTACGAAAAAAAGGATCAGTTATGATTATAATAAAGTACACTACCTTACATTACTGGTACTTATATACTATAAGGAGTAATTACAATTTGTTCTTGAAGTGTTATAAAGTGTGTTTCAAAAGTTCATAATTTTTGTACAGGTTATTTTTCTCGTTCACATAAGTTTAGTGTTTTGTTTTTCAATTAACCTTTGAAAGAAATAAGATCATCAGTTTATAGTAAGAGTTCAAAGTGTAGTGAGAAAAATTAAAGATAATTTTTAATTTGAATTCGGGTATTTCAGCAATACTTATCAATCAGTTGACTTAAGGTGTAGTGTCATTCAGTTGAATTAGGTTGGGCCATCGTTTGGTCTTCAATCTTCAATCATCTTGGGATTCAATCACGCCTTGCGTCTTTTTCGTATTAGTTGATCGAATTTAATTAATTTGGAATTAATTAATCTGGTCTGTTGCCTAGGTTGAATGTAGTAGTTCCTCATCAGATAGTTTGGTTCTTAATTTTAATAAATTTGGTTACTTTTGATTGTTTTAAATTAAAAATTGGGCCATTTACGGCTTGGCGTCTATTCCTCTTGAGCGTCACTTTGAAATTAACAGTTTCTAATGGAATATTCATAAATAACGTTCACTTGTCATGGTAACTGATTGATTCTGATTGGCTATTCATGACTTAAGCCCATTGTTAGAATATTTGAATTTTTATTCAAAATGATTAAATATCTTCTGATTGCTATTATTCTTCGGTCTTTTATTTAAGTATGAGACATTATCACAATTGTTCGTATTTTCTTTCAAAGATTATTTTGACATCCCACAAAGCTGGGTTTGCTCATGTATTATGTTTTGACAGTTATGTTTATATTATTTAATTACATTTATTTCTTATTTTAAGTCCTTAATTTAACATTTATCTCTTAATATGATTCCCTAATTATCATTGACTAGTTACTTGCCTTGGATTTGCTAATATCCTTGTTAATTTCTTACCATTTGTAGTTATTGGTTTTCTACAGTTAGGCATTTCATAGGCCTACGTAGTAATTGGCTATATTTTCTTATTTTATACAAATTACATATTATTTTACCCTTATACATGTTTTGTTTTGTGTTAGAAATGCTTTGTTTATTTGTTGAATTGTTTTGGGTCTGTCTTATTATAATTGTATGTTTTCATTATTTTACAAATTATGGTTTGTCTATTATTTTCTAACTGCTTTTCCAGTATTATTATGTCTGCATGAATTTATCTATTTTCTTATCTATATTGCCATGGTTTATAATTGGTTTATTATTTACTATTCTCTATAAAATATAACATAACATTTAGGCTTATGGTCTGTATAACTCTTTCAGCCATATTACTATTCATAAACTTAATCAAACAATTCTTTAACAGTTATTATGTTACTCTTGTTTACAATTTGTTACTTCTTATTTATTTTCTGGCGATAAACATCATCACGTCATTTACTTTAGTTAATTAACTATTCCTTAGAACGTAGGATATTTATTGTTTTTGCATTTCTACTCTTTACTATATTTTTCTATTCTAATCTTTACTAGCTAACCATGGTAACACTAACTTTTGACTCTTCCTGGGATTTTCCCCTGATTATCCTTGTATTCCTCATCTATAAAAAATCTTAATCTTAATAATAACAATATCCTTATTTACTAACACTGTTCACCATTAACCTTTAGTGTTTATCACTGGTTTTTTGGGCGTCTATCCCTATCAATAGGGTTTCTATTTATTTTGTGGGGTTTACACTTACACTTTGCACTTTTTATATTATTTAAGTGTTACTAGTGGGTATTCCCTAACATTAAATTCTTGTTCTCACTTACTCATGTTCACTATCTAATTATCTCTCACTTTACAATGGTTAGTTATACTGTTAACAAGTTCATATCATTATAGAGTGATTTATAATATTTACTCTCTATTTATTTGGTTAGTGTACTTTTAGTTTGGCATTCCTTTATTGGATTTTAATACTTATCATTTACACTGATTATTTAGTTGATACTAATAATTATCGTTTTACGTTTATTATTTATTTGTTACTTTTTTCATTAATTTATTTGAGTGTAACATTTCTCCTTTCCTGTTCTATATTCTTCGTTTGTGTCTTTTCATTTCTTCTCATTTTCTTTCATTTTATTTCATTTATATGTCCTATCACTGGGGTTGGGGCTTGTTCTACCAACTCACTTACCATCTATTGGGTTATTTTGGTTAAATCGCATTGTACTACCTTTTTTTCAAGTTTGGTTTTGTTGCTTGCTACATTTCTCTTATCAGAGGTTACTTTTATTATTACCTTTATTTGTTTGATCGCATAATTATGTTAACTACCCATTTCTTTATCTCTGACTCATCCCTTTTTATTCATAGTGTTAATCATTTAGTATTTTATTCTTATCATGTTGCTTCATAAATGTATGTTGAAGATATGTACCCTTACAATAAGCACACGAATCTATTGACAAATAGTGACATTTCAGGTTAGTCGGATTAATGAAACTACGACTTAACTAAATGAGTTTGGGAAAGGACTGCACCTATTGGTTATATAAATTTTCCTCCTTTTTCTTTATCCTCTTTTCTCCTTCTCCTCTTCCTCCCACGCTTCTCCTCGGGCATCCTACGCTTGTTCTACATAATAGACGACAATTAAAGGCTTGCTTTATAATCCTTTTTTTCCGAATTGTGGATTCATGTTCTTTCCATCTTTTTCTATACATTTCGGCCTGTAGTGCAAATGATTGAATGTTTAATTTCGCTTAATGGTTGCATTTTGTATCTTCTCCCGTAACATAGGCTTAGACTGCCTAAGAACTTAATGGTCTAATGACGCCATCAATCTAAGACCTTTTTCCTAGGTGCCCAGCATTCTGAACCAACGGATGTCCAACCGGTACTCTTTTCTTTCCCGTTTAAATACTTTAATCCACCATTCAAATTACAAGCTCCATTTACTTATCTAGCTTCCCGTTTGGGGTTCTGCGGTCATCTTAAGTTTGGGATCCACTGAAAAATTGTTTATTTTCTACTTCTGTTTTATATATTTTCTTTTTACACCATTTTTCTTCTTCTTATCCTCTTCTTCAAGGATTAGGTTTTATAAACCTGTTCCGGCACCCATCTCATCCTTGGACGACACAGGTCTCTTCTACCAATGGCTTTATAGTTCAGTGCCGCTTTCGACAATCGATCCTCTGTCATTCTTTGGAGATGATCCCACCATTGTCTTTTGTAAATTGAAATAATTTCATTAATGTCCTTTTCTTCGAGTTCTGCTCTGATGTCTTCATTCCTTATTCTATCTTGCAATGTATAATTTAAAGTATTTCGAAGAAACTGCATTTCAGCACTCTGAATCCTGCCGCTTTCATTTTTGTCATGGTCCACGCCTCACTCGCATAAATCAACGTGGGTATTGCAATTGTCTTATAAAATTTAATTCTTGTACTGTGTATTGTTTTATTTCTAATATTTCTATAATTAGTACTACAAATATTCCTAAACTTATTTACCTTCTCTCATAATATCATATTCAGATTCATAGCTTACTGCACAGCCGAGATATTTGAAACGACTCACTTGTTTTAAAGTGCTGTTGTTTATAACTCTCTTAGTCTCATTGGATATTTACCTTTAAAGGTTAAGGTTTTGGTAAACTTAAAGCAACAATACAGTGTAAATAACAGTTAAAATGTTAACCGATTCAACATGGCGGTGGTGGTGGAATTTAAAATAAAGTATCTTTCTCAGAACAACTGTCCGTGGATTGTATAAATTCCTTAACAATTTTTGATTAAGGTTCTTAACTCAATTACGCGACTTACACTCCGGGGATTTGAGGTTGAATTATTTTCAACCAGACTGAAATCTAATCAATGTTCGACGACGCGTACCTTTGGCGTGCTTCGTTAATAATTGATTTTTCGCTACGGTAATCTCCAGAGTGGGCCCACACTGTCAAACCGACTTCAATCACTGCTTCATCTCTGACGATTGTTTAAAGCGATTTTATATAAAAAAAAAAAACTACTGCTTAAGGGGGATTTTATGGACCTTCCTCGCTATACAGTAGTGTAAGTCATGAATAAATTCTACAGTCACAATTGGTACTAATAGCAGTATACTTCCACTACACATTCATTATAAAATAATGCATACAATTGCATTAATACACTGTGAATACTTCTTCAAATTATCAATACTTTTTCAAGTAACATTTTATGGAATTATATTGTTACGACTGTCTACTGGTCGTCGTATGGTACAGTGGAAAACAAAATACAAGACGCCAATAAAGTCACTAGAAACCAGCTTTAATTTCACAATTAACAGTTTGATTTCAACAAGATTACACTCGCCCGATGTAAACTGAATGTCCGTCGCTGGACGTTTACAGTATATTTATACCCGCTGAAATGCTAGAATAATCGGTCACTTTCTGGATGACGTGTCGAGCAAACTGCGTTTTACAGGCGCTCTAGAATCTACTGGAAACCGTGCAAACTGTCTGACCTTGAACACAGTGCGCCGACCGGTGCGGTCTGGAATACGCTCGATTGTTGACGCATGATAAATGTCACGTGATTGTCTTTCATCTCAAAGTAGCAGCAGTATGTACCCACACATACACATTACAGCTGGGCTCTGCTGGGATAGCCGAGACACTTGTAGAACGTTCCGTATTACGTAACAATATTGTGTTTTTACCTGACGCACGTATTACGTAACAATATTGTGTTTTTACCTGACGCACGTATTACGTAACAATATTGTGTTTTTACCTGACGCACGTATTACGTAACAATATTGTGTTTTTACCTGACGCACGTCTGTATATTTAGAGGGTTTTATATGAATTAACGGATAATCGATTTGTACTGATTATTCTTATTTATTGATTATTTGTATATAATATAAAACATAAAACAATAATCAGAACAAATCTATTATCCGTTAGTTCATATAAAAACCTCTGAAGATACAGAATAATTATGTTGAGACGAACGTCAGGTGAAAAACACAATAATCTAATAAATTCAATAAAATTTTACTTGCAGAAGTGTTTATAAATTGAAGAAATATTCAGAATACAGAAAACAAATATTGAAGAGTTACGTACATAACAAAGATTAATACATTCATATTAAAATAATTTTGAGGGTAGTTTACTGTTAGGCCCCGAAAGTTATGCATATTTTATCAAATTGTTTGTACGACAAATAGCTTACTCAGTGCCTTATCAATAAGCGATAAGCCATCTCTTCCCAGCATAGTAATGCTAGATTTACGGGTTACAACCCCGTAATTCTATACCGTATGTCCAAATGGCCTAATTACGCCTTTTTATCATCATCAACCTTGGCCTATACAACCCTTGGTAGGTCTTGGTCTGCTGCAAGAGTTTTCCTATTGAGTGCCGTGGCTTTCCAGATTCTTATGTTCAACTTTCTGAGGTTCTCCTCTATCTGACATTTGAATCTCCTTCGGGGTCTTCCCCTTGCTCAATTACCCACTGGTTTCTGGTAAAAGATATGTTTCGTAGACTGGCCTTCCTTCATTGTCTCTATGTTTCCAGCCCACCTTAGCCTGTATATTTTAATTATCCTGACAATGTCCAGCTCTTTGTAAAGATTGGACAGTTCATAATTATTGCGGTTGGGCCGCATTCCATTTTCTTGTACTCCTCTAAATATTGTTCTTAGAATCCGTCTTTTAAAACAACCTAGAAGTCTCTCGCTATTTTTTTTGATCATTGTCCAGGTTTCTCAAACATATATCAACACTGGCCCGAGAAGTGTTTTGTAAATTTTGCATTTCGTGCTTCCTGAGATGAAACTAGATTCCACGTGCTTTTTTAATCCATAATACGTTTTATATGCAAGGTATATTCTTTTTCTTATTTCAAAGTTGGTGTCGTTAGTGCTGTTTACCTGGGAGCAAAGATATATGAAATATTTTACTGCCTCTATATTTTTTGTGCCTATTTCAATGTTTTGAAGGGTTGGGTTTAGTGGTAGTTTTTTGGGTAGCATGCATACAATTTTGTTTTCTTATATTTTATCTGCAGTCCAATTTTATTAAAGGCTTCCACTAATAGAAGGAATTTTTATAAAAGGAATTTGTATCCTAATGAGAATTTAAATTGTGTACCATTTGGGAACATACAGTACACTCTCACTAATCCGGCAGTTATCAGACCACGGTAGTGCCGAATCAGTGGAAATCCCGGATTAATGGATGGTTATTAGAGAAAAACGCATTTAAATGACAAAAAGTAGGTAGCGTATATTTTACATAATGTTAAACCATGAAAAAACACCTGATTAAATCCGATGTTTGATTAAATATATAGTAAATTATCTTCTACTTTTTTAAGTTATTCAAATTAATTTAATGTTTATAATTAAGTCAAACGTAGGAAAAAATTAAACTAGCAGACTAATGTACAGTAATATTCCATTGGAATGAAAAAGCTGTCAATTTTCTTCTTGTTTCTTGGGTTGAAACGACACTTTTATCGTTTTTTCTTGCAGTTTTATCAACACAAGAATTTCACAGGCAGACACGCCATTCTCTTCTGTCCACTCAAGAGAAGTTCTGAATGCGTTTACTGCCATATCACGGCCTACTGTATGAACAGCTGTCGCTGTTTCTCCCTCTTTATCCTCCTCCTTCTCTTCTCTGGTCATCATATCGACTATTTCATCGTCTGTCATAAACTGTTTGTCACCTGCCAGCCACTTGTTTTTCAAAAGTAGTGTTACTGTTTTAAGTTTTCTTTTTATTGTGTCGACATTTTGCACTCACGATCTTAAATTACGTAAACACGGCAAATAATTACACCAGGAAAAAACAACTGCAAATATCCGATACAACGAGGGACTAACGATGTAACTGACGTCTATGGTCAGCGACTTGTTTCCCCCTCCACGCTCGCCAGCATCCGCCTGAAAACGCCGGACTACTAGAGTGGTCGGACTACCTCAGTGCCGGATTACAGAGGGTCTACTGTACTTGTCATTCTTTCATTCTAAAGTCAGTCTGTTTACAAAGTA
Source organism: Magicicada septendecula (assembly GCA_034769895.1). Classification (NCBI taxonomy): domain Eukaryota; kingdom Metazoa; phylum Arthropoda; class Insecta; order Hemiptera; family Cicadidae; genus Magicicada; species Magicicada septendecula. The sequence continues at coordinate 560,878,520 of CM068369.1, forward strand.
TGAACTTAAATTTTGTATAATTATGAATTGTACGGCCGAGTTTAATTTAACGTCAACGACTGGAAACTGTAGATGTATTATTGTCTACTTGCTGTGTGATCAGTATGAAAGAGCAACAGCAAGCGTCCACAGTTTACGCACAAGTACATTTCTGCGTTGGACAAACAAATGTGTTTATCTCTGCTTACAAACAACCGACTGGGCGGGGGAGGGGAGGATGATGTGCGACCACAAAACCATTAATTCATATTTTGCTTTGTATTTGGCTCGTGTTTTGCAAACGGGGCGACACAAAATTGACATCATATTCACCGACGTCACGTTTAAAGCGATTGACGAAACGTGATTAATGTCGAACAAGTGTCCGGTACGTTCATAGCCGGCCGCTGTTTGTGTTTGTGTCGCTCGCGTTGGGGACGACTGCTCGTATTTTGTTGTATAGCTGCAGTACGCCGAACTCCCCCCCCCCCCGCCACCCAAGCCTAACGTGGCGCGTGTTATCCGTGGTAAAAACAAAGAACAAAGTGAAGTGAATTATTTTAAACTGTATTGTAAAGAATCTTCCTCCTCGGGGAGCATGGCCTTACCTCAGCATTGTCCGTGCGGACGAGGAGATTTGCGTGATCTGACGAAGTTGTGGGCTACACCGGAGGTAGACCTCAACTGGTACGACCTTCCTTGCCGGACAGGTCTTAGCTCAGGAATGTCAGACGAAGTATGTCCCACACAGAGACGTATCTGGAATTTGGCCTTTGTGGGGGGGGGGCGGTCGAGTTGGCTTCATATAAAAAAAAATCTAGGTAAGACTAATCAACATTACTATGTTTAAAGTGGTCAAAGGACGTGTGTGATAACATCCTGAAATCAATCAAAGTGAATTAAACTGTAATGACACAATAAAATACGCGTGATTAAAACATTGTTTAGACGATAACTACTGACTGAATTGATTTTCCTGCATTTCATATTTCAAACGTATACGCAAATGCTGTGTAATAAACCTGTTTGTCTATTCAGAAAAGAGTTTCTACTATATTAACGTTCACGATGAAAAATTAATAAAATAGCCTAAAAATTAACAGATGGAAAAGATTCGTCAATTCTTTCGACCCTTGTGGGGGACGGGGGGGGGTTCCGTTCCCCCTGTAAATAAGCCCTGGTCCCACAACAAGCCATGGTTATGTATCCAATACCCTTTCCCCTCCTTCCTATCACATTATCTCTTCTATTCCCGTTTACTTATAGAAGGTAGCTGAAGATCTTAGGGTGTCTACGGGTATGTCGATGGGTAGATAGATACTGTGAATACTAAAAACAGTTCAGCAACAGAATAATAGTTGAAAAGCCACAGAAATCCATGTCTGATAGGAAGTTCAAGGGCGAGTCACCGGGGTCCTGAAACCGGGCCCCCACCGCTAAGGAATGGCAACTTCTAAAGATGTGTCCCTGATCCTCGAGGTTAGGACTTTCCAGCGGGCCAATAACCTATAAAATTAAAGCCAGATAAATACTTACAGAACTCATACGAGCTTTGGAAATTGGATGGGAAATTTTAAAACACTCCCTATGTTGAACTAAATATCGAATCTTTTCAGAAGAAGATTAAAGACGATTAGAAGAGATGATTCCAACACTTAACTGAATGCCAAAGAACCGATTACCAGTAGCACCCTTGAGATATGAACCTAATGGGGAAAGGGATGTTGGTAGCCCTAGGGAAATGTGGGGGGCAGAACAGGTTGACTAGAATCTAATCCGCGGATAAAAAAGAAGAAAAATCTTCGTCTTCTTCACTGTGATTGGGTGCACATCATACAGCGTTTCTCGCACCCTACTTTGTCCTTATTTTATCCTCTTCGAACCGGCGTTTCGTCTACTTTATATGTAACACAATAAATGTGTGTGCTGTGAAAACTGTTCAGAATCTGTTTGATGTCTACTAAGCTAAAATACAGTTGAGCAACTGGTCGAACTGGTCCAATATTTTTCGGTCAGACCTCGAGTAATAGCGATAAAGAGGGAGAGACGAAGGTGGTGGAAAGGGCGCAGACAGGCAGGTAGAGAGAGACGGGGATAGATATACAAGACAGACAGACGGAGTGAAAAAACGGGTAGGAGAGAGGTAGGGAGAGGGAAATGAGCGGAGAGAGAGAGACAGACAGACAGAGTAAGAGAGAGATTGGGAGAGTGACGGAAGGGAAAGAGACATGGATGTAGAGGGAAAGAGAAATAGAAAGAGAGACAGAAATTATTTATTGTACTTCGCTATTACGATAATTCTTGTGAAAGTATCCAAATTGCTTGTGTTTAACTTGAGGGTTCAAACTCGGTACGAACAAATATGACCAGTGACGTGCAAATAACGTAAGATATGGCCGTCAGTGACGTCATGGGATCACTGTACCGCTAAATACGACGTTATTAACAAACCTCAGGAGGATGCGAGTCGTCAAACGTTGATTAGATTTCAGGCTGGCTGAACCTAATTGAACGCCATGTCGGCCCCTTGTGCAAGTTAGGTGATGGTAATTGAGTTAAACTGTAATGAAAAAATTTAAGAAAATTGGACATTTTGAAGCCGCTACATTTTGTATCCTTAGGGAGAAATTCTGTTCCCTACTTGACGACTTTATTCAACCAGAGTGACTTATTGAATGCCAGAAGTAGCAATGATCAAATCTGTATATATACACTAGGGTGAACAGAAACAAGTCTCGTAATATAACTTGTTGTACACGGATAACCAATCGTCTTGGAAATCCGAGATTGTAAACACTTGTTCCACTGACCCGAGAGTAGACTGCCGGGACGCTGGTTTATCCAGAATTATAGATATTGTAAACTGTGGGTTTTTGTTGAAATTAAACTCCCGGCCGTGGTCCATTAAAGTTATTATTCTGAAAGACGTTAGGCCTATACTCGGACGTTTGAGCCTCACTTCTGTAGGCCATATTCAGTGGTAAAACGATTCTAACACAACTGACACGGTGTTCTTCAGTAATTACAGTACCGTGTCAGTTGTGTTAGAATCGTTTTACCAGTGAAGATGGTCTGTAGAGATGAAGCCGAAACGTCCGAGTATAACGTCTTTCAGAGTAATAACTTCAGTAGACCGAGGCCCAGTAGTTCGGATTTTAATTTCAACAATTTGACGCCGAACTTAGGAAAACAGTGTTACAGATGTTCCTTTTGATAATGCGGACAAAAAAGGTAAGAATATGGAAGAAATCTTATCATAAAATATGATATAAGTTTAACTCAACTTCTTAAAAGTTGTCCAAGTTCGCCAGAAGAATCTCGCATGCCACAGTTCCAGATGCCCTCCCCTTGTAGCATCACTGCTATCCGAGGAGATCTTCTGCCTAATATCCTCTTGCAACCCATTTCCTGTGCTGCTTCCACCTGTTGCAGACGAAGAAGGTACGGCTGACATCGTCCGCGGCTGACTAAATTCCGGTGTCTAGTCAGAAACTGGCTGAGGTAACAGTCGACCTCCCCATGGTTCCAGCGACCTCGCTCTTCTTGCTCCCAAGCTTTCTGCCACCAGCAAGAGCACAGTCTCAAGCTTTGTTGACTAACCATTTACCTGGAGTTTTCCAGTGTTACACACCACTCCACCTCTCCCCTATTTATAACATGCTGTTGTTCCATAATTGTTATTCATGCAGTTGAAATCTAAACTTTGAAGCTGCCGTAACCGCCGAAACGATTGGCACGTTTAAAATATTCCTCAGGCTTTCACGGGCGGTGTCAGGTGTATGATACATGTTATCCGGGCTGTTTGGCCGTGGTCTATGGCTTATTAAAAAACCAAACGTTTCGGCAGCTCCAATGGCTGCCATCATCAGTGGTATAAAAATCCTGAACGTCGGGTGTTCACGTACAGGCCCACAGTACTATGGTATAGGCTGTACCACAGTACTGTGGCCCTGTACGTGAACACCCGACGTTCAGGATTTTTATACCACTGATGATGGCAGCCATTGGAGCTACCGAAACGTTTGGTTTTGTAATAAACCATAGACCACGGCCAAACAGCCCGGATAACATGTATCATACGATTGGCACGGTCATTTGTACAACTAACCCAAGTGTCTATTTACTAAACCAAGTGTCTATTTACTAAACTTAATAGTATTTGTTGTGAGGTAAAAATAGAGGAACGATAACTGGATAACAAAAAGCGACATAAAGTGGAAGCTTCAGATTAAAAAAGAAATAGTAAACCGATGTAAACGCAAAGGTTAACTAAGACGTACTGCCGGTGAATGCGCAGTGTAGCGAGTACAGAAGAACGATCACTGTCTTTGAATAGCATTACTAACTCAGATAGAGTACCTGTAAATGTATTCAGTTTAACTAAGCAGAAAGGAACTGTTGTAATTACGAAGAGTGTGTGTTTGTTGGACAAGTGATGGAGTGTTCGCGTTGAGGGCTACGGCGCCCTTGGGGCTTCGTTATGCCAAGACGTCGTAATTTCACGCAACCTGCTCTCAAAGTAATTGACAAGTCTAAGAATGTGGCTGTAATGGCAGAGTGCACGAAGCATAACAGAAACGCGATTTCGTGTGTATGTGTGTGTATGTGTGTATGTGTGTGTGTGTGTACTGCCCGAGGGGAGAGAGGGGAGAGCGAGCGAGTGTGTGAGAGAGATACGTCATATTGCACATTTACTGGTCAATTCGTTGTGTAGTCGGAAATCAGTTTAACCATGTGCACTGAAAATGTTGTGGCTGATACAAGATTTTACGGTCCACGATATCTGATTACGTTGAGTGCTGTAGGGCAAAGTCTCCTAGTAGGGAAGAGAAAACTGTCTGAGTACATTTAGAAGGCAGTGGACTGTGTATCGAACGCTGCCTTCGGCCTTTCTGACTATTTGATTTCTGTACTCCTGTAGTAGCAGCAGTAGCAGCAGCAACAGCTTCGATCCCTTTTGTCACTGAATATAGCTTTTGCGCGTTTCATTTGTGTTTCTGCCGTTGTCACATTATCTCATATATTTTACATTTTTGTGTAAAATAATATTAAACAAATTTTCTGCTAGTGATTAATTTTTGTAAATGTCATTTTAAGTAGATGGTTATCACTATCGTATAAGTCGTCGGTTTTAAACAATGGAAGCACAATAATTGTACATTTAAAATTGCTATTTAGAACTCTAGTTACATTTTAAAATGGACAAAGTTACTCCTATACAACAGCTTTTTCAAATTAACGATTGTCCAACAAATAGTATTGTTACAAACAGAGAGAGAGAGAGAGAGAGAGAGAGAGAGAGAGAGAGAGAGAGAGAGAGAGAGAGAGAGAAAGAGAGAGAGAGAGAGAGAGAGAGAGAGAGAGAGAGAGAGAGAGAGAAAGAGAGAGAAGGAGAGAGGGTGAGAAAGAGAGAGTGATAGAGAGTGGGGTAGGATAAAATGAAAGAAAGTTACAGTGTGCGACAAAGACAGAGAAAAGAAGTCTTATCTTGTCTGTCCTATGCTCTACTGCTACAGCCCACGATGAGCCTTGGCCTCCAAACACTTCGGTATTCCAGCCTCCGCCTTCAATCTCCGATATCCATTCTAGTGAGGTCATCTTCTACGTCCTGTAGCCACCTTCTTCTAGGTCCTCCTTTTCTTCTTTGCCCATCTATTGTCCCTTTAACAATTGCTTTGGGCATTCTGTCGTCCTCTATGCGCATCGTATGTCCCAGCCAGCTGATCCTCGTAGACTTCATGGGCCTCACTATGTCCTCGCCATCTATCGATTCCTCCAATTGCCTAATGTTCCGTATGAGCCATTCTTCATCTACCTTCACCGGTCCAAAGAATTATATGGAGCCAATTGATACAATGACACAAAAAACCGATTATGTAATAATGGAAGGTAAACACATACCGATTCTGCAAAGTGGTCAGACAAGGGTGTTGTATATCTCCAACACGTTTCAATATTTACATTGACGATGCTTTGAGGAAATGGAAGCAATGATTTCAAGGAAGGTTAAAGGCTGCGTGGTGCCACCCTGAATGCACTGCTTTATGCAGACGATATAACGCTAATAACAGAAACTGATTGTTACTTTCAAATTGTAATAAAAAGTGAGATCTGTAAGAACTATGGCATTAAAATCTAACGCTAAAACCCAAAACAATGTCATTCTTCAATTCCGTATGCGCTATTCTTCACCTTTCTTTACTCGTCCGAAGATTTTCCTTGAAGGGAAAAGAAGTGGTAAGTAAAATAAAACTTTCTGTTAGGTTTATTTATGTACTTACTTATTTTTATTTATTTACCTTTTATTGTTTTAGGAAACAAGATTGAAAAATAAAACACGGAACGATATCCGAATGAAATTTTATAAAACTGTCGCTGTCCCCACATCCCTGTGTGCTAGGGAGAAATTGACTCTTGGTAAAAGAGAAGTGCATAGGATTCAGGCAGCCGAAAAGAAATTTCTAAGAGGGACGCAAGGTTGTTCTCTCTTAGACCGGAGAAGGAACGAGGATATAAGACGCGATTTAAATATTCTATCATTGCACCAGAAGACTGAAAACCACAGAAGGAGATGGTGTGAACACTTGAATCGCATGGCTGATATCCGTCTACCTGTGGCTGCCTTGGGTCCACTGAGAAGAGAGATGTCGGTAGACCAAGGGGGAGATGGGTTCCCGAACAGGTCTAAGGCCTAGTACTGGGAGTGGTGATGATGATGATGAGAAAACATACCTAATTCTAAAATTGTGAATTTTAATGTACCGTTTCTCATATGAACAGCTCACGCGCTCACAATGTTTACATGCATATCGGTTTGATATGATAAAATGTTCTACTGTCCCTGTACGCTAATCGGATTATCATTGAGTTGACAGGAATATGTCTTCACCACCAACTGACACAATAGTTAGCATTCAGTAATGCAGCATATCACCTTCAATAAAGCCGACCGTCGCGTCGTCGTCATTCTGCTCTAGGTGTAGGCTTTTTTTTTTAGCCGATACACGTACGTGTCAACAACGCGATTACATGGGTGGATTTAATACATTAATTGCTACTGATTAGAGTTGCTTTGAAGATATTGTTACTTTGTTTGATAGGTACTTTAGTGAGAAGGATAACAGTCGGAAGGCATTGATGTAATAATGTGTTCTTATTGGGTGACACTTACCGACACTGCCTCTGTGCACCAATCAGATTCCGTTATTAGTAAGAAGAGATTACCATTTTAAGTCCCCATTGCCGTTGTGTTGCCGTAACTAGTATTGCAGCTTAACCCATTCGATGAAGCCCCGAACTGTTGTGTCGTCGTTATTCTGCTGTCTGTATAGCACATTTTGTTTAACGTGTGCAGAAACATGTCAAAAACGTAAATACACTGATGCGAGAGAAAAAGTTAATTACCAGTAAAACAGTTGCATTGATTCCGACTGTTGTCCTTTTGACCGAGGGAACTATAACGTCGCCAGTTATCAGCTAAACTCTCGCCGCTGGGGTAAAATCAACGTTTTTTGTGGTTAACGGTACCGAGAAGTCTGAACACGAAACCGAATATAGAGGTGTCCGTGTGTACGCTGTATCCAACATGAAAATCTTTTGTTCCCTGTGATTGTAGTCACTGATCATAAATCACGCTCAGCTGATTCTCAGAACGGAAATACGGAAGTGGACTAGGCAGAATTGACGTTAGCTGGTGAACGTCAAAACAAATATTTGTACAGGGGGACGTTGAAAGCCAGGAAATGATTTACGCTCTTCTGCTAGTGGCATGTAGCGTGTAGCATTGTAGTAGCGGGGCGGCTTTGCAGCCGGTGCATGATTGCAGCGTCTGAGTCGAGCCCCATGGCTGCCTGGTGATATACATAGGTCTGGTGCAGTAGACCGGTTCCTAAAACCTTGAAGAGACAACCGCCAATGAGTTAACTCAAAAGGCGGTGGAGAAAGAAAACTTTATTTTTATTGATCGTTGGGCACTGCCGCCCATCACCTGTTTCAAGCTCAGCCAGCAGACGCCATGAGGAGTCGGTCGTTCTCCGCGAGGCTGAGAGCCTCCGTGCCAGTGACAGGCGTAACAGCGACAAACAGCGTGGTCGGCGTGCAAGGAGGTAAGAGAAGACAGCTTAGAAGGTTAACTCAGGGTCAGGGACAGATGTTAAATGGTAGAGCTAGTAATGTCTTTATGGCGGGTCACCGAGAATCGCTCGAGGGCGTTTGACCTGGACAGGGGAGGCGGATTCGTCGTGCTCTCCGTGGTGGTCCGTAGGTAAGGGAAGGAGGAAGTCGCAGCTGCCGCAAAAAAAGTTACAGCTAACGACCGGACAAAGGCTGACAGTGTGGGAACACGAATTACATTATTCCTTACAAACCAAGGAGATCCCGACAAGGAACGGAGGGTTTTCGATTGAAATCTTTCCAGTCTACACCTGTTGGTGGTGGACAGAAGTGACCACCAAGCGATTGTCGCATAGGTCAGTATTCTGCTTGTCTGTGTGTGTATTCCGTTATGTGAAATATATATTGGATTTAAATAAATATTTATCTATAATGAATGAATACATATTTGGCTTTAGCGACCTAGAAGAGAAACCTGAAGCCAACCTCAGGATTCTTTTCATATTCAACATAACATTGCAGTTGTATACCTCAATTGTTTCCGGATACAGCCTTATAGAATACTCCAACCGCGTGGTGGACAAGATTTCGGTGGTCTCACTCTTTACCAAATTATAGGTTACCCCTGTCATAGAGATCAGTATAAATGTAAGAATTTGGAATGTTGGAACGTCAGTATACAGCGCCTGGGCCTACAAACCACTGAGACCGATTGCGCGGGAATCGTGAAACGTCTGACGGACCACGGACTGACTGCCCGGAATAAAGTATCACAGAATAAGGAAAAGTTATAAAACCAATGAAGACTAACAATAGAATAAGTCAGGTGATATTGTTGTCTTCCAACAGTCGAAACTGTTGTAATATGAAACCAATTATTGGTGTTTTCCATGTCAGTTACGGGTAGCTTTGTTAATTAACGCGATGTCTGAAGTGGGGATTTTACCGTGAAATTGAAATGCCCGCAGGCTGCTCGTTACTTCAAGACTCCGTAATCTTATACAAACCACCTTGAAGCGTTTCGAAAATCTACCTACTAAGATTGGAGTACTCTTTCTCATTAAACAGTGCTCTCTGCAAGGATATATACTAAGTGATTGGCGGAAAGCATTGCTTGTTTATTGGTGCATTCTTCTTAGAAAAGTAAAAGGTATAGGAAAATTAAACAAAATTTGACAAAAGCTGTTAGACGCCTTGTAAGTTTTCCCATCTGTGCAACAATACATATATTTGCATATTTCCCAGGGTGGAATTTTTTGTAAATAATTAGTGTAAAAAGAATAGGACGAACGTTTTAAACAATTTTGTGCATGCAAGTGCAGGCGATAGCCTGTCGAAAGTGATACCTGCCCCGGTAGTGTAAATACAGCGTTTGTGTGTGTGTGTCAGCATCGACCTGCATTGTACTGCAAGGGGAGAAGAAGGATACATTTTTGGTTTTGTCATTAAATCAGGTTTTAACAGGATTAAAATAAATAAATTAATATGTTTTTTACCTGTTATCAAATACATATCACAATTCTAAGTACACCATTAGATTAAGGATATTTAAACGCGTATGATGATGAAAAATTATTGCACGAAATTGCAATAATAAAGGCATTATATTAATTAATGTTAATTACTACCATAATTAACTAAATAAAGATATTATATTAATTAATGTTAATTACTACCATAATTAACTAAATAAAGACATTATATTAATTAATGTTAATTACTACCATAATTAACTAGTAATTAACAAGTGAGTTATATATAAGTGACGAGTGAAAAATTACTAAGACAATGTAATCGCTCGCGTTACTATAACATTTACGTGATCGCAAAAACGGACTAAAAAGTGATCAGTAATAAAAGAGAAGCTACACTCAAATCGACACAATTTAACATATCAGAAAACAATATCTAACATGTCAGTTTGCCGTCTACTATAAATACTTCCCACAATTTTGGGCGAAGTCAGACTCAAGGAATCTTCTTCACACGAGAACACTATGTCCGTTTGCTAATCAACAGACTCAAGACATCTTTACACGTCGTCACTATGTAAGTCTGCCGATTGACGTGAATTCATCATCAACATCATCACCATCATCTGCAATTAGACTATGATTGATGGAGTAGTACCGTATCATCATCCACAACAAGCCATAGAGTACCGAGAACGCATCGTCATCATCATCATCATAGTCATTGTCATCAATTAGGACGCACACACACGTATACACGCAACGGTAACTTCGACAGTACGCTGTGACAAATGAATAATTATATTTTTGTGCAAAGAACTCATTAAAAAAATTGAATATGGGAAAGTAATACTTAAATGTAAATAATGTACGTAATTGTAAATTGTGGTTACAAATAATAATTTTCTTCTGTTCAGTTTAACAAATTTGGGTGTGTCATTAAAAACATAAATACTCTTCAAGTAAATGTTACTTTTTAATGTTAAAATATTAATAGCAACAATTAAATGTTATTTAGTAAAGTTAATATTATTTATAAATGAGTTGCTATTGCTAAAACTGAGGCAAAGTCAGACACCCATGCAATACTAAGTAATTGTATAATTATAACAATTATAATTATATTATAAAAAGTATTTTTTTGCAATATTAATAAATCGTTGATTGATTATTTAAATATGTTTTAATTAATTATTTCATGTCATCAAGGTCTCACTCCTCTTTGTAAAATTACGTTTATTGTACAACCACATATACTTAACGCAACGAATACACAAAATCCTTCGACCTGGCCGGTGTTTAACACTTTATAGTTGCGTTGGGTATAAAAATGTATTCATTTATTTTATAATACTTATAACGTTGCAATATACATCTATGTATGTAAAGTATAAATATTGTAAAGTATACGTGATAGTGCTCTTATGTTGTTTAAATACAACTGTATGTGACTGTGTGTGTAAATATTTGTCTTCTTCTTCTTCTTCCTTGTATATTTGTCTCTTTCCCTGTATTTCTACTCAGCGTTCTATGTATAACACCACACATCATTTGAAACCTCGATATTTGTTTTGTGCAATATTATTTCTAAACCGCTGTTATTATATTAAAATTAGGATTGTTTAGAAAGAGCCACTCTACACTTAGCTAATCAGTGGTGTGGCTATTAGAATGTACCAAATGCCCGTTGACCTTGGCGTAGTTGACACTCGCGTTTACACACATGCCCGTGGTTATCTGGCAGTCACAGACAGGCTTTAAAGGCGAAAAACAGACCGAGTACGATGCAATTAGGTTTTGGTAATGTATCTGAAAATTCAAAAACTATCTAATATAAAAATTTATGATAATACAATTTTTTCGTTCAAACGAGTTAACGACTTCTGTGAGCTTATTAGTACTATTTTAACGGTAATATTATATAAACAGTGTGTTTAAGAGTTTACGTAAACGAAGGCAATAAAACAATTTCTCCTTCTTCTTCTCCTTCTCCTTCTCTTTCTTCATTTTCTTCTCATTCTTCTTCTTCTTTACGCTGTAGACCTTACGATCCGTTACGCACTCCTTGGTCCAACCATCTGTTTTTTGGTCTTCTAATATTCCGCCGTCCTTTCGGCTTAAAAACCAAAATTGATTTGGTATCCTGTTCTTATGCATCGTTTCCATATGATCTGTCCAATCCTATCTATGTATTGCTTTATCCTTTCGTTTACATTATATATTCCAAAGATCTTCCTTATACCATCATTTCTCAGCCGGTCTTCCCATGATACTCCTAGTACTGTACTGATCGTAAAAATTTCATTTCACTAGCCTGTATCCGGCATTGGGACTTTGCGTTCAGTGTTAAAGTATCACTGTTATAAAGACCGCATGGCACTGCCATCACTTTATAAAATTTCAAAATAGTATCTCATCTGACCTTTCCATTCAGTGTTCTTCTTGTCGTTCCACACATCTGATTAAATTTCTCTATTTTTTTTCTCCACATCTATCTCACCAACATAAGTTAAGTCACATCTAAGGAACCTGAATCAATGCACTTGCTCAATTAGTTGATCATTCAGTACTAGTTTACATTTAGTAAAACAATTCAGTTTCAATACAATTAGCTCAGAAAAACGTCTTTTTATTTTTACTGTGCCTTTGTGTGTATATAACATCTCACATTACAGGCAAAACGTTGGAAGTTTAGGATTTCTAAGTATTCGCCAGTTCCCCAACACAATCAGTGAAATATTGCCTGAAGGTGTACCAAGGTCTCGCGGGCGCTGTTACACCAATCTATGAGGTCTCACCGCCTCTCCACTTAGGTTACAATATGTTCGTTACTGCACTGTAATTCCAATCTAGCCATGGCTTCGTTTCCCTCCTCGCAGTTTTTGTTACAACAATTCGACGATACCCTGCCTTAATGGAATAGTTTTACAGAGAACAACAGTGCCGTATCTTCTTTTCCGTCTTCTCTCTGTACGTATGTTATTTCAATCCAAGTAAACTCTGTTCCCTATTGTCGTTAACTGTATACTTTTAAAGAAAATAATAAATTCTCTTATTAACATATTTATTTATTAACATAGTGTTGCGACATTACAGAACAATCTACGTGTTTATCGAATGTTCCGGATGAATCCAGCTGAATCTGTGTGGCGTACGTGATTCTCAGCGCATTTGCTAGACTGTACCAGAATTCGCGCGGCCGCTCGCTGACTGTGTCGAGGCCGCAATTAGTTACGTCGTAGTTAGAGATAACGCGTAGTTATGGAATGTTCTGGTTGTGAACGTGGTAAAAATACTAGGCGGCAGCGGCCTTAGTTGAGTGATTATCGGGCGATATTACTGTGTGCGTTTAAGTGGGTATTAGTGAAGTGTTGTGTTTTATAATCGAGCGGTATAATTATAATACAATTGTGTTTTGTATTAGTTGACATTTTATTGCGTGTGAACAATTTTTATTTGATTTGTTGTAAGAGACTGTGTTGTTAATTACGAATTGTTTAACTGTGAAAATTAAAGCTAGTGATTAGTGACGTAATTGGTGTCTGGTATTTTGTTTTCCACTGTACCTACGACGATCAGTAGACCGTCGTAACAGTGGTGTCAGAACTGAGATAGAACGGTTAACAGTGGAAACAGGAAACAGTAAACACTTTGTACAAGACGATGTAATTCGTAATTAATCGGTAAACAATGGATGCCAGTCAGATGATAGAAGCTTTCCAAGCGCTGCTGTTGCAGACACGGGAAGAGACAAAAGAAGAACGAAGACAAGAAATAAAAGAAGCAGAAAAACGACAGGATGAAAAACGTAAGCGTGAACAGAAGATATAAAGGAGTTATTACAGGAGCAAAAGCAGACACAAGATGAAACCGCTGCAGAGTTGGGTCTCCTACGAGGTGAGCTTAATAAGCAAGTTACTCAAATATCGGAGGTACAGGAATCAATGACATTAAAAATAGGTGAAGTAGAAAAGTCTGTCTCGATTGTTGAAGAATCCATGTCTACAAAAATATCCGTCATAGAAGAATCGGCGTCAAATAAGATATCTGGAGTAGAAAATTCAATGGCAAACGTAAGAGAACAAATTAAGAGTGAAGTTAGGAAGTGCATGAATATTCAACCAAAACAATTTTCTGAACAGTCTGTACCAATGGTAAAGACAGAAAAGACACAGAAAATAAATAAATATAGAAAGTCACATTACCTGCAGTAGGGACAGTTCATGTCAAAGCTCTAACCGAGGTGAGCTTAATAAGCAAGTTACTAAAATATCGGAGGTACAAGAATCAGTGTGTGCTCCGCCTTGTCACTGGACAACGTACCTCCGCCAATTTGAAGCTGCTGCATGCGCAAATAATTGGACAGAGAAAGACAAGGCAGTTTCACTCGTTCTCGCATAAAAAGGGCCTGGGGCAGAATTACTACAGAAAGTGCCACCTGATAGCCAGAACATCTATGCCGAGTTGATAAAAGCTCTAGAATTACGCTACGGTGATAAACAGTTGCGAGATGTGCACTGTACCCAGTTGAGAGCAAGGCGACAGCATTCCGGGGAGAGCCTTCAAGAGTTTTAAGCAAGTACCGACAGACTAAAGACGCGACAGACTAAGGACAGGCCTATCCTGAAGCGCCAGAAGATTTTCTAACGAGTTTTGCAATGCAGACAATTACTGCTGGTGTCCGAGATAACGAACTACAGCAAGTGTTACGAATGGCAAGACACCAGAACAGTGCGGACGCCCTGGTACATGCTTTGCAATTTGAGGCAGCAAAATCAGCGTCTGGTTGGGCAAGTCATACTCGTACATAAAGTGTGCGCGCTAAAAGATCGCGACGGCACAGACGATGAGGAAGAAGAAAAAGGAACAGAGACTCGACGATCGGCGCTACAGAATAAAATAAGAAAGGATGGAAGACCGAAGGGTTATAGATGTGAGAAACCTGACATCTACGAGATTGTCGGGTTAGAATTCAGCAGCAGGGAAACGAGCAGTAGTCGGTACAACGGGGCGTGTGTTGACTAACTGGAGGAACAAATCCCTTAGATAATACGCAATTTCTACACTTCAGAAAAACAGCGGGAGCTTGGTGGTTACCGGATTTGTTTAAGAAAGGCCATCCTCGATTACAGTTGACACAGGCGCAACAGTTTCTATTGTGCGCCCCGACGTAGTGAAAGATCTCAAGCCAATCTGGTGCTCTTGCAGCTTGCGTAACAGCTACTGGACGGCCTGTAAAAGTGTATGGAAAAATGGAGATACACCTACGCCTCGGTAGACTTGAGTTTAATCATCAAGTACTTGTTGCAGACATTGTGGATTAAGCAATTCTTGGTGTGGACGTTATAAACGCATACGGATTTATAGTCGACTTCAAAAACAATGTCTTGAGAATCGGAGTAGAAGAGGTAATGCTCTCCACAATGACTACATCAGAAAAATCGATGGCCGTAACTGTTCCGCCAAACTCCGAAAAGATCATCATGGTTACCGATGTAGATACCAGGGGCAACCAGTGCTCTATATTCGAAACCCAGGTAGTCAGCACACCGGGCATACTAATTGCCAGACGTTTAGTAAAACCTGTCGAAACGGGAAATGTACCTATTAGAGTGGCGAATATTTTGGATCAAGCTGTCATTTTACAAAGGAATACGCTCCTAGGCAAATTGACTCCTGTGGCCTGGGTAGCCGGAATGACGCAACAAAGATCCAGTGCTCCGGATAATTCCAAATTACCAGAGGAACTGTAGGAATTATTGAACATATCTTCTAACGACCTCTCAAGTGGTGAGGTAAAAGAACTCGGACGGTTTTTACATGAATTCAAAGATTCTTTTGCAGTTTGGGGACAGTCACTGGTACCTCTCTTGTACAACTTTGCAACAATACCGGGGACATAACACCGATACGCCAACCTCCTCGAAGGCCTCCATTGTCTAAGTATGAAGAAAAGGCTCGGTGAGTATAGGACATGTTGACAGAGGGAATAATCGAGCCTTTGTCAAGTGCTTGGTTTTCTCCGGTAGTGCTGGTAGCGAATAAGTATGGTGGATTACGTTTCTGCGTAGACTATCGGAGGCTGAATGACGGGACAAAGAAAGACTGCTATCCGCGCTTTGGTGATACAGTCGACACTATGTCCGGAGCACAGTGGTTTTTTACATTGGACCTGAAGAGTGGATATTGGCAAGTGGGTCTTCATCAAGAAGACAAAGAAAAGACCGCTTTGTCGACTTCAAGTGGCTTATTCCAATTTAACGTCATGCTATTTCGACTCTGTAATGCACCGGCAACATTCGAAAGATTGATGGAACTGGTACTCCGAGGACTGACATGGAAAACTTTCCTTGTTTATTTAGACGATGTCATAGTCATCGGGAAAACTTTCAAAGACCATTTAGAACTAAAGCTGAGCCCGAAGAAGTGTTCTCTATTTCAGAAGGAAGTACAGTATCTAGGCCATCTGGTTTCGGCAACAGATGTTAGTATGGATCCTAATAATGTAGACACCGTAAGAGACTGCCCAGTGCCGAAAAGTAAACACGAAGTTTGGAGTTTCCTGGGGTTATGCTCATATTACAGACGTTTTGTGAAAGGCTTTGCTACTATTGCTAAACCACTACATGAGCTAAAGGAAAATAAACGAAACTTCCAGTGGTCGAGAGAGTGTGACCAAGCATTTAGGAATTTGAAGATTGCATTATGTTCGCAGCCAATTCTCGCTTTTCCAGCTTCCAAGGGAAGTACATCGTAGGCACAGACGCAAGCAATACTGGTCTAGGACGAGTTTTGTCTGTCTCAAGTGCAGAACGGTGAAAAACGAGTAATAGCGTATTACAGCAAAACGCTTTCTAAACTAGAAAGAAATTATTGTGTTTCAAGGAAAGAGTTGTTGGCAATTGTCAGAGCTTTGGAGCACTTCCATAAATACCTGTATGGGAGAGAGTTTTCACTACGTACCGACCATGCCGCGCTTGCATGGCTCTTGAGATTTAAAAATCCGGAAGGACAGTTGGCAAGGTGGCTTGAACGTCTGCAAGAGTACAACTTCAAGGTACAACATCGACGGGGGCGCCTGCATGGTAATGCAGATGGCTTATCACGAAGACCGTGCCCGGAAGACTGCCGACATTGCCACAGGAAGGAAGAACAAAACCCAAGCGAACATGTTCAAGCCATCAATGTAGATTTCTTGGTAGACGGCTGTACAACACAAGATATCTGCCATGGTTCCGAAGTGCTGAAAGGCTACTGGGCACAATGGGAATCGCTTACCTTAGAAAACGGATTGCTGAAAAGGGCTTAGGAAAGTGCAGATGGCCGAGACGTGGTCATGCAGTTGATAGTTCCCCGAAGTAAAGTGGAGTCTGTTTTGAAGGAGATGCATGACGTAACATCTGGAGGCCATCTTGGAGTTAAAACTTTTGACAAAATACGGAAGCGATTCTGTTGGCTTCATATTCGCCACCATGTAGAGGAATGGGTTCGGACGTGTGAAATATGTGCTGCAAGCAAGGGCCCACAAACCAGGAGCAGGGGAAAATGAGACAGTATAACGTTGGACTGCCTTTCGAGAGAATTGCCATAGCGATTGCTGAACCATTCCCTGTTACTGACAATGGAAACCGGTACATCATGGTTGTAGGTGACTACTTTACTAAGTGGGTGGAAGCCTACGCAGTTCCAAATTAGGAGGTTACCACTGTGGTAAAGGAGTTAGTTCACAACTTCTGTTGCTGTTATAGAGTCCCTATAAAAATCCATACGGATCAAGCGAGAAATTTCGAATCAGGAGTGTTTAAAGAATTATGCCGTCTACTCGGAATTCGAAAGACCAGGACAACGGCTCTGCATCCTCAGTCGGGCGGGATGGTTGAGAGATTCAATAGGACACATGAGCAGCAACTTTCGAAGGTTGTTGACGAAAACGAAACAGACTGTGACCAACGTATACCACTATTCCTCATGGCGTATCAGTACATCAGTACACAACACAACCGGCATGACTCCAGCGAAATTGGTGTTTGGGCGGGAGATTCGTCTTCCTGGGGACTTGTTGTTCGGATCACCTGATACTCAGTACCAAGAACCACAGAACTGTTCCTCGCAATTAGAAAACCAACTGCGAGAAATGAATCGCTTGATAAGAGGTCGGCTGAAGATTGGCAGTGATAAAATGAAAACTCGCTATGACATTCGCAGCAATAGTGTGGGTTTCTAAGAAGGAGATCAGGTCTGGTTGTTCAACCCAAAGCTCCGTCGTGTTCGCTGACCTAAGTTGCAAACTAACTGGGAAGGACCCTATACTGTGAAAAAAAGAATCAACGATGTTGTTTATCGGATTAAACAGGAAGGGCAGCGAAAGTTCACGGTCGGTCACCTAGATCGCCTGGCTAAGTATTACTTCAGAGACTGTTTGCCAGTTCGGGACGAGCAGGCTTAAGGAGGGGGAAGTGTTACGAAGTTACAGAATAATCTACGTGTTTATCGAATGTTCCAGGTGAATCCAGCTGAATCTGTGTGGCGTACGTAATTCTCAGAGCATTTGCTAGACTGTACCAGAATTCGCGCGGCCGCTCACTGACTGTGTCAAGGCCGCAATCAATTGCGTCGTAGTTAGAGATAACACGTAGTTATGGAATGTTCTGGTCTGTGAACGTGGTATAAATACTAGGCGGCATCGGCCTAAGTTCAGTGATTATCGGGCGATATTACTGTGTGCGTTCAAGTGGTTATTAGTGAAGTGTTGTGTTTTATAATCGGGCGGTATAATTGTAATACAATTGTGTTTTATATTAGTTGACATTTTATTGCGTGTGAACAATTTTTATTTGATTTGTTGTAAGAGACTGTGTTGTTAATTACGAATTGTTTAACTGTGAAAATTAAAGCTAGTGATTAGTGACCTAATTGGTGTCTTGTATTTTGTTTTCCACTGTACCATACGACGATCAAGGAGACCGTCATAACAATATTTAGCCTATATTATTACGACGATCTCACGGATCATCGTTTCGTTACGACGGTCTACTGATTTTTGTATTGTACAGTGGGTAACAAAATACCAGACACCAATTAAGTCACTAATCACCAGCTTTAAGTATTACAACTAAAGAGTTTGTAATCGACAAGATAGACTCTTACAACAAATCAAATAAAAATTGTTCACATGCAATAAAACTGTCAACTAATAGAGTCCCGCACTATTATAAAACACATAACACTTCTACACAATACTTTGAACCGCACTGGAGTAAATCGCCACTAAAACTGAAACGAAGCGCCGCTGATAGCCTATATTTATACCCGCTGAAAATCCAGAATAATCCATATTACGCGTCAGCGCAAACTAGAAAACACTAGAGCGTTATTGATTGCGGCCTTGAACACAGCGCGCGCGGACCGGTGGTTCTGTAGCAATCTCCTTAACGCCTGTTAAGAATCACGTACGCTCATAACATTACAGCTGGTTCCACTAGAATAGCCGAGAAACGCGTAGAATGTTCTGCAATGTCGTAACGGTATTGCACATTGGAAACAAAATACACACACAAATGAAATCACTAATTACCAATTTTAATTAGTCACAAATAACAATTCGAAATCAACAAGGTACTTTTAAACAATAATTCAAGTTAAATGTGTCCAAAAGCAATAATGATTGTCAACTATTAGAGTTCCTCACTAATTATAACACAATAATCACTTTCTACTAATCGGGAACAATTACGTGATCCGCATTCTACAATCTCGCCAGGTGTAACTAACTTCTAAGCCGGCCGCTATTATTTATATAGAAACCCACAGAGGTTTCAGAATAATTTTCCATATTGCTGAGGGCATTCCAACATAATTTGCATAGTTAAGAGTGCTCGAACAGTCTCGAAGTTGCCTGAGTGCACGGCCTTGACAGAGACACTGCACCTGATCGGTAGCCGAGAAACGTGTAGAACGTTTACGTAACTGCACCTGCCGAGTTTTCGAGAGCGTTGCGTAATTATCGTAGCAATAATTTATTTTATTTTGTCTTTAGAGTGACGGCTTTTTATTCCTTCTGAAGTGACAACCACTCTTTCCAAGTCTCTTTACTCACAAAAGGGAAGTGGATGTCGCATAAAGTGATGATTTATTTCTCATCAAAATATTGAGTCAATTTTTTTAAAGGAAAAATTAAAAATTATTAGACAAATCTAAAATCCCAATTTTAAGTGAAATTTAGTTAAATTAAGTACGATAAAAAACACTACATTAAAACATTATCAAAAAATTACACGCTACGACCAGTATTTGTTTAAAAAAAAAAAAAACGGAACAATTGTCAATCGAAAATTGTGGTTGTACAATACTAATGATCCACTCTGGTAAGTTAAAATCCCATGGTGAAACATTATACGATTGTATACTTTTCCATTATCTGTACTTGATCTACATTTGGGATAATCGGTTGCGGTATGTTGTGAATGTTCCATGTAGGTTTAGTAAGTAGTCTAAAAAAGTGTTAATGAATTTTAATTAAGAAAGTTGTGTTAGTGGTTATAATCACAAACAGAATTATCAATGTTGCACACCACTATAGAAAATAATATATAGAATACAGCAAATATAGGAAATTTTTCTATACTGGTGTGCAACAGCGTTAATACTGTTTGTGTTAATGAATTTTAGGTTAGTGAGTAACAACGTTATTAAGCCACAGTCCAGTATCCCGGAGATTATTCAGTTTGTTTACACACTAGCAATTAAGAGTAAATACCACTCGACCACGTTCAATTTCTAGCAACACTTATTGTTTTTAAAGTACCAACGTCTCGTAACACATTTATTACTTTGTTGTAAATTTTCATTGGCACTAGACCATTTTTAGAAAAGAATTTAATCTCATCTCGAAGTTTGATTTCATCCATGTTTCCAAAAACGTGTGACACATAAATTTCGAGCAGCTAGTTAACAATTATTAATTGACAGACAGATTTTGACAAAGTATGTTAGTTTTACTGTTATTTTTAACTAACCCTCCTAGATTGTTTTCAAAATCTTCACAGTGAAATCTCGAACGATCTTTCTGACGACTACAGCAGAAAATTGCACGAGTATCACTGGTTAACAACAAAAATATTTCTGACTCGCAAATTATCATTTCTTATTCACCTTAGCTTGTAAAAAATAAATATGACTTTGAAAAGGGTCAGTTAGCTCTATGCTTAGATACCCATTTATGTATAATTAACGATAGTTTTATGAGTAACAGAGAATTTTCACATCTGGAGGTTGGAAAAACTGACTGCAACAAAGACCTGCCAATTCAGTTTCTTTTTCTTCTGTTTATCTTCTGAGGTTAATGGTTATTAGTGTTATTCCTTTTATTTTTTAGAGTTTCGTGTGTACCATTCTTGTCAAAACTGCAAGACGCCCCGCCGTAGTGCTGACAACTTTTGTTATATTTGTGGAGAAGTGACATTTTCTGCCCAGAAACGCCCCCTATTACACCAGTTGTGACAACAGCCTACTGTCACTATTTTGGAGTCAAGGTAGGTGATCAAGACTAGTGCTGGGCACATTGAGTGTCGGAAAGTAAATGTTCAGGCCTCGTAGTTTAACGACGCACATGAAAAATTGTACTAGGAAAGTCTACACCTAAATGCAATTATTATTTCTACTAATTAAAATTAAGAGTAAGTCAAATTTATATCTTCTGCAAAGATTTAAGTTCTAGACATTGCAAAGTGCAATGTCTTAATCTAATTTAATCTAATTAAATTGTTTGATTTTGATCGTAATCGCTTTTGATTAACCTTTAATTACTATGCGAAACGTTCTAACAATATTGCAGGTTAAACCTACGCGACTGACCCCGAAACAAGGTGTCGTTCTTCAAAAACAGGGAAATACGAGGCTCATTCAATAAGTAAACAAACAAAAAGCTGTGGAGCAAAAACTTTATATTCAATCAATACAATTTCTTTTTTAACTTTTCAACGTAATCTCCAGCAACGTCTATGCACTTGTCCCATCTCTTTACAAGCTTTTTTATTCACTCAGCAAAGAATTCTTTACCTTGATGTCGAAGCCAGTTTTGGACTTTTTACTTCACTTCTTCATTGCTGTTGAACTTGACACCACGCAAAGTCTCCTTGAGTGGGCCAAACAAGAAAAAGTCAGATGGGGCAAGGTCAGGGCTATAAGAGGGATGAGGCAGGATCTCCCAACCTAATTTTTTTATTGTTTCGAGCGTCAGTTTTGCCGTGTGTGGGCGGGCATTATCGTGAAGAAGAATCACACCTTTCCTCTGCCATCCCGGACATTTCTTCTTCAATGCAGGCTTAACTTTGTTCACAATCATGTCAGAATAGTACTGACTATTGATGGTAAGCTGTTCTTGTAGGTAATCACAGAAAATTGGGCCTTGGGAGCTCCAAAGGATGGTTAACATCACCCTACCAGCCGATGGTTGGGTTTTGAATTTCTTTTTGACGGGTGAACTGGGATGCTTCCACTCCATGCTTTGTCGCTTTGACTCAGGTTCAAAATAGTGAATCCAAGTTAGTGGTTATAGTGGTTCCAAATCCAAAAATCTTATAACAGAACGCTGTTCTTCGAAAGTACTCTCCTCAAGAGGACACGCCATCGTAAATAAAACTGTATTGGTTACGTTTATGCAATATAATATTGAACAGCAGATCAAAACTCACAACGACATAGCCAGGTAACACTCCTTAAAGTTTCAGTCAGCTGCTACAATTAATTTCTTTTCTACAAATGTTTGTCTGTTTACTTATTTTTCTTTTATAGAATTGCTAAACTGCTATAATTGTTTTTATTATTTAGACAAAGCTTTTCGTCATTACTGACATCTTCAGGTCTTAAACAACGAAAACAAATAAGTCTGTTTACTTATTGAATGACCCTCGTATATGCAAGGCTGAGCGTGTGTTTATACAGAATAAATTTCGCTCTATAACTTTTAATGTATAAACACGTCCGTGCTGATAAGGATAATATAATATGAGAGTCGAGAATGAAAATTTGTTAAAATATTTTTCTCCAATTATTTTTAACGTTTTTATTACATACGCTGCACAGCTAACCGTTTTATTATTTAAAACGTGTTTTTTCTCCACTTGAACAAAGCTGAAACTAACACTGGAAACAGAAATAAAAGGACAGCAAAAATAGTTGGTACAAAAGTGACAAAGACGCAGGAAGTAAAAACAGTAAGAGACGAGCTTAGTGATAAAACGTATCCTTAAAAGGGTTTTATTTTAAAGCGAGAAACGAGAAGATTTATTTTGTTGTCAGCGTCGGAGGTCGCCAACCCTCTCAGTAGTGTATAGTAGAGCGGAGGCCGCAGACCTTGCACTGAGACAGACGGACGCACAGAGATTTATATGAATTAAAACGTTTGTAAACTCCTTGCCTTGGCATGCACTTTGCAATGTCTAGAACTTAAATCTTTGCAGAAAGTATACATTTGACTTACTCTTAATATTAATCAGTGAAAATAATAATTGTATTTAGGTGTAGACTTTCCTAGTACAATTTTTCATGTGCGTCGTTACACTACGAGGCCTGAACATTTACTTTCCCGACACTCAGTGTGCTCAACACTGGTCTTGATCATCTACTTTGACACCAAAATAGTCACAGTAGGCTGTTTTCACAAGTGGTGTAACAGGGGGCGTTTCTGGGCAGAAAATGCCACTTCACCACAAATATAACAAAAGTTGTCAGTACTACTGCGGGGTGTCATGCAGTTTTGACAAGAATCGTACACACGAAACTCTAAAAAATAAAAGGAATATCACTAATAACCATTTACCTCACAAGATAAATAGAAGAAAACTAACCTAAGCTGGGAAGTCATTGTTGCAGTCAGGTTTGCCAAACTCTAAATGTCATAATTCTCTAAATTTTGCGATTATAATAGAAAAAAAATTACATGTATAATTAAATAATTTATATTTATAAATAATCAATAAATTGTATGTATAATCGAACGATGTATTTTATTATATGTGTAATAAAAATATCATTAATTATACATAAATGGGTTATGTATCTAAGCATAGAGCTAACTGACTCTTTTTAAAGTCATATTTATTTTTTACAAGCTAAGGTGATAATTATAAGAAATGATAATTTGCGAGTCAGAAATATTTTTGTTGTTAACCAATGTTATTCGTGCCATTTTCTGCTGTAGTCGTCAGAAAGATCGTCCGAGATTTCACTGTGAAAATTTTAAAAACAATCTAGGAGGGTTAGTTAAAAATAACAGTAAAACTAACATATTTTGTCAAAATCTGTCTGTCAATTAATAATTGTTAACTAGCTGTTCGAAATTTATGTGTCACACGTTTTTAGAAAAATTGATAAAATCAAACTTCGAGATGAGATTAAATTCTTTTCTAAAAATGGTCTAGTGCCAATGAAAATTTACAACAAAGTAATAAATGTGTTACGAGACGTTGGTACTTTAAAAACAATAAGTGTTGCTAGAAATTGAACGTGGTCGAGTGGTATTTTCTCTTAATTGCTAGTGTGTAAACAAACTGAATAATCTCCGCGATACTGGACTGTGGTTTAATAACGTTGTTACTCACAGACGTTTCGGCCTCTCTTCTGCAGCCCATCTTTAGTGTATAAAACGATTCACCAAAGTTTCTCAATTAACCACAGTACTGTGGCAAAGGAATGTGTACAAGTGTTGTGTACGTATGATCTAAGTGTAAGTGTTCTTTAATGTCTGGATGGAATATCAGTACCCGTTTGTAAATATACTCCTACGCCTGTGAGGTAGGCAGCTTGTATGGCGTGTACACGGTAACCCTGACAGAAATGTTTACTAGGTCTGCTAACGGCGTAATTCCAGGTACCCTAGACGGTTTTTGTCTTCTCAACGAATCCAGAATGATACCATGGAAAAATTTCTAAGCTTTACGCATAAATACCGACGTTTCGTAAGTGGCTGGCCAAATGTGAAATTTGAATTCAGCGTGCTTTATTGAACAGTGGTATTTTGTAAAAACCGTTATTTTGTATTCTATTATACACGTTTGGGGTAAATTACTATGTGTGGAGACCTCTATCTAAATGGTATTATTTATTGAGACGGTGGGTTGGACACTTGATGAGGATGACATAGGATGAAATACTGAGGCATTCCTGGAGGCAGGTGGATGGAAGAAGAAAGCGAAGCAGGCCAAAGTTTCAAGGGATTGATGATACAAACTATTGGAACTGAGGTACTGGAGAAGCCATCGCGTCATATCGGAACCGTTGGACAAGGCTTCTGGTAGAGATCAAGACTTAGCTATGAGTTGTAGCTAATGATGATGGTGATGATGGTTGATGGGGCAGGGGCGATGCTGATGATTTATTGATGCTGATGCAGAAGTGTTAATTCAATAATATTTACAGTTTGTGCGTTGTACAATCTGGCCCTTAGAAATGATGCGTACAAGAGTCATTGTTTTGTAAATATGGTTATTAAAATTGTACGTAACAAGTTCTCTGTTGCACTGTCACCGGACAAAAGGCTAGTCGCATGACAAATGGCGCCAATTGTACAACACTTAGTGTTTTTGGTGACCCTAAAAAGGGCCGTGTGGCGAAAACGCTGATATTGGTTGTTCCGCCCGAGTCGCGGTGAGATGTTTGGCGGCTGCGCCCTCTGTTCGTGGCGTACAGCAGTCCTCCTCTTCTTTCGGCATCGGTTGCGTCGAGTCCGCTGCCGGGCCAGCGGCGTCCATCGCTGGCGCGGTACAGGTAGTGCGAAGACGCGCGAACGGCGGTTCTATTCTTCGGCTGTTCCTTGCGGCTGACTCCGCGTCGATGTTTTTTTTTTTTTTTTTTTTTTTTTTTTTTGCTCTGGGCTTTGCGGTTGTGCGTCGCAGAGACGAACCGCACGGGAACTGAGTTCCGAGCTACCATCTGGAGCTCCTGCCTCGTGGCCCTGCCCAAGTAGGGCGTTTGCTCTATAGCAGGCCGATTCTCGGCTGTTGTGCTAGCCTACACTAGCGCAATATACACCGAGGGCGTTTCCACGAATCACCTGGGCGTATACGGTACCTTCCCAGCCCAGTCACTAGAGGATTGTCTGGGAACCTCGCCGCACGTGCATAAAATTTGCGTGCAAGCCGCCTGAAAGTGTCGTCTAAGGAGCGGACGCCAAGTCCTCTCCTTAGAAGGCGAGATGAGAAGCGACGGGGGACTTTGGCCGCTAGCCGAAGCCCCCTGTCGAGGACGCTCTGCAACTTCTTTTTATGCATTGCGGCGAGGTAACCCCAGACCGGGCAGGCGTAGGTAATGACCGGCAGCAGATACGCGCCGACGATCATCCTACCCAATTTCCTGGTCATGGCTGAGCTGATCAGGAGTGGAAACAGTGCGCACAGGCGAGTGGATGCTCGCTTAAGAACTGTCTGTGCGTGGGTACACCAGGTGAGCCGACGGTCAAGGTGTAAGCCGAGGTACTTGACCTCGTTGGACCAGCGCAAGTACGTTCTGCCGATACGTAGTTGCCTAACGGGGTTCTTCCGTCGCTTAGAGAATTCGACGGCTGCACTCTTGGTGGCGTTGAGGAGCACTCTCCAATTCTCAGTCCAGTCCACGAGCGTGTCGAGCTAGCGCTGCAGTCGTAGGACGGCCCTTTCCTCATGACGATCGGCCGTAAATACGGCCGTGTCGTCAGCGAAGAGGGCCATCTGGACTCCAGGCTGTCTCGGCACGTCGTTGACGTAGATCGAGAACAGAAGGGGGCCTAGAACGCTACCTTGAGGGACGCCGGCTGTGATTCGTCTCTCGGAAGAGACTGAATCGCCAACTCTCACGCAGAAGGTCCTCTCCGTCAGAAAGCTAGCAACCAGATGGAGGTAGCAGTCCGGGAGCTGGACTTCCCTAAGTTTGAATAACAGGCCTTCATGCCATACGCTGTCGAAGGCTTTCTCAACATCCAAGAAACAGCCAACGGTCCGTTCTCTCCGACAACCGGCTTCCGTGATGCTTTCCACCAGTCTCATCAGTTGATGAGTGGTCGAATGCCCCACACGAAAGCCGAACTGTTCGGGGACCAGCACGTCAAAGTTGGTTAGATGTTCTCGTACACGACGCTGTACGAGGCGCTCAAAAACCTTGGACGTAGCGGAGAGTAGGCTGATAGGCCGGAGGTTTTCCGAGCGGGTGGTATCCTTTCCCGGCTTCGGGATCACGATAACCGTCGCCTTTCTCCATTTCTTGGGAAAGTAGGCCAGTCTAAGACACGCGTTGAACAAATCAGTCAAGAATTGAACTCCAGGCTCGGGAAGAAGTCGTAGAGCGGTGTTAGTAACACCGTCCGGGCCTGGAGCCTTTCTTGGCTGAAGTTCAGCGAGCCGATCTGAGACCTCTTCCAAAGAGATGGGTTCGGGCTCCGTCGTGATCGGAAGTGACAGAAAGTCTTCCACAGCCATCTCGACTTGTTCGTCGAAGTCCCAGTCCATGGGCGGGTTGGGAGCGAACTGTCGCTCGAAACACAAGCCCAAGTACTCGGTCTTCTCCTCCGGGCGACCCAGGGGTCGACCGAACGGTCCAACAATGGCGGGAAGTGGAGGTCGTCGGCTCCGTCCCGTCAATGCGGTTGGTATTGTGTACGGGTGACTCAGCGGGTCCGCATCCCCCGTTCGGGCCACGTCGAGTTCCCAACAGCTACGTCGGAACGCCTTCAGACTGCCACGCAGTCGTCCGGTGAGCCGGTTGTATGCTGCCTTATCGGCCGGATCACGGGTCCTCTGCCAACGTTTCCGGAAGTAATTCCTCTCGCGAGCGAGAAGAGAGACTTCCTCAGGGATGCGTTGGTAGCCAGGCGTGAAACCAGCTCGCGTACGTGAAGACACGCCTATAGCCGAGATGATTGCCTCTTCGATTCCCGCAACTGCTTCGTCTAGGAGGCGAACGGAATCGAGTGGGGCCGCTGGCGGCAATCTACGGCACAAGGCCGGGCCGTAGCGATCCCAATCGATAACCTTCTTCTGGTCAGAACGTGCATAGGCGTGCTGGGTAGCGACGTGGACCAAGATAGGGTTGTGGTCGGATGTCAGCTCCGTAAGTGAGAATACCTCGACCGGACAGACAACTCCTTGGGTCACCGCGATATCCAGAACATCGGGAGCCGCGTTAGGCTGTGACGGAAAGAACGTGGGTTGCGCTGGACCAAACACCATCGCCCGGCGCGATTCAACAAAACTGAGCAAGCGCCTCCCGTTCGGAGTAGTCAGGCGACTATTCCAAACGCGATGCTTGCAATTCAGATCGCCGGCCAAAATTACCCTTCGATGGGAATCGAAGATGACTTCCAGGTCGCCAACAAGGAGTTCAGCTCGTGGGGGCTTGTATGCTGAAACCACGAGGACGCCGCCAAGAGCTCCGTGGACCTCAATGGCGGTGGCCTCTAGGTTGGTAAGCTGCGGCAAAGCGACACGATGATGACCTATGGAGGTCCTCACCGCGATCGCCGTGCCGCCTTCTCGTTGGCCAACTCGGTCATCCCGATAGACCACGTAATTTGGTAATCGAAACCGGTTCGCCGGGGTCAGGTGGGTTTCCCCGAGGAGAAGTACGTCGGGTTTGACCGAGCCAGGAATTCAAGAAGGTCGGAATGCTTGGAACCGATGTTGTTAGCATTCCAGGCTACGAGCGAGAGATCTCGTCTAAGGGCTCGGTTCATAGAAGACCTATTACTTCGCAAGCTTCCACCAAGAGCATAAATCTCTCAGTTGGGTCGGCAGTTTCCAGGCGGTCTCGGATGGACCTGAAGGTAGATGCGACTTTCTTGAGGTCGTAGCCAGACAGAAAGTCGCGGACGAACTGTGCGTCATCGGAAATGACGGACTGGGCGGTTTGCCTGGAAACTGAGGCCGCGTAAGAGCGACCAGGTTTAACGGCAGATCGGGTCATGGTGGAAGCCACAGGACCAGGGCCAGACGGTTGTTAATCAGCGGCAGGAAAAGTACGCTGTTGCGCTTCGTCGGACTTATACCGGGAAGCAGGACTTTTCTTGGGCTGTGGGCAGGCAGGAGCTCGGGGCCGAGCATCCGGTGTGGTTATCCCTTTGTTCCTGGGTTTTGTGATGCCTGCTCGCGGAAATCGCGGAGGTGGCAGTGGAGGCGAGGCTACCTCTGGTTCAGAGGCGGGAGTTGGAGGTTCCGCGGAGGTGGAGGGTTGGTTTTCCGGCTCCAAAACCGAGATGACGGCTACTGGGCTTGTCTCTGCTTCGGAAGGAGACGCGGTACGTTTGTTTGCCTTTGCAGGGGCTGGAGGTGGAGCCGGAGAGGGCGCGCGCCGTGCCGGTTGTGCCTGAGGTTGAGGCCTTGCGTGAGGTTTACGCTGTCTCTGGGGTTGGGGCTGCATAGCTGGCTGCCTTGGCTTCGGGAGGGGCCCCTGCGGCTTTTGCTTTCGCAGGAGCTCCGCCTTGTAGACCGGGCAGTTTACATTACTTGCTGCATGGCCTTGGCCACAATTGATGCAGCGGAATTTGGTCTTGTCTGCCACAGTGCAGGCCTGGGTTGAATGTCCCAGAGAACAACGTAGACAGGCCGGGGCATTGCGGCAGACGTCGGTGTGATGGCCGAACCTCTGGCACCGGTCGCACTGCGCGAGCTTGCCCTGGGGACGACTGGTTTCCACCCTGACGCGGAAGCCAAACAACCGCGTCAGTTGGAATATTTTGTCAGCTGCCTCGCCCTTCTCGAGCTGGAGACGGACGAGCGGGAGAGGAACTCGGGTTTCTGAGTGGGTGAACAGGCGGAAAATTGCCTGCACCGGGTACCCGAGGTCTCGGAGGTCCAAGAGGATCTCCTGAGGATCAGTGTGCGCGTCAAGCCCTCGCAGAATTACAGACAAGGGCTTGACCCGCTTGGGAGAGAAGGTATGGTATTGAAGGCTGTGCGCCTGCAGGAAGGCCTCGACCAAGCGATGGTCCTCGAGCTGGCGGACGACAATCTTGACCGTGTCACCGCCAAGCAGCTTCAGGTCAAGCTTGTCGGCCGTGGGCCGCGATCAGCCGTCTGTATAAGGCGGCGACATTGGACACGCTATGGACATACAGCGACCAACAGCGGCAGCAGCCGGAGCTGCTGTCGAAGCAGTCGGGACCGCGGCCTGTTGGCCCTGAGAAGGTCCGATGTCCATGGCCGAGGTACTAGAGGAAGCGGTTGGGTGGGTCCTCTTGGGCTTCTTAGTCGGGCGATTACGCCGACCAACGGTCGCGAACTCGCCCGACTCGTCAGCCGGAAGAGGAGGAAGCGGGTTAGGGAGAGGATCATCCGTCTCCATCGCCCGAGGCGATTCAGGCGAGTCGCCCAGATGGGGCAGCAAGGCAGGGCCGAGCGACTCGGCACTTGAGCCGTTGCCTGTGGAAGGCATGCTGGCCAGGTGCGACGGCTGCCGGGCAGAGACTGCTAGGCAGTCACTGCCAGACGCCAGGGATCTCGGGTCCGGCCGAAGCCGGATTACCCGCGCGTCTTCCTTGCTCACGACGATGCGGGAGGAGCTGGGCTAACGACCAGCTTCGTTGAATACCAGTCCTTACCAAGACTGGTGTCCACTGGCCCCTTTACCCCGGCGATATCCTAGCTCGCTTACCACTGGTGGGGGCTTGCAAGGATCGTCCGGGGCAGCGCTACCTAACAGTCGTGAGCAAGTTAGGAATTACACACTGGAAATGCGGCACTCACCAGGTGAGCCCAGAGCAATCCTCTTCTATTCTTCGCCAGCAGATGGTATCCGGCGAAGGTGGTCCTAAAAAGGTCTTCTGCCAGCTGCCACTTGTACCAGCTACTTAGTTCACCGGCAGCAGCTGGCTCCTTGGTCCTTTTTGTTCCCACGAAGAGAAGAAATATTCCTCGTCCGAAGGCGAGGTGGGCGAAGGCAGCAAAGCCGTAGATCGTCCAGCGAAGAGCTGAAGAGAGCAGGTCTAAGAAGAGCAGTCCTGTTCAGTCTGAAGCTGGAGCAGAAGTGTCAAAAAAAAAAGTCGTCCTCGATGCGTCGATGTCGTCCATGCGGCGCTGTTTTTATGCACTGACCCGGATCGCTGATTGACTTGCTCCGAGCACATCAGGTGTCACGTCTCGGCTGCTGATCCCTGATTGGCTCGCTGTGTGTGCGTCAGGTGTCACGCGCCGCGCCGCTGGTACCGGAGAGCAGACGTATGCCTCCGTGCCGTCACGTAGGCCTATATTTATTTCACTGTTTAAACATGACGATGCGTGAGAACGTTTGCACGCTTCAGCTTCAGTTTAGTAAGATGCGCATACATAGCGACATGGACGATTCGTCACTGGTGCGATGGGTTGTATAGGGTGTGACATGATGAGAAATACACAAATAAGATTTTTTTAATGTTATCTGTTCCACTGCACTTCAACGGAAACAGCATATCAGTCTCAGGGAAGAGCACAGATTACACAGATTTGACGTTGAGGGCCCCGCTGAGGAAACGTGGTCCGTGAAAAACGGCAAGGGCCGAATGGCCTACTCCGTAGAGAAGACTACGACGATGATGATGACAATATGCATTTTGTGCGCTGGCGTGCAAAGCCCACTTACCTGACATCTAATAAAATTATCCGAGAATCCCTGCGTGCCCGTTCCCTGGACGCCACTATACGGACACCGTCCCGGAAATTCTACCGCCGCACCGCCCGCTTCCAGGGGAACCACCTTATTAGCGCCCTCGGTCGCTACAAATCTGTGCCAGGTTAATCTTAGACCCGGCCTCGGCGTACACTCAGTATCCTCAGTAATTGGAACTCACTGCCGGTAGCAGGCCGCACAATTAGCATCTAGTACATCTGTAATCCCTGCGGCAGGAGCTGTATTTGAGCTTGGGACGCAGCACACGAGCGGGCGACGGGCACGCCCTTCGTTCAGTACAGCCCCACTTGTTGTATACATTTTGTCGAAGGCAGAGAGAGAGATTGTGAAGTAGT
This sequence comes from Magicicada septendecula, assembly GCA_034769895.1. Classification (NCBI taxonomy): domain Eukaryota; kingdom Metazoa; phylum Arthropoda; class Insecta; order Hemiptera; family Cicadidae; genus Magicicada; species Magicicada septendecula. Next base: position 560,910,045 of record CM068369.1, read on the forward strand.
AGAATGACCGTGGAATGGAATGATATACAACAGATGTATAGTAATGTGCGAGAATGGAAACAAAGTGCTCCTCTAGGTATACTGATTAGCCGACACGAGTTCCTAAACACTATGCTGTTTGCCGATGATCAATTTGTAATCCAAGGTAGTGAGGATAAATTACAACTGGCTATCCACAAACTAAATCTGTTATCAAAAGGTTATAATTTGAACACTTCAATAGAAAAAAATAAGGCCACGGCATTCCTAGGAAAAGATTCGATTTGGACAAAAATTGTAATTGAAAATAAAATTTGAGAACAAGTACATCACATTTCAATTACCTGGGATGTGATATTACATATGAAGAAGACAAAGATATTCTTAATAAAACAATTTCCAAAGAATATGTGGAACATTACGGAGAACACTCAAAGGAAAGACCACGACAGAAACACAAATAAAATTCTATAAGGTGATGGCAGTCCCTATGCTATTATACGGGTCCGAATCATGGGAACCAAGAAAGAAAGATTATAGACAGATGGAAACGTCTGAAATGAAATATCTTAGATCTGTGAAAGGTTGTATAAGATTAGATCACATAAAGAACGAAGATATAAGACAGGAATTAAAAGTACAACCAGTAACGGAACTAGCGAAAAATTACAAAAAAGATGGAAAGAGCATGTTATGCTCATGTCTCCAGAAAGAATTCCAAGAAAAATCCTGAATTATAAGCCAACCGGAAGAAGAAATGTTGGCAGACCGAGACGGAGATGGTGAAGCCGGAACAGGCAACCTGCCTAATCCTGGACAGATAGATGATGATGATGATGACATATAGTAATGTATGGAGTCAGATAAGAAGACAATACAGCTATCCAGAGTGGCAAAGGCGAGGTGAAAAAAACAACATCCCACCTACACTGTACCTGTGCTACTGAAGCAAAAACAATCTGGAATTAAACTGAACACAAAGGAAGGTTACAATTATTATAAGGTGGGATCAAGACCTGTCGTGAGTCAAGCAGTGTATTGTTGAGAACGTGATGGATTATGAGCAGACTCTGGGTTGCAACGGCAGTGTAGCCTCGGGGCCTCATTAAGACAAGGTCCCGTCTTGAGTTCACTAAATCTGTCCTTCACGCAATTGACACGTCTTTTGTGAATGTATAAGAAATTGTTGATTACAGCTGTGAATGAAAAACCGTAATATATTTACTTACGATGGCAAAGGTTACTTAACAACTTGATTAAAAATGTAGTTAAATTTTACGTGTTAAAAGTGTTACAAAACTCTTCCAGAATGTATTTCGTTTTATGTCTTGTTTGCGTCTGATGAAGAGTAGGTACTTAAAAATATATTTTTCGTAAAAAAAAAAATTGACAACTTGAGTTTCCTTGGAAACAATAATTAATCAAAAAGAGGGAGGTAATGAGCCTAAAAATTAAAACATGTTCTGGGTGTTAAGGAACTGGGTTCGTCGTAGCCACTGGAAAAAGTAGTGTTCTCTAAAGCCGTTTTGGTAAGAAGATGTACATACACACAGCATTGAATTATATTATAGCTTAAGTAAATAAAAACTTAAATTACCTATCATTAAAAGCTTCATTAATAGATGTTGAGGCATCATTTTTAGGTATTAAGGTTACACTTTACATGTTAATTTTTAACACTTCATTAGTCAAAGATGAGTAAAGGAAAAGCATTAAAAACATATTTCTTAGCTTTGATATTCCAGTGGCATAGTCTGGAATCTCACGTACTTATTGCTTTAGACTAAACTCCATGTCTCTGAAAGGTATGTGAGTTAGAAAGAGAGCGTAGACATATGCATGCGTAGGCACGCTCAGTGGTGTAAACAAACCAACGACTACTGAGAAACACCGATTCACATTACATTTTCAAAACTCACTCAACGCTGACTTTCCTCTCATGTAAAAATATATGTTTCTCCCAGCTTCCCGAGAACTTTCAATTTGGACAAGATACTTGCAACGCATCATTACTATTTCTGATTTTTTAATTAACGCTTTTCTTTCACTTCTACATTTCTTCCACTTGAATCCCACACTTTAAACACTCGCGTTAATGATTTAGCCCCCCCTTGGGAAAGGGATTCTTTCTTTCACGATAGGTACAAGTCTTTTAACAGTGAGCACAACATTTTGATTTTTATAAAAATCCTGAACAATATTTCTTAATACACACTTATTACAATCAAGAGAAAGTTTCCTTTTCTTACATGTTTTACGATTTTTCCGGAAGACATTTCCGGCAAGTGTTTTTCTTCTAAACTGCATTTCCTTTGCTGTGAACAACGAAACTGACTAACTCACTTACTAAAAGTAACTATGTAATCCTAAACGATAGTTCACAAACTCGTATTGTTAATGTTACTATAACCCACTACTTGAAAACCACAGAACCAATTTCGCGGCAAATTTTGTTATCATCTGCAACGGTGAATACCAAACTGCAGTAAAATTAAAAAGTGTTTAATTGCCTTTCCGAGTGGATGCCAGTCTGATTGTGAACAGGGCGCGGCAGCTACCATGAATCATTGGCCTTGACAAACTAACGCTACTAACACACGCACTCATACTTTATACCCTCCGTCAGAGCCACAGAGTTCAGTCATATTCAGTAGTGAATTCTCAACGTCTGGAAAGACTATGGCCACGTGATTTCAGAGACTAACCCCTCGTGATATAATCGTTGGGCAAAGTTTCCGGACGTCAACGAACAAACTCGTAAAATATTATTTTCAATACATAGCTTGTAAAAGACAGGTTCTGTTTATTCAAACACAAATTTGAAAAAGTAGAAACATGCGTCTATGTTGAGGAGAACTGAACGGTATTCAGCAATGGATTTTCATTGAACAGGTATATTGAGAAAGAAAATTCACTGTTTAAGTGTGGTTATCGGCTCAAGCGAGGTTAGATCAAAAAGTTCGTGCAACTTTGCAATTTAGACAGATATAAGTATCCAATTAAAACACTCTTTTTATGTGATGTTGGTACACATGTTAGCGACAATCATCTAACGTTATAGCCCTATCTGATGTATAGTTTAGATTTCACAGCTAATTGAGTAAGTCGTCATTAGCTGTATTAGGCGATTTTTTGTCATTCTACAATACAAGATTGAAGAACATGGAATACATTTTGTGTAAACTGGAGATAAACTGCTCTGTCCTGGTAAACGTGTTTAGAAGGCTTCTGGCGAGACTGGTGTGCGTGAACAAGCGGTTTACAAGCTTTAAAGACTGCCGTAAATGAGTTGAAGGTTCTTGTTGTAAGATTAAGATTATGTTTTTGTGTTCCACAAAATTGTATCGCTAGGCGCAGTAGTAAATAAAGAATACTATTCGGACATTTTACTCCATTTGTATGAAGCTATTTGTAGAAAACGGCCAGATTCACGGAAGAGTAGGCCTAATTTATGAAAATGCAGCCCGATAATACGCCTGGACGCAGGTCATTGCTTGTTAAGAATTTTGCCAGGCTACGCTAAAGAAAACGTCATAATGGTGACACGGTAACTGGCGTATTCACCAGATGTATCTCAGCACCATCTTTCCTCCTTCAAATAGTGATAATTTCCACGAAGCGACAACGTTTTGCGACCGTTGAAGGCGTAAAACAAAAATCGCTAAGCAAGCTCAAGGCTGTATCAGAACGTGCATAGGCCTACTTGAAGTATTCTGAAGACTACAAAACGGCTGGCTTAATCGTGTTACATTCGACTGTGACTACTTTGAAGGAGGCAGTACAAATGTCGATGAATGAAGACATCATTTTTAAAATAAACAAGAACTGCATGAAATTTTTTATCAAACCTCGTAAATACATTATTCAGAAGCGGAGTTAGCCAGTTAATACTACGATTCAGAGTGCGTGTAATGTAAAGTGATCACAATTGTGAATTAATTATTGTGTGCGGACATCTGCAGTTGGTGACTTATATTATTTATTGGTACACTTTAAGAAACTAAAGTCACGGTTTATAAAACATTGGTAAAGCCTATATTTATATATAGCGCTGAGTGCTAGGTACTCAAGAAAATTAATGAACAGAGGCTGACTGTGTTTGAAAGGAAGATACTGAGAAGAATTTATGGACCAGTTCAACAGGACGGCGTCTGGAGAAAGGGAAATAATAATGAATTATATGCTATGTATAATGACATTACAGTTGTCCGTTTTGGCAAAATTAATAGATAAAGATGAGCAGGATACTACAGAGAATGGATGACGAACGTACGGCATAAAGAATTATGAAACACAAGCCAATAGGAAAAAGAAAGATTGAAAGACCGAAGAACAGATGTTTGGACCAGGTCGGCAGTGATGCGAGGTAGCTGGGCGCAGTGAATCGGTGGCGGATGACTGAGGACAGGAATAAGTGAAGGCAATTTTTTTTTAGGCCAAGGCTTGATCTGGGTTATAGAGCCAAGGATGTATGTATGTACATATTAGGTGACATTTATTATTTCTCACGTTAATGTGTGTTGGGCAAATGTACACTTAAAAAATGTGATATACGACATTTTATTGTACCCCTTAATTTGTTTAAACTGTCATTAAAGTTCTAACAAACGGTTTAATCTGGTGTAAATTATTCCGTTTTTACTGTTCGAACGCGACTATCCATGCGACTGTCGTAACAATATCACCAAAATTCATTATGTGAATCCGGTTACAATAAGTGTGCACAGAATTTTGCAGTTGCCATTCGGACTAAAATAGAACACAGCTTAATGAATGTAATATCACTGAAGTGAAGCGTATCGATGGAGCTGTTACACAAAATCACAATATTATTTTCAAACATTATTTGCTTATATTTTTGAACACCAGCCCAATGGAATTGACAGTAGGGTCGGCGAGACACGTCTGTTTCCTGTACATTAATTAAGCTCGGTTAGGTTTCACAATTGACGTCCCGATGCACGCTGATGTATTTTCAATTTGCTCTCGCCCCCACCCCCCAAGTGACCGTCGTATCGGGCATTTAATGGCTCCGGCCCGGTGGTGCTGATCGTTCGTCATTTCCGCTGCACAAGCGCCACTCACCCCCCCCCCCAGTAATACCGTAATAGATAACCAACATCCCCAGCTTGTGTACGCGTTGTGAGTGTTTACGAATCGTTCGCCCAATTGTACACCTGTATGCTGCATTAGGTTGTAAGCTGAATGACATCGTATTTCTACAGAATTATATGCTTGTATGTACGTATTCCCATGTCAGCACATGTGTTGACAAACACAATAGCGTGAAACAATTGTGATGAGAATGCACACAGAGAGAAAGAGACAGAGTGAGATGGATAGACAGACAGGTAGATAGATATATAGATAGACAGACAGATAGATAGATAGATAGATAGATAGATATATATATATATAGAGAGAGGGAGAGAGGTAGATTGGTAGACAGAGAGAGAGAGAGAGAGAGAGAGAGAGAGAGAGAGAGAGAGAGAGAGAGAGAGAGAGAGAGAGAGAGAGAGAGAGAGAGGAGAGAGAGAGAGAGAGAGAGAGAGAGAGAGAGAGACAGAGAGACAGACAGATAGGACAGACAGACAGAGCGGCAGAGACAGACAGGCAGACAGAGGGAAAAGCATGTTAAACGTGAATGCAAACTTTTTATTTACGAATACAACGGCCACTTTTATAGCAAGAGATGAAAGTGAAAATCTGGAAATGCTTTTGAACTATTTTACTGTATTACAAACAATGATATGGTGAAGAAGCTGCACAAGTTCAACCAAATGCGCGGGACCATCAGGAAAACTCTATAATCAACAAGTAAAGAAACACGACTGAAGTTCTGAAGTTCTGTAAGATGATGACCCTCCTTACACTTCTCTATGGGTCTGAGAACAGGACATTTAACGAGCTGCCAAGTTTTATTAAAGCTGCCAAAATGATATTTTCTGGTATATGTTAAGATATAGGCCTACACTTTAAGATCGTGGAAGGAATGTTGATGTAAGGCAGGAACAGAATATTATGAGTATACTCCATAGGTTTGCTCAATATCGGCTAAAATGTTTGGAACATCTTAACCGAATGAATGACTGCCGCATGCCCAAGCAACTACTGAATTACAGGCCGAATACATGGAACGGTGTGGGGCGTCCGAAGAAGCGTTGGTGTGACTATCTCTAGTCTGTCTACTTGGGACCGGGACAAGCAATTTCTGCTTTAAGCCTTGCAGATGATTTCATATTACAGTTGTAAGTTACTGATACGCGACATTGAGAACAGCGTATGAGGATGTAGCTACATTGGAGACGTGGATATGACGATACATGGGATGGTGGACGTTGAACGGGAGGATAAAGTAAAGAATGAGAAACTGCCGTAAAGGACTGCTCAGGAGTGTAAGAGGAAGGAGATAGATTGGCTGGATGAAAGACAAACGCTCTGATGAAGACAAGATTCGAGAGAATGGTGCGTGTTCAAAAGTATACAGGGGAACGGGAAGGTTTATGACTGTATTCAGCGAAGACTGAATGAATAATGGAAGTCACTGGCGCAGAACAGGGTGCCGTGGTAGACTGTCATATGACGTTGGAAGCAAAAATGAAATTGATTAGTCTTATTAGAGACAATTGTTAGACAGTTGCAGAAGATATCATATGCGTATTTAATTGTTGCATAACAAGCACAGGGGGGGGTGGCACAATAACTGTTCTTTTCACTTGCGGTGTTGTCAAAGCTAGTTATTATTACGTAACAATACTGAGTGGCCGCATTGGTAACAAGATGTGACAGCAAATCAGACAAACAAGGAATCAACCTCAAAACCAATCGGTGTACATGTCTCATTACTGTAAGTCCGTTGATTACTGCTACCAGCGTCAGGACTTCCGTAACAATGTGCGATTTCCAACAGTAAGTTGCTGCATTCATCAGACTTTCACTGGAGTCTAAAAATTCGCGTACATGGAGACCTGAATTTTTTGTATTCTATGATGCAAAACATGGCTGTAATTCGAAATCGCAAATATATTAGATATATCATTTTAAATCATTTGGTGCACATACTCATGCAATGTTGGTAATCCACGCATGGAATATATAGTGTACCGTAAAGTAATGCAATAAGTTAGTGAGTTATTGTACAGTCAGTACAAATAAATATTAAAAAAAGAATAGTTAGAGATAAATTTACTTTACAGACAATGTTTGATTATCACCCAGTGGTACCGTACCACAAAGTGTATAGGAAACTGGGGATGAACGTAGGATCGCATCGATTGGGGTGGGTTTACTGCGCCCTGGGGACCTTGTTACCTACCCCGGACACTACTGTGTATTGTTTCAAAGAATCAGGTCGGCCGTCTGTGGCGTTAACCCCATTCACCCTCAATACTTCCGCATTACGCAGCTCAAGTAGAAACACTTAGTCTACTACAATAACTTTTGGACTTTTAAAAATACATATTTCTCTTTACGACTTACTTAAAGTCGTATTTAACTATTAACATTATAGATTGAGTTGTGTATACCATCGACAATTATAATTTAATACACAAGAAAGTAGAATTGCACAAAACAAGGAGGATATTTAAAGAAAATACCTCTTCTGGCGCCCACAAACGAATCCCTGAAAAACAGGATAAAATTCATAAAACGTTCCACTTGGAGCAAATGCAGATACGGCTTAGAACTTGGACCCAGAGGAAATTGCAAAGGAGCTACCCTGAAGGTTTTTGGGTGTGATGCTGAAGGAGGGCCTTAAGAATACCATGGGCAGAAAGAGAGACTAATGACGAAGCACAAATGACAGTGGATGAAGGAAGTATTCTGCGAAGGGTAGAAGCAATATAATTGGTCACCTATTAGAACGTTCAAACTGGAGAGAATGATTGAGGGGCGTAGTGGGTGGGGAAGGCCCAGACAGAATCATGTGGATGAAATAAAAGGATAAATAAAGTATGTAGTTATAAAGAAGTTGGAGCTTCAGAAGGGACACATATTACCTTTATCAATTGCAATAAAGCTTTTGATAGAGCGATCAGACCGAATTTATAGGACATGCTTGAAAATAAGTATACCACAACATCTAGTTCGGGCCAGAGAGAGTTTATACAGACATACCGCGATAATCATATACGACGGAGAAGAAACTATCCCGATTAAAAAAAACCTAGGCGTAAGACAAGCTTGTTGTCTGTCACCGTTACTTTTTAACTTTTATCAAGAAGATCTCCTCATAAAAATGGAAAGAACAATCCCCTGACGATATTAAAATCTACCGAAATAAAAGCTTGAAAACCATTCTCTTCGTGGATGACCAAGCTGTGCCGGTCGTTTTACGAACCGGCGATTAAATACGAAAAATAAACCGTAATACTGTATATTTATTATATTATATAAATAATATTTAATAACACGCAATTGTTTAGCTGTTTCGGTGTTTAACGAAGCGGCGAAAATTAGTTTAGCTGTTTCTGTGTTTAACGTTTAACGAAACGGCGAAATTCAGTTCGCTGTGGTACATGCCACCCACGCACTCTAGCGTTCGCCTGGAAGCTGGATTCGGTACTGCGTTGTACCGACCGTCTTGTTCTGTCTCGTTTCGTCACTCACATAGTCAACATCACGTACCTCTTCGACAGAGCGGAGTCTATTTTTTGTAAGGATTCTATCACCCAGCATGGGTAGATAAACTCACACAAAACTGCGGTAAGTTGCATTAACACACATATTATGCGTTTCGTAAATAATAAAATGTACATTTCAATATAGTAAGTGTGAAAGGAAGTTGTTAATTTTACAACCGCGTGGCGTGTATATCAGAAGTAGTCAATATCCAATATATGTATCTGAAGTATTCAATATAACCAATTTAGTAATTAAGAGACAATATTTGTCGGTATCACTGTAGTGGTGTGAAATCCTGCTATTTTGGCGGATGTGATAGTTTTTCAAATGTAATAACACGTGCTAGTGCATAAATAGACAGGTTACAGTGTGCCAAACTTTTGCCCACATGAGCATAATCATACTTAAATATTATATGTTGGTTTTGGGGGAGTCTAAATTTTCAACTAAAACGAACCAAGTAATGAGTTTAAAGGGTTACGAGTTGGCCAGTTCAAATTGTTATATACGGTTCTACCCAGTGTGCGTGACGCCTTATAGAGTGAGAATAAGTGTTGGGACCAGTCCTCTAATTATTTATGTATGCGCAGGGCCCCTGGTCTTAGACGTGGACGCTGGCACAGGATGAACATCTCCGCCTGAACGATTAACATAGACTTTCGACTTCGCCTGTCGTAGGGGACAGCAACATGACCACGTCCAACCAACACCACAGACCCTGGAAGTAGGAACTTCAACATCACCAGGTGACCTCAAACCATTTATTATAATTTTATTTGATCTACACAGACACCCGGATCTGTGCTGTTAACACCTTATAACATTTGTGGAGTATGAGTGATACACTGTCACATTTCGTTCATCTTTCAAACGTTTTAATCAGGCCCCACTTTAACTAGACAGAATTGTGCGCGGATTTTGAGGGAACTTTGTTGATAATGTACTAACTTGGTATTACGTGTAAACCCGGGGGCTGGCATGCATCCAAGGCCTATCACATTTAATTCACTCATTATTTTCTTTCTAGTTTCCAGTAAAAGGGGGGGTATTTCAAATATTAGGGGACTGATATTTCCATGTAGGTAAGGGGGAGTTCCGAGTGTGACAGGATGAAACTCCACCGGCTGGTAGGGTTCAGCTATAATTCCTGTCAACTTAGTTCAGACAATCACTGTCATTTCACATATTCAAATTACATTTTTGGGGTTATGTAAGGGTAATAAGCTTCTGATTCAGTAACAGTCCGGCCCCTGCTTAATCCTGTATAGGCAGCCTTGTATGCAGACATAGGCATGCTCCAGGCTTAGGAACATGTTGGTTCCCGGGCCAATCCAGTTTTCTTAAAATGTTACATAACGGATCAGGCCATATAATTATTGTAAATTTTTAAACGCTATCGCTAAAATATATTTCTCACACAAAATTATAAATTATTATCTCAGCAAATTCACAATTACAGTTCAGGCCAAGGAAAGATGGTGGCTTACCGTCTTTCCTATTTATTATCCTCAGTTATAAATTTTCTGACTTATTGATTATAATCTTACCAAGTTTAAGAAAGCCAGATTAAAGAATGTTACATCTGGCATTTTGGCCAGCCCAGATTCATGGGAGCACTAGTGATATCTTTATATTTTCGGATGTCTGTAGAGAAATGTCAAAAAAAAGGGGTATATAGGCGAGTGGCTATGTTTTCAAAATTATAAGGGTGTCGGTTATTGATATAGTGAGACTTATAATGTGGATGTGATGGAGATATATATTTATATTTATATGTGTATTTATGTCAATTATGTATGTGTTACTTTTGTGGGTTATGTGTGGGGAAGATTTATTTATACAAAAATATTTGCATTATAAAAAACAAAAAGAAAACAATTGTTATATATATATATATATATATATATATATATATATATATACTATTTATGTGATTTTTGTAGGTGTTACTTTGTGGGTTATATACAGGGAGATTTATACAAAGCAAATTTTGCATTTATAAAAAACAAAAAGAAAACAATTGTTACATATATATACGCTATTTATGTGATTTATGTTTGTGTTACTTTTGTGGGGTATGTACGGGGAAGATTTATACAAAATTACATTTATATAAAACAAAGGAAACCAATTGTTACACTATATGCTACACACTCAATAAATGATATTGTTGGTTATAACAGAGAGTTTAATTGCAAGTCCCGTCCCACTGGACCCAGCGCATTTTGGCTTCTCTAGGCTTTGGCCTAGTTTTAAATAACTAGTGGCCCCTCTTCAAAAAAAAAAAAAAAATTTTTTTTTTTTCAAAAAACAATTTTTTGTATAAAGCATAAAACATCTAAAGAGGGGTTACAAAGCTATATTCGCCACTTCAGAAGATCTCCAGCGAGCAATATACATCTTACATATCTGAATCAAAGACAAAAGTAATGGCCTTTATAGAAGTTGAACCAGTTCCGACTAAACTCTGCACAGACAAGTAAACATGTTCTAAACATGCATAGAACAAGTAAGACATTTCAGCTACCTTGGACGTGACATTACTTGTGACCAAGATAGAAATATAGAAAGTAAAGTGACGAATTTCACAATAATGTGTGGAACGATTTGGAGAACGTTGGGAGAAAATGTAGAAAAGAAACTCAAATAAAATTTTATAAAACAATGGCAATACCTACACTACGGTATGTCTCTGAAACTTGGGACATAAAGAAAAATGATGAAACGTGAGATCACTTAAAAAGTGTAGTAGTAGACGAGATCATATAAGAAATGTAGAGATGAGAAATGATTTAGACAAAGACTACAAGCCTACAGGCAGAAGAAAAGTTGGTACACTTAAGAAAAAGTGGACTGTGGAATAGGAACAGGCCGCTAAAGCCTCAAACCGTTAAGAAAAACCCGTTGTAAACCCACCAACCTTTTGATTAAGGAGAAGAAGAAGAAGAAGAAGAAGAAGAAGAAGAAGAAGAAGAAGAAAGAACAGAAATAGAATAAATAATTAATAAAAATTGAGTAGTGGAAGCAGAGTTGTAGCCTCTCAAGAATGGACAAGATCACCAACGATAAAATAAGGAGGACACTGAAGGTGAAATAATATGCACTCATTAATGTCGATAAGAGAAGCCTGATGTGGTGTGCGTAAGAGATGATAGACGTGTAGCACTAAGTTTTCAATCCAGCTTATAGTAAATGTGATAACTTTTGTTATTAGATTTATTCGAGTCAATAATAAAGCCTGAAATAAAGATTAATATATAAATAAAAAGGCCTAACGTTTGAAGATTTGGATTTTTTACCAACCTGCAACCGGTTTCATAGGAATTGGTTGAAAAGGTTTACCAAAATTTGGTTTCCCTGTTGGGATAAAAGTTCCTTGAAACCACCCTTTGAACGTACAATGTCTCGGAAAGATTACTTTTCCACTCAGCGGCGACTTTAAGGGATTGTTTTACCAAACTCCACGTTAAGGAGATTTTGTGATCAGTCAGTCAGTGGTATTTGGATTCTATATGTATAGATTTTAGAGAGAAGTTTCTAACTTCCCACTTCGAGCCGTCAGTTCTTTTTTAATTTTTATTTATGTAAATTATTTTCTATCGATCTGTAAGGTTTCATGGGAATTGGTTGAAAAAATGTATCAGAAAGTTAGTTTTTCTGTTGGAGAAGAAGGGAATCCCTCCTAAACCCCCCCCCCATTAAGAGTAACATTCCTCAAAAAGGTTTCTTAGCACGCACCTATGAAGGAAAAGGAATTTATTTTGCAAAATTTCATGTTTTTAAACCTTGTAATATTTAAGGTTTTGTGACTAGCCAATAAGTGGTAGGCTATTTGGATTTTATATGTATGTTTCACGAAGAAACGGAAATAATTTCATGATGTATTATACTAGTAGTTTATCCAGAACTTCAATGAAGTTCTTGAGGACTGTAAAGGATTGTACCAGGAGAGATCTTATCGGAAATGATCATATTTGAATGGAGCTAGGCATAGCTGAAAGTTTAAATGAGAAAATATCGCGGCACAAAACGGAATGGTGGTTACACGCAGAGAGAATGGATGCAACTATATTTTTAAGAAGAGCCCTTGGGAAGACGTCGTAAGCGATGGTTGGATGACTTCCATTGAGACTGGAACAGGCTACTAACCTAAGCCGTAAAGAATGACGACGATTATACTAGTAAAAATAAAGATATTTAAACAAACATAAATAATAAAAATAGTAATTAAAACAAAGATGTACTGATATCCAAGACGTACTAACGTACTGAAAACTCACACTTAGATGTGTACGTATAGGTCTACATGCGTTTGTACAAACGTGTAACACTGAAACGAGTTTGTGTGAGCGTGTTTACCGCAACAAACGCTCGATAATATGTTTATTTCTCGTTGGTTGGACGGTGACGTCATCAGCATTATAATCATTAGTGTAATCTCCAATAATAGCGGAAATGATAAACGCTGGCAATATCCGGCAAACGTCATTTCGCTTTGTTTACCGTAGTGGTTTCAAACAGTTCGGTCAACAAATGTGTGACTGGATTGGGATTTGTGTGTGTGTGTGCGCGCGCGCGTTTGATTGACGGTATTATCAAAGTGACGTTAACAATAACTGTGAAATTTACGTTGTGTGTTGTGTCGTAAATTGTAATTTAGTCTGTAAGTAACGAATCACTTCACAGGATATATGTTTAATCCACATATTATATTGCATCTATACCAACCACTCTGCATATTTGTGTATAACATGTAAAAATGTAGTTTTTGTTGTGTTTGTGATGATAATTACAAGCGTAATTCGACAAGTTGAGGAAAACTTTACCGACTGTTATTTTTACTTCCATGTTCCATGATCGCAAATATCGAGATAAAGTAAATTGAGAAAATAATCGCGTGTCGAGATAAGGACAGATTCTGATTGTACTACCCTCAAAACAAAGTTATTTTCCGAAATGGCAGTCTGTGTGTCTAATGTAGAATTTTTTCTATGGCGAACGATAACTGCCGCAAATTCAAACAGAATCGAATTTTTGTTTGTTTATGAGTTCAAGTTGTAGAGGACTCAAGGCCTTTTGATTTTGGTGAAGATGGGTTAAGGGAAAAGGGTTGTTTTACGTTTTAACAAGAGTACAGTGCTTAATTTTGATAAACAAAGTATCCTGAAAAGAAGGTCATAATAATCCACTGTAGAAAGGTTGATGAAATATCTATAAATGAAAAGGGTAGTTGAAGGTGGACGGGGTAATTTTTGTATTGATGTTACAAATTTATTCGACCGAAAACTTAAAAATTTTAATAAAATATTAACACTCGGTATTGTTCCTTGCTACGTAACCACGGATACGTAAATAATATAATTTTTGGTTTTCAGAAATTCACAGATAACAAACGCCCGGCGGTATTCGCTTCCTTTTGCGTTGTTAAATAAAAGATAATTTAATGAAATGAATTCTTTATTTCTAAAATAATAACAACTAGGTACAATTCGTATTCTTATTATCTTTCTCAGCGTTTTTACCAAAAGTATGCTGATATATATTTGGTTTCGTTCTGAGTGCTCATATTAAAAATAATTCTATAATTAATTAGAACATGGAAGTCATGTATGGTTCTCCACACCAATTTTTATTTTCACTTACAGAAATGAAAGTTGTGTTATTTTTTTTACACATAATGTCACTTTCTCTGGAGAGAGAGAATAAAGACCATGAAATAAGCGAACGAATAAATGAGTGATGGTGGCTCAGAAAAAGAGCAGCAATTGTACGAATGATGCAGAGTATTGTAAGAGTGGGCAACGTCTTTGGAACAAAGATAAATGTTGGAAAACTAGAGTAATGTAAATCAGAGAGAATTATATCTTTGGTAACGTATCCTTGGAAGGATAACCCGTAGAGTAAGTAAGCTTATTTAACTATTTGGGGAGTACGGTGGACACGGTATGGAAACAGTAAGGAGGAAATCAGAAGTAAGATATCTATGGGTAAGGTAAAAGGATTACTGATACCAATAAGGATTCGATTGAGACGAGAAAGTTTTGAAAAATGCTTTATATGGAGTGAAATTTTGTATGTTAGTATAAACGCTTACCATGAAAAAGAAAGAGGAAAGGTACATAAAGAGCTTCAAATGTGGTTGTGAGGGAGAATAATTAAAATGAAATGCGCTGATGGCTTCAGGAAGGGGAGATCATGCATAGATGCTATCTTTACACTTAAATTAATAATAGAAAAGAGAAGGGAATTGAACTTGGAGACGTATCTAGCATTCATAGATAATGTGAAACGTTTGCTGCTCTAGATTATAATGGAACGAAGGGGTTTCCCTTCGCAATTAATTAAAGTCTTAGGAGCTTATATTACAAGTCAGCGGTTGTCCTGGATTTGAATGATAAATTATCAGAAGATATTCCTACTAATAAAGGTATGAGACAAGGGTGCCCTATTTCTGCGACACTTTTCAATATCTACACGAACGATATACTTCGTCGATAGACAGCTAAATTTGACTCGGGAATATCCCTTCAGCAAAATATTCATGTGAATGCATTGCTTCAAGTATATGAAAAGGTAATGATACAGAAAACAGAAGACCAGATACAGCGGGCGATATTTACGTTCAGTACCATCATACAGGAGTATGAGCTACAGATCTCTGCTATACAATCTAAAACGATGGCATTACAGGGCAGGTATCCTGTAAGAACTAAGATAGTTGTGAAGGTGTCAACACTTGAATCGCCTGCCTGATATCCGCCTACCTGTGGTTGGCTTGGTTTATCACCATAGTGGAAAGAGAGATGTCGGTAGACCGAGAAGGAGATGGGTTCCGGAACAGGTCTAAGGCCTACTCCTTGGAGTGATTATGATGCACTGATAGGGTAAGAATCTACAAATTATTGAAGGGAATAGGAGACAAAAGAGAAGCGTTGAAAGTGATAAGAAAGAGGGCCATCGTGGTTGGTGCATACTTTGCGTAGAAAATGTCTGCAGCTAAGGGTCGTAGAAAGAAAGGTAGTAAAAAAAGAGAGGACGGGGACGAAGAAGAGAGGTCGGAATGTTTTATGACATGAGAAACAGAAATAGCTGTAGAAGGTAAAGACAGATGTACAGGATTGAGAGCGTCCATTTAAAAAAGTGTCGTAAGACAGTTTTACTGAAGAGAGGAGAATAATAATTACACCAGAGCAGCGTTAATTAAGCGACTACCGTAGCACTGAACAGGGTACAATAATGTATCTATTATTTTGTGCCTGTTCTACTTGGACATTTACATATAGGCCAATTCATTTGTTCATAGGCCAATTTGAAATACGGCAATTTCAGAGGGCAATTTGAAAAGTTCGCGGGCTGATAATGAAAGACCTTTCTTTCTGGAATGGTTTTACTTCCATATTCCTTAAGGAAATGGCAAAAAAAAATCGTGTTCGAGATTATTGCAGATTCTGATTGTACTACACTCAAAACATGAAAAAAGTCGTTTTTCGAAAAATATGTGTGTGTGTGTCTGTGTGTCTGTCTATCTGTAGATTTTTTTTATGGCAAACGATAACAGCCGCAAATTCAAACAGAATCAAATAATGTTTCGCATACAGTCCTGATTTGTAGAGTACTCAAGACCTATTGTTTTTGGTGAAGATCGGTTAAGGGAAAGGGGTAGTTTACCTGCAACGTTTTATGTTTTAACAAGGGTATTTTCTATGGCAAACGATAACAGCCGCAAATTCAAACAGAATCAAAAGATTATTTGCATACACCCCTAAATTGTAGAGTTCTCAAGCAAGACCTATTGTTTTTGGTGAAGATCGGTTAAGGGAAAGGGGTAGTTTACCTGCAACGTTTTTTTAACAAGGGTATTTTCTATGGCAAACGATAACAGCCGCAAATTCAAACAGAATCAAATAATGTTTTGCATACAGTCCTGATTTGTAGAGTACTCAAGATCTGTTGTTTTTGGTGAAGATCGGTTAAGGGGAAGGGGTAGTTTACTAGCAACGTTTTTTTATCAAGGGTATTTTCTATGGCAAACGATAACAGCCGCAAATTCAAACAGAATCAAATAATTTTTTGCATACTTCCCTGAATTGTAGAGATCTCAAGGATTTTCGAATTTGGTGAAGATCGGTTAAGGGGAAGGGGTAGTTTACCTGCAACCTTTTACGTTTTAACAACAGTAAAGTACTTGAAAATTCAGTTAAACTTTTTCAAACAATGGTAATTGTTAAAAATAAAATAATTTTGTTGCCAGGCAATAAAATTATAATTTTTTCATTTTAATGTAAATTATGTATGAGTTAATATACATGTATAAAATAATATATCGTTCGTGGCAGGTAAGAATATCTCAGTTATGTAATGTTTACGTTTCCATTTTATTATTATGACTACAGCAATGAAAAGGCAGGGAAGACACACACACACACACACACACACACACACACACACACACACACACACACACACACACACACACACACACACACACACACACACACACACACACACACACACACACACACACACACAATTCGCGTTATTTCTGGCCTCACTCATGTTTATTTTCTTACATTTGCACGCTTTTTAAATGGAAAGTGCCGAAACCCACACCAACATAACGCGTGCAAGCCGAAAAAATGGACATCAATTTGCTTCCTGTGGATCGCTGGGTAGTGTAACTGCACGTGTTTACAGAGGAACGATTCATAGGCAGACTTTTCGTCTTTAGGGAATGAACCCTCGGCAAGATGCTGAGGGTCCATGAGTGACTTCGGAGAGCTCCTCTTTTTCGTGTGTTTGTTCTGTGAAACATACACTGTAGATTCGCAGCTTTACTCTAAGCAACGCTCAATAGGAAATGTTGAAAATTTTTGTCCACGGTGTACCCTCATTCACAATAAACCTGCTCTGATGTTTTAAGTACGGACATCATAATATTAAAACTTTGGAAACTTGAGCACTACTTAATGGAGATCAATCATTAACTTATACAAGCCATTAATTTTATGCATATTTTTTATATATATGTGTACAACGTTATCGGCAACAAAGAAGTAGTTTTTGTTAAAATTCCTTCCCGGGATATTTGGCCGTAGTCCAATGTTTTCTACAAAACTAGACGTTTCGGCAATGCCATCGACTTCCATCATCAGTGAAAATCGAGTGCGATAACGTGAGGTGGTACACGTTAGTGACCACAGTACTGTGGTTAAGGCTGAAGCAGTAAGTAGAAAGAAGTAGTTTCTATGGTAATATTTCATTTCGAA
This sequence comes from Magicicada septendecula, assembly GCA_034769895.1. Taxonomy (NCBI): domain Eukaryota; kingdom Metazoa; phylum Arthropoda; class Insecta; order Hemiptera; family Cicadidae; genus Magicicada; species Magicicada septendecula. The sequence goes on from CM068369.1 coordinate 560,927,915, forward strand.
AATGATTTTAAATATAAATCTTAGAATATGGAAGTCATGTATGGTTCTCCATACCGATTTTTTATTTTTCAACATAGTCCAAATTTAGTTCAATACACTTAGTCTAGCGATGCTCCAGTGCTTGAGGAAGTACTATTCTTCTATATCCTCAAAATAACCGTTTACTGCTGCTTTCAGCTCGACATCTGAGGAAAATCGCTCCCCCAGAAATGTTTTAAAGTTTGGGAATAGATAAATGTCAGATGGCGCTAAATCAGGCGAATAAGGCGGATGGTGCAACAGATCATACTTAAACTCGGCGATTTTTGCCATAGACACAACGGATGTGTGAGGGAGGGCGTGCATTAGCCTGATGGAAAATGATCTTCTTCTTTGCTGAACTTGGCCTTTTTTCTCGAATTTTTTCATTTAATTTTCACAGAAAGTTAGCGAAATACTCTCCATTTATTGTTCGACCCTTTTCAAGGTAATCTATTAACAATATTCCCTTAGCATCTTAGAAAATTGAAGCCATACACTTTCCATCCTACAAAATTTATTTTGCCTTTTTTGGAGGCGGCAAATCACTATGCATCAATTGTTTCGACTGTTGTTTTGTTTCTGGAATAAAGTAATGGGCCCAAGTTTCATCATTTGTTACAAATCTATGAACAAAATCTTTTGGATTTTTCTTTAAACGGTCCAAACATTCCTGAGAAGTTTGCATTCGCATGCGTTTTTCGGATACCGTTTTTGTTTGAACGGTAACTAGTGTGCGAAATCACTGAGCTGCAAAAACCGCTCAATATTTTGAACGGAATACATTTATTATTGGTTAAATATTAATATTGGATAATTTTTTAATTATCAGAAAATTTAAGAAAATACCGATCCCCCTACTATGTTTTATTTTGTAAACTAACAATCGTGTAGTAGTCGTACAATAAACACTTAAAGATTCCGGTAATCGGATTTGAATTAAAATCCTTTCTAGTCTGGCACCCGAGCAGACAGGTGTACGAGACCGACAAAAATTGAAAAACTGGAGAGCGTTTAGTTGAAACCAGTAGTAACACAATTTTAGTGAAGAGAGGAGAAAGAAAATCACACCACAGTAGCGTTAATTAAGTAAATGAAAGTTTTCAAACTAAAACTCTGTGGTTAATTTTTTATTTGAAACATTAAGAAAATCACACCACAGTAGCGTTAATTAAGTAAATGAAAGTTTTCAAACTAAAACTCTGTGGTTAATTTTTTATTTGAAACATTATATACCGCTTATATTTCCCTTCCTATCAATTAAACGTTATTTAAACACACACACACACACACACACACACACACACACACACACACACACACACACACACACACACACACACACACACACACACACACACACACACACACACACACACACACACACACACACACACACACACACACACACAGCGTTCTTCCACAGTGATATTAAAACCAGCTGCTCTTGTTAAATACAGCATTCAATTGTACACAGCTGTTACAGAAGTAGTTTTCTTTGTCACTTTAACAATATCCAGGCTGTACGGAATTTATTCACCCTAAATTGGATGCCGTTAACAAGATAAAATATCTTCTGTTTTTTTAATTCCTTTTTTTGTGTAAACAATCCGGTATTCAATAGGCTTTGTTGAACTAAAAAGTTACTTGAATAATGTCAGTGTAATTGGTTTCTAGAAATTTTACTGTGAACTAAAAATAAAACGTAAATAGCTTCTTCTTCTTCTTCTTCTTCTTCTTCTTCTTCTTCTTCTTCTTCTTCTTCTTCTTCTTCTTCTTCTTCTTCCAAAAACAAAATTTGGAAGAAGTTGTTGTACGAGAAGTCTTCTGTACCTGATTGGCCATGAAGAGATAGATCTTGCGGTCTTTTGCTCATGACGTCTGGTTGTTCATCATCATCATCGTGTCATTTCTAGGAATGTGTTTGTATTTTAAGAAGGTCTTCATTTGAAGAACCAAGCACAAATTGTTTTGATATGTGACAATTTAAACCAGTTACAGTAAAAACGGTTTTACAGGGCCATGGAAAGGTTTGGAATTTCTGTACGACTTGTACAGGCAACGTATGGTGTATATACTTGTCAAGTAGATGATGATAGGGGGAAGTTGTCCCAACCTTTTGCTCTTAACTCGGGAGTAAGACAGGGATGTCTTCTGTCCCCTATCTTGTTTATCATAGAGCTGGACGGCATGTTGCGAGAGGCAACAAATAAAAAACGGGGGATTCAGTGGGGTTTAAAATAATAGCCGTTTGGAGGAACTGGATTATGCGGATAACCTGTGCCTTCTTGCAGAAAGCCTACGAGATATGGAAATTAAATTTTGCGGTCTGAAAATAGAACCCAAAGAACTAGGCTTAAATATAAATAACAAAAAGATCAAGGAAACGCGTATTAACCATAGAAATAATTCTGATTTGATACTAGACGGAGAAGTTATAGAAAGGGTTGAGGAATGTTGCTATCTGGGTAGCATGGTTAGTCAGGATGGAGGTGGTCTTAGGGATGTGATAAGTAGTATAAATAAAGGAAAAGGAGTATTCGCACAGTTACGACCAGTATGGAGATCATTATACATACGCGGGAAGACAAAACTCAGAATATTTTACTCAAATGTCAAATCGGTGTAGTTGTATGGATGTGAGACCTGAAAAAAAGTGACAAAGGACATCACCCACAAGGTTACAGACTTTAATAAACCGTTGCCTGAGGTACATAATGAGAATTTGGTGGCCCAAGACTATCTCGAACAGAGATCTATGGGAGGCCACAAGTCAGGGTACCATCCAACTACATATAAAAAGAAGAAAATGGAAGTGGATCGGTACACCCTGAGAACACCAGCAGAAAATATCGCTAGGCAGGCACTGAATTGGAATCCGCAAGGTAGCCGCAGATGTGGAAGACCGAGGAACACCTGGAAGAGGACTATCAAAGAGAGCTGGCTGGTGTCAACAAGACATGGAGGGAGGTGAAGGGAGGCCCTGGCAATGTACAGAACACGCAGGAGAAATTTTGTGGAGACACTATGTTCTACCAAGGAATTTAAGGACTTAATTCAACAGTAAGTTACTTAAGAATTTAATTAAGTAAGTCAACAGTAAAAGAATTCTTTTTTATTTGGAATTTTATTAAGTTTTATTGAAAGTTGACAAGGCGAATGACAGTCTGTCAAAGAAAAATAATAATATTAAATATACATAAGCGCTGGGAACAAACTGACTAAACTCCGGGCTACTGGTCCGTGACCGTGATCCTACTGTTACTAATAGACCTCTGGAGGCCGTCTTCAGTTTGCCAAATGATTCGCTAACAGACACGGTCTTCGTTAATTAACTATAGTACTGTGGCAAAAGAAAAATCTCCATTGACACACGTAAAGAATATTCTTTTGCGTCCGACAAGGATCTGCATTACCGTCCATTATCTTTAATCTATTCATAGAAGAGGCACTTTAAAAAGTCGGGGAAGTATCAAGGGCATGTATAACAACAGACGGTAAAAGAATGCTGACGACATTGCTATTCTAGCGAGGAGCGACGGAGACCGTGGTTAACTGACAAAAATCGTGTCAGTTAGCGAACCGTTTTGCACATTGAAGATGGTCTCCAGAAGAGAGACCAAAACATAAGTTAGTAACAACAGGAGTGGACCGCGGCCCCGGCCCAATAGCTCGGAGTTTAGTCAGCGGTCTGTTATCAGCACTGTCGACGCCGGCCGCAAAAGCACAAAAAACACATAAGCTTTGAAACGGAAAATTATTTACAAAGCTACTTGATTTGGATCGTCACTACTGTACAGTAGAATTTTAACGTTGATAATGTTTATGAGGACGTGTCGCACATTTGCGGCCGATCGCTGGTGCGTGATCGAAAATGGGAACCGGTGAGTTTCCATAGAAACTACATCTTTGTTGTCAATAACGTAGTACACATATAAAACTTCGCTTGTGAATGGGAGTACATTAACTTATAATCTGTACATTGGTAAATGAAGAATGAATTCATTGATTGGTGAATGAACGTAAATATATATATATTTTAGATTTATTGAAGCATTTTCAATGCCCTTCTCTGTGCATTGCATTTGTGCAATGCCTGTAAATTGTTTTTGTTCACGAAACTCATTTTGTGTATTGAAATAGATTATCAAGAACAAGTAGATGTTTCTTATCGGACGGACGATTTTACGGTCCATTATCTGTGGTAATGTAAGCGCCGCAGGTTATGTTGAGAGAGAGAGAGAGAGAGAGAGACAGACAGACAGAGAGAGAGTGAGAGAGAGAGAGAGACAGAGAGAGACAGAGAGAGAGAGAGAGAGAGAGAGAGAGAGAGAGAGAGAGAGAGAGAGAGAGAGAGGGACAGAACAAGTAGTCTGGATCTATTTGAAAGCAAAGCAGGAATTTGTTCCGTACTACATTGCCTACGGCCAAACGGTCAACTTGCTTTTCATATTTGCTTTTCCCCTTCAGTTTCTACTTTGCTCTGCCTGTATTTGTTTCTTATCTTGCGTCCTTCTCCTCCTTGTCCTGCCCTATGTTTGCCTCCTTAAACACTTTGTGAGAAATTCACACTCTTTTAGCGTAATATTTGTTGCGTTACCTTTTACTTTAATTAAATCCTGTACACTGCAGTCCTAAAAGACCCTTTTTTTACTTCCATGTTCCATAAGGAAATGGAAGTATGGTGATGGTGAAAAAATCGTGTTAGAGATAAGGGCTCATTCTGATTGTACTACTCTCAAAACATGACGAAAAGTCATCTTCCGAAAAGTGTGTGTGTGTGTCTGTGTGTTTGTCTATGTGTTTATCTGTCTGTGTGTCTGTTGTAGAATTTGTTCTGTGGCGAACTATACGTGCCGCAAATTCAAAGAGACTGAAATAATTTTTTGCATATGCTTGAGTTGTAGAGGGCTCAAGGCCTATTGATCTTGGTGAAGATCGGTTAAGGGGAAGGGGTAGTTTACCTGCAACGTTCTATGTTTTAACGAGAGTAAAGTACTTAATTTTGATAAATAAAGTGTCTTGAAAAGAAGGTCATAAAAATCCACTGTAGAAAGGTAGATTAAATATCTATAAATGAAAAGGGTATTTGTAGGGGGAGGGGATAATTTTTTATAGGTGTAGTACGTTATCGGCAACAAAGAAGTAGTTTGTTGTTAAAATTCCTTCCCGGGCTGTTTTGGCCGTAGTCCAATGTTTTCGGCAAAACCAGACGTTTCGCCAGTGCCATCGATTGCCATCATCACTGAAAATCGAATGCGCTATCATGAGGTGGTATACGTTAGTGACTACAGTACTATGGTTGAGGCTGAAGAAAGAAGTAGGAAAAAGTAGTTTCTATAGAAATATTTCACTTTGAAAATGAATTTAAATATAAATCTTAGAACATGGAAGTCATGTATAGTTCTCCATACCGGTATTTATCATTTCAAAATAGTTTTGTTTTTTGTATAAACTAACAAAAGTTATTATGGTTTGGTACAGTATTGTAAATAGGGGGCCCCGGTCAGGTGATCAATTTTTTCCAAGAGTTAATAAGGTTCAGCAAAACTTCGTAATCACTTAACCTAAATTAGTTGTTATGTTAAAATAAGGCTAGTAATTAATTATAAAAATAAAAGGAGTTGATAAAATAAAGTTTTCTTTATAATGACAATCACTAATCGGTTGTTAAATAACTATGAATTTGTACCCTTAAGAAAAAAGTTATTCGCGCGCCAGAAAACGAAGGGTGAGGCTAACAATCCACCTTTATCTTTCTCGCTCAAATACACTACTCCTTACAGGTTTGCCAATAGCATGACATCTGTAGTCTAATATCCCTACGATTTAAACAGTCGTCTTCGAACGGCTAAACTAGCAACATCTTGACTTTAATTTCAAAAAATTAGACGATTTTATTGCTGGATTGTATATACAATTAAACCACTTTAACACGAACTGTAAGTTGCTTAAAACCCCTGTCTTCGGACAATATTCTTAAGTAAAGTACGTAATAAAATTGAAATTGATTTCTAAATTCATTACATCACCGTAAAACTGTTTCTGAAAGAATCTTGAAAAATACTCATTTTGGCAAGATTCATTAACAATACAAATTTAGAATTAAAGTGACGGATAATGTCATGATACTTATTACCTTAAATGTGATTAACAATTAATGATGGCAGAACGTTTTGAAATCAGCGATATTTTCTATATTTTTTTATCCTTGTACTTTACGTTGGTAAAATTGTAATTAAAACGCTAATAATATTTTTTTACGAGGCCGGTGGAAAAGTTGTTTATACAAATGCCCAGGGCTTGATTTCAGGGGGAACGCGCCGGAACGGCATTCCGAAACCTCTCGAATCCAAAAATAATTTACCAAAAAAAATATATGAAAAAAATCTAAATATTACAAAATTTACTACTACTTTTTAAATTGCGCCCCTCATCAGCCCTACTACAAAACTAAACATTTGTCGAAGTCAAACACCAGCACTAATCTTTATCTTAACTACTACCGTTCAAAAAATGTCCCAATAACCTATGGAGAAAATGAAATAAAAAAAACTGAATGATTTGCAACTGATTGGGAGCTTCCGAGAATATGTGCATTCCAGAATTTTTCCAGGGAGTCTTTCTATCTTGAATCAATAGCAACATTTTCAGATTGAATGTGAAAGGGCTGATTTCTGGCCATCATACAGCATTGGACACAAAGAGTAAGGGAAGGTCAAGAAACAAACAATATGAACAATGATGAAACTATTGAAACTTTTTTGAAATGTCCGAACCACCGAAACCATCACTTAGAGTTTGACTGAGGCTCCGGGATGACGCCATCATGAGTGACATGTTTTCGATTGTCGTGCGGCTAACCTGACGGTGAAGGTCTTTAGAAATATCAATAAACTTTGTTGCCTTTTTAGATTCAAGTTTATGCGTATGTTACATATTGTATTAGGATTTAAAAATGTAGACCTCCTTTGTAATAACCTGATGTAATATGATAATATAAAATATATTTGTGTATGCACAACTTTTGAATAGATGCGTTCCGGGACCTATGATTTTAGAAATCAACCACTGTAAAAGCCTGTGGGTTTGGTTATTATATACGACCTACTAAAAAGCAACCTCCCTTTCCTCTTCTGGGACACTAACCTGGAGCTGTTTGACACGCTACCTCGGGCTAGACCGATGGTTCTTCAGCCCTACGGCTGACATCTGACATTATATATTCTTCTATATTGTATTGTCCAAGTCTATTTTCTTTGCCCGAAGAATCTTTTTGCAAAGCGTGCCACACAATTCTAGGTGTCCTCCCCTCGAGTCATCGCTTCAGCTATGTTATCCGGGGACATCTCCTGCCTAATATCTTTTATGGTGCTCCCATCTGTCGCAGACGAAGAATGTATGGCTGGCATCGTCCGCAGCTTCCGGGCTGTACTGGTACTCTGCCTTTCCAACTTTCTTCAGGTAAGATCGAAAACACCCGTGTCCAGTCAGAAACTAGGTGAGGTTTTAGTCAGTCACCCCATGGTACATCTTCGCCTACGGCTGTACCTATATGATGAGCCTTCTCGTCCAGCGACCATACTCCTCTTGCTCCCAAGCTTTCTGTCAGTTCTCCAGCATCTGGCTCCGTGCCTTTCGGCGTTCAGCTTCACCACCTGCCTGCTTCGTCCTCTGAAAGACGATCTTACGTTGCATGATTAATATAATAATAACAATAATAATAATAATAATAATAATATGGAATAATTATTATGCATGGGAGATATCAGAGCAGAACTTGAAGTAAATGACATTAATGAAATTATTTCAATTTAGAGAAGACAATGGGTGGGATCATCTGCAAAGGATGACAGAGGATAGATTGCTAGAAGAGGTACTGAACTATAAAGCCATTGGTAGAAGAGACGTAGGCCGTCCAAGGATGAGATGGGTGCCGGAACAGGTTTGTGTAGCCTAATCATTGAAGAGGAGAAGAAGAAGATATAATAATAATACTCTGAAGTAGGGTATGATAAATAAACACGGAATTTACCAGATTATCTGACTAAAACAGTATTAAATCCACAAGCAAAATTAAATTAAGTCACAATAATGGAAATGTGGATACATACAACAAACAGAGTGTAATTTGTATGCAGCAGTAGGAATGTCAACAGTATTGATGTGATACGGCTGGGAACACGGGTCTCTTTCCTGTACATTAATTAAGCTCGGTTAGGTTGCACAATTGATGTCCCGATGCAAGCTGATGTATTTTCAATTTGCTTCTCCCCACCCAACGATGATAGTCGTATAGGAGAGGGGGTCAAATGGTTCCAGCTCGGTGCTGCTGACCGGTGTCATTTCCGCTGCAAGCGTCACTCACCCCTCCGATAACAAATTTCTCCCGTGACTAACAATCCCCACAGCTTTCGAATGTATGTTTGAAGACCTTTGCATAAGTGTGTGTGTGTCTCCACATTTCACTAGATTCGCGCTCATCTACTGAGGACTTGTTATATTGTTAAAGTACAGGACGAACATAAACCTTTTCCCACGTTTCAAAAATTTATTATACAAAAATATGCAACTTGCAAGCACGAGTTTTTACAGATTACAAAAATATACAAGTTACAAATATGTTATTTTACAGATTAGAAAATACGTAAGTTACAAATATGATATTTTACAGATTACAAAATACGCAAGTTACAAATACCGTTTTTTACATATTAAAAACACATACAAGTTACAAATATGATTTTTTACAGATTAAAAAATATACAAGTTACAAATACGATTTTTTACAGATTACAAAAAATGGAAGTTACAAACATGTTTTTTCTAGATTACAAAAATATGCAAGTTACAAATGTGATTTTTACAAATTACAAAAATATACAAGTTTTAAATATGATTTTTTACAGATTACAAAAATATACAAGTTACAAATTTGATTATTTTACAGATTACAAATATATACACGTTACAAATATGATTTTTTAACAGATTACAAAATATGTAAGTCACAAATACACATTTTTTACAGATTACAAAAATATGAACGTTACAAATATGATTTTTTACAGATTACAAAGATTACCAAATATATTTCTACATAGTAATAAGCTTGTACGTGTATCACCAATTGTTCCTCAGAGAACTTTCAGTCTGTATCGGATACATCTCCATGTTGCAGCCAGCATCTCTTCACTCAAAGTAGTTACAACATCCCTTATTCTTGTCTTGCAGATATTTTAGAGTGGTGTGGAGCAGGTAGCCTTACAGAAAAACGTTAAGCTGGATATAGTGTTAGTCTATGCCTCACAATTCCCCGCCTTGGGAAGAAGGTTTCGTGCAGCAACTCTCGGATGTGTACGCACTAGTGTATTTGGAAAATTACCCCCTTATCTGTAATTCCTCTACCCGAGAGCCAGCGTAAAGCTTCAACGTAAGAAGGTGAAACCCTCCATAAAACTGGTGAAGAAGGAAGATCCAATCGCTTTGTCTTTCACCAGACCGCATCAAGAGTAACGTGAGTAACATTACGATTTCTTCTTAAAATACCAATATGACGAATCTGTTAAAACTTCACATACGGTACTAATTTTTGACGCTTTCAATATTTTTAGGTATCTTTCCATATATATATTTTTTATGTAAATAAATTGGGAGATTTTTTTCATGGTACTACAAAACATAGAAACCATTCCATGGTTTTCTCTCGCAGGGAAACCGTTCTGCTGCTGCTAGTCGAAATGTTGTTTGTTTACATATTTTGTTTACCTTAGCAACCACGTTTCCAAGCACTGACTACACGAAATTTGATCAGAAAGCTCATGCAGTTCTTGTTTATTTTAAAAGTTACGCCTTCGTCCAGCGACACTTATACTGGCTCCTTCAAAGTAGTCTCAGTCGAAAGTAACACGATTAAGCTACCCGTTTTGCAATATTTAATATGTTTAAAGCATACACATTTGATACAGCCTTGAGTTCGCTTAGCGATTTTCGTTTTACGTCTTCAACGGACGCGAATCGTTGTCTTTTCGTGGAAATGATCACAATTGAGAAGAGGAGGAAAGATCGCGTTGGGACACATCTGGTGAATATGGCAGTTGCCGTGTCATCATTGTGACGATTTCTTTTGCTTAGCCTGGCAAAATTCTTAACAACCAATGACGTGCGTTCAGGCGCATTATTGTTCTGCATTTTTCATAAATTCATCTTGCGTAAATCTGACCGTTGTCTACGAATACCTTTATACAAATGGCGTTAAATGTCCGAATAGTACTGTTTATTTACCACTGCGCCTAGCGATGAAATTTCGTGGGACACAAAACATAATCTTTAACTAACAATCACGATCTTGAACTCATTTATGGCAGTCTTTGAAGCTTATAAATCGCTTGTTATCGCAACAGCAGTCTTGCCAGAAGTCTTCTGAACACGTTTACCTGAACAGAGCAGTTTATCTCACAGTTTACACAAAAATTAGTCCATGTTCTTCAATCTTTCATTGTAGAATTACAAAACATTTCCTAATACATCTAAGGACGACTTACTCAGTTACCTGTGAAATCTAAACTACGCATCAAATAGGGCTACAATTTTAGACGATTATCACTAACATGTGTACCAACATCACACAAATCTACATTTCTAAGTGGACACTTGTAACGGTGAAAATTGCAAAATTGGACGAACTTTCCTTATCAAACCTCGTACTCTATGACTAAGCAAATTTAAAGAGTTATTCTTTGCACGCCATGTTAAGACCCTGCGTGTTGTCAAGACAACAAACGTCTGAACTGTGGCCAGTGACTCTAAACACGTCTGTATGTTTGTGTATAGCATATAGGATGGTGGTTTGAGAGAGGCTTGAAATCAATTTTACCACCAAAAATGGATCCCGTGATGCAGTAATTATCGCAGAAAGAAGCTTATAGAACACCAACAGACTACTATGAAAACTGAGATGGTGGATATCGGGGGTACTGTAGGAGCCCCATCTAGGAATGATGATGCAATGAATTATTATAGTTAACAGGCAATTCTTTAGCTGTCAGACTTTTGACACAATTTAGTGCAACACGATAAGTGTATTCTAAGGACACACGATAAGTGGATTTTTATTGTTTCTAAGGAAATGAGAACGGTTCGGTGTATAGTCAGTGCAATTAAATCTAAAAACGCAATAGTTTGTTTCACTACACATTATAAATGAGTTACTATTATCCAGTGATACCATAAAACTGGGGATGAGCTCACAAGCACATCGATTGGGGGGTGGGATTATTACTCTCTGGGGATCTTGTTACCTATCCCGGAGATATTTCTAAATTGCTTGAAAAAAATCACATTGTCTGCGATGTTAACCCCCATTTACATTATACATACACTTCAGTATAGCAAAATTGAAATGGAGTTAAGGGCATGGGAATACGCGAAACTCTTATGCTCAGAGGGGAATGATGATGTGGTGGGAGTAGCTCTGAGATGTGAAAAGAGAATTGTTGTTATGAGCGTCAGTGCAGCCAACGTATGAACAGTGTTACGTTATTACAGAGTGTTCTACACGTTTCTCGGCTATCCCAGCGGAACCCAGCTGTAATGTTTGTGTGCGTACGCACTGCTACTTTGAGAATAAAGACAATTACGTGATACTTAACATGCGTCAACCATCGAGGCTGTTCCAGACCTCACCGGTCACGCACTACATTCAATGGTCAGGCCGCAATCAATTACGCTATAGTGTTTTCGAGCAGTGTTAACGCGTATTATGGATTATTCTGGAACACTTGTGCTACATATTTTTTAAAAACAACGATAGCTGGCGCTTAGTTCCAGTTTAAGTGGCGGTTTATTCAAGTGAAGTTCGATGTATTGTGGCAAAATGTTATTGTTTTATAATTGTGCGGGACTCTGTTAGTTTACATTATTATTGAGTGTAGACAAATTTTGCTCGGATCACTCTACAAGTCGATTATAAAATGTATTTGTGATTAATTAAAGCTGGTGATTAGTGGTTTCGTTGGTGTCTTGTATTTTGTTTTCCACTGTGCCGTACGACAATCAAGGAGACCGTCGTAACAGAATTGTGGGTCAGAAGTGGGGTAGAACCGTTAACAGTGGAAATAGAGCAGAGTGGTGTTGTAAATGGGATAGAACCGATATCAAGTGGAAGTCAGTTTATGTTGGGCGATTTGTCAAGCTGGTTATTAGTAACTTGATTGGTGTCTGTAATTTTGTTTTCCACTGTACCATACGACGATCGGTGAGACTGTCGTAACAATATTATTTCGAATAGTAACCAAAACGTACAACGTTTGTTTGTAAATTGTTTCTCTTGCCACGGATGTCTCACTCACTCTCTCCCTCCCCTTGCTCTCACTCTGTCTGTCTGTCTGTCTGACTCTCTCTCTCTCTCTCTCTCTCTCTCTCTCTCTCTCTCTCTCTCTCTCTTTCTCTCTCTCTCTCTCTCCCTCTTTGTGTTACATATCAACTGTTATATAAACCTATCTGTTTTTTTTTTTTAGCCCCGCAATTGTCTGCTATTGAGACATACTACCAGTTCTTATCGCAATGGAATGGGATGTGTAACTTCCTGAACTTGTGCACTTCCGCTCCTTAATTACACTCGACTATCTCTGCAGTTGCAGTCAACATATAGCAAAGTAATATATTACCTATAACTAAAACAGATTAGTAAATATATATTAAAATATAAAAAAAATAAAAATATAATATTAAAAATATTAAAATATAAAACTAAAATATATTACTTTGCTATATGTTGACTCTTGTAGTTATAAACACTTTATGTACCAATCTAATATCCAATTGTTGATTACTGTTTGTTTAATTAATTAAAATAACATTACATTTAGTAATTTAAATTGTAATACTGTATAAATTAAGTTCTTTCATACTATAATTTGCTCGTTTTCTTAAAGATAATTTGAAGATCTAAACAAACTATCATAAGTCTTCACATATAAAACGATACATACATACGCATGCACACATTCACATCATCAACACGTTCACCCAAATATTTAATTGTTTCGTTATGTTTGATATTTCTATTGTATTTCATACACAGGTCCTGAAGATGACAATAAATATTGTCGAAACGTCGACGCAAAATAGCTAAAATTTGTATTATTGACCGATCCTCACTAACCATCCACTAAAACATTCATTGATTGACGGTCACTAAAAATTTAAGGATTTAATTGTGAATAATGCGAATAGCTTAACAGGCTGAAACAGCTGTTAGAGGTAAATAATAAACTGTGAAACTTACCAAGTGTTTGTACGTTCTTAAATCCTTTGTAGTAATATGTTTCACCAAATGCCCAACGAGTCCATCAATCTATATCGACATTATTCAGTTTTAATTTATTTACGACGATTGTTCAATAGAAACACGTTTGATCTCAGCAGCCGTGATTTCGTCGCCATGGCAACGGAATTCATTCGTTTATATTGTCTGTTTAAGTACTAATGACACGTCAGCAAATGGCAATTTATACGAGAATGAAAGCTGTATGTGGTGACTATAGTTATTCTCATACAGCAGTGGTTGAATGGTGCAATGAATTTTGACAAGGAAGAGAATCCACTAAAGATTTGGCCCGTCCCGGACCTGCACGTGTTGCAACATTAGATGAAAATGTGAGACAACCAGAAATACTTTACACGCAAATAGGCGCATCAGTGTTAGAAAACTTTCTCAAATGTTGACCATCAGCATAGGAAATGTTCATTCCATAATTCATAGTCTTGGCTATCACAAAGTTGCTGCTCAGTGGATTCCACGACTGCTTACTGATAAGCAGAAAAAATTTGCGTTCGGCCTTATCATTACAGCATTTTATGGGCTATCAACAACAAGGTAATGCCTTGTACACCAAATTGTTGCCGGTGATAAGTCTTGATGTTATCACTACCAACCAGAATCCAAACGTTAGAGTATGCAGTGGAAGTATGCACAATCTCCGAAGGCGAAAACCTGTCGGTTCCAACCTTCGGCAGGAAAAGTAATGGTGACAATACTTTTTGATTATCAGGGTGTGCTGCTCTTAGATTTTAAAGAACCTGGTGTCAACTTCAACGATATGCAAACAGCTTGAAACACTTACGGGTCAGCATCAAGAATAAACATCCCGGGAATCTCACAAGTTGTGTCATTCTTCTGCATGATAATGCTCAACCCCATGCAGCCCAGACGATTCAAGATGTGCTTGGTCGTACGAAGTGGGAAGTCTTACAACATCCACCTTAGAGTCCCGACTTATCCCCATGCGATTATTATGTCTTTGGCCCATTAAAGAATTCACTAAAAGGACAGCTGTTCAAATCGGACGCTGAGGTAAAGTTTGTTGTTAGCGAATGGTTCCGCAAACAGCTGCAAGAATTTTACCACCAGGGAATCTAAAGATTAGTGCAACAGTGGGACTCATGCCTTAATGGTAATGGAGACTTCTTTTAAGGTGGTTGAATAAAACTGCTTTTATGTCTTTAAACGTGTTTGTATTGAACAATCCTCGTATTTACGTAGTTTAATTTAATTTAGCCGTACTTTGGTTTTGATTTAACTGAGAAACTTCATCACAAATTTTCTGATATTTTTTAGTATCGGAGTGTACTGACAAAACGTAAATTGGAGTCTCTAGATTCCAATCAGAAAAATTATTTTTTTTAAACATACAAAATGTACAAGCAGTAAGATAAAAGAATACAGACTTTACGTAAGTATTGGGCGGGAGGTGGGTGGCTGGGGGTAGTAGACTTGTGTGCAATGCAATGTGGTGCGTGTGTGTGTGGGTGTGTGCTGTCAGAGACTATTTTATAGCCGCCCCCGGGATCTTGTTGTACACCCTTCCGGTCAATGTCGACATAAATCCGCCGCCCACATCGTTTGCCCGAGATAAATCTACTTCAAACTTATGTCCGTTACATCTTTGCCTCTTTACCGAACTAAACTGAAAACTGTAATATACACAGTCTTGTCTATTTAAGACTTGTTTATATGGTGTCAGAGTTATGTTGAGTTTTATGAATTTACTAGCTATTACCCGCGGCGAATATTGGACTTTTAATTAGTATTTTAATATAATTTTTATTGTCTACGTCTATATGGCGTTCTGTCAGCTCGTATAACAATATTGTACTCATTACTCAAATTCTCTCCAAAACTGTTTCCAACACTTGTACTATTTTATCTTGGACTAAACTATTATGTTAGTGCAACAGCTTTTGGAGATTTAAAAGTACCTACAAAGTCTTTGACGATATTTATAAAATACCTGTTAAATCAAAAACGCTAAATTCTTTATTTTAAGTGTTATAGTGTTAGAAGCATTGTATAACACATTAAAAGTTATGGTTTCCTCAACCATGGCTTTTATTTATTTCAGCAGTAAACTAAAAACCAAAAACCGTTGTCACCTAACCTCACAAAATGAAAACAAGTATTTTCGCTTTGCGCTAAGTAATAGGACAATTTACAATTGAAGTGCACTTCTTCTTTTCCACATCTTAATATATCGATACAATCGCACATTAAATAAAACATCGAAAATGTACTGCAGGAATGGATAAGTGTACAGTTCCGATGCCGCTAAATAGCTTTTGTTTATTTACTTGTTATTATGGTAATTGATTCTGGTCTCCATGGTGTTGTTTACATCTTTAGTAGCAGTATTTAATATATTTCATTACTTATTAATTGCATCATCAGAAATACGTATAAACATAAATTTTATAATCGTTTAAGACAATTACAATATATATAGACTTATCTGTATACAAAATTACAAAATATGACGATAAAATCGCATATTAAAAACATTAAAAAGATAAAATCGCATATTAAAAACATTAAAAACTGCAGGAACGGATAAAGGTACAGTTCGGATGCCGCTATATCTCATTTGATTATTTACTTGTTACTATGGTAATTAATTCGGGTCTTCATGGTGATGTTGACATCTTTATACGCGTCAACGAAAAGACATAATTAAAAGGGCTTAAATCGTGCGAACGGGGCAAAATATCAAATTTCAAGTTAGACAGTATTTTTCGCCTCGTGTCAAAGGTTACCTGTGCAAACTTTGGTGGCACTCGGTGTAACGGTGTGGATTTGTATTCAGTACCCATAAATCCTCAGACTTTGAGTTTTATATGTATATAGATTTCTTATTTTACCATCTACATTTCCATTTGGCTATAGGTACTATGGAGTAAGTTCTGTCTGAAGCTCGCACAACCGGTGTCGACAAATTCAAAATTACGACTAAAAACCGGGCTGCTAGGCCGTGGTCGGTTGCTATTAAACGTCGTCAGGGATTCCCCCGTCGGGAATCTTCTTCAGGCCGCCAAGAAGCGACAGAGAGTAAACACATAATAGCGGCAGATGTACGCCGGACACTATCCTATACCTGTATCAGGTAAAACCACCAACCTTTTGAATGCATATTACGGAGTGGTTTGAAGGTGGCGTAACTTCCAAAAAGTGAGCGTGTGTGTGTGTGTGTGTGTGTGTGTACGTATTTTTAAAGTTAATGCGTTTTATGTACGAGGGCTATTCAGAAAGTAAGTTCCGACAGGGTACTGAAGGAAACTAAGAATATATTTACAAAATATTTTTATTGCCATTTGAAGTACACATCTTAAACTACGTTTCTATGTAGTTTTCGTAATTTTTTTAAACACTTTTCATAGCGAGGCACCAGACTTTGTGTGTCTTTGACGTAGAAATTTTCTTCCCGTGATTTGAACAATGAATTAACAGCTCAACATCTTGTTTGACGTCGTTGGCCACCAAGGAAGGATTTCTCATGCTTGAAAAGGCGATATTCGCTTGGTGGGTTTATACAAAATTGACAAACGATGACTGTAGAATATTCGTCAATTATACCCTTCTGTATACGTTATACATGCAGGGCACTAACAGTAATTACTAAACAGTTAGGAAAATGTCATTAACACAGAAGCAGTAACGCTCAGCACAACTTGGTAGCCCTTACTTTCTTCCGTTACTGTATGTTCCCCGCAAACAATACAAGGGACGTACAAATAACGCTTTCTGGGCAAAGTCAGTCTACCGGTCTTCTTCACACCGCCACCTCCACAGTATAGAAGAACAAGAACAAAAATTACAAGAACCTGAAAAAAACAAGAAGAAGAACAAAAAGAAGACAGAGAGGAAGAGGAAGACAAAGAAGAAGAAGAAGAAGAAGAAGAAGAAGAAGAAGAAGAAGAAGAAGAAGAAGAAGAAGAAGAAGAAGAAGAAGAAGAAGAAGAAGAAGAAGAAGAAAAGAAGGAGAAGATAAGCAAAAACGAGATGATTAAGAACAACTAGTAGGGAAAGTAATGATTATATTTGCTAAATGTTGACTACAAGCTAGGAGAGAACAAAGGAATGCTAAGACAGACTGAGATGAGGTGAAAGGGTCAGGTACCCGAAGGCTGTGGAAGTGACTGGAAAACAGAGCAATGAGTGATGGAGAGACGCCAAAACACATGGGAGTTTGTCAAGAAGAAATTGAATAACGCCTCGTCTTCGCAGTTCGAAGTTGTTGAGTTAGCAGAAGCTGATAAAGCTGTATCAATTCCCACGTCAATGCACAGTCTTTTTGTGAAGATGTCAACAGAATTTATATTTTGTTTTTGCCTGTTAAGTGTTGTAACCAGAATCCTATCGAACAGCCTAGAACATTCTCTACTCATCCCCCCGTCTAGTGTAGCAGGGGTTGCTCAGTCAACGCCGCTCACAACTATGTTCCAGTGTATTCAAGAACACTTGAGATACGCATTACGCGGCGCGAATTGAGGATGAAAAATATCTAGAAGGGGTGCGCTACCTATAAAAAGCTACAGCAGCCGGCTTGTGAGTTCAGTTACGTGAGCGATTTCCCTTTGTACGGATAGAGTGTTTGTAGAAGTATCGTAGTGAAGTGTTGTTTGTGTTATAATTGTGCGGAATTCTTTCTAGTTGACATTATTATTGCGTGTGGACAAATTTTTCTTGAATTGTTGTAAGAGCTATCTTGTTGATTACAAAGATATTACCTTCTATGTTAAGTTGACGCTTTCGGGTATAGGAAAGATAACGGGGAAGGTTTTTAAGCAGATTGTTGTTTCCATCTGAAGATGAGCCGACAGGCTTGAAAGCGCTCACGAAAGTGTAAGTGAGTATTAGTGGTAGCAACACAAGTTTAGTAAAAGTTTAAGTCTATAAGACGTGCAGTCTGAAATGGAAAGTGGATGTTAATAATGTCTTATTAATGCAGTCTTATTAATGGATCTTAATGGGGTAAGTAAAGTGTTTAAATATCTCAAATTAAAAGTAAAGATATTATTATTTTGTTATTAATTTTCTTCATTTTATTAATGTTGTTAATTAAAGATGGTTATTAGTGACTTCGTTGGTGTCTTGTATTTTGTTTTCCACTGTACCATACGACGATCAGTGAGACCATCGATACAATATTAATAGGTTTTTACAAAACTAAAGTTTTGGGTTTAATTTAAAAAGAACATTTACGGTAATGTGTTAGTTTTTTACAAAAATTGAGATTCTAAATTCAGTTAAATTGTCTAGAAATAAACTCAGTTAAGCCGAATGGAAGACAATGTAGGAGCGAACAATATTTATTTTGCTAATTGTGTTCAATTAAAGGTAAAAACATACTTTACTATTCTGGTGTAATTAAAGTAAGGAAGCCAGCTGTGGATAACTTGATATCGCATTAAACGAATGCAGCTGGTTTTAATAGCCTTGGAGCAGACTACTTAACAAAGCTCTGTGTGCGCGCGCGCGTGTGTATGTGATTTGAAGTAAATTTCGTTTGGCAGTAACACAACGAACGTCTTTTTTTGTACACCTACACCTTAAAATATTCAGATTCTTATTTGAATTCTCTTTTTAAGTTAAAGTACTACACATTTCTGTTACATGGACAAAATATTTCAAGAGTCTTAATTTTCAGCACAGTTTAGATCTACGCATTAATCAATTTAGATCAAATCTTTGTTCACACGCAATAAAATGTCAGCTAATATAAAACACAGTTGTATTACAATTATACCGCCCGATTATAAAACACAACACTTCACTAATAACCACTTGAACGCACACAGTAATCTCGCCCGATAATAAACTGAACTGAGTGTCCCTGCGTACCTGTATTTATACCCCGCTGAGGTTCCAGAATATTCGGTAACAGGCGTCTAGTAGAAAACACTAGAACGTAATTCATTGCGGCCTTGACACAGTGCGTGCGGCCGCGCGAATTCTGGCACCACAGTCTAGCAAATGCGCTGAGAATCACGTACGCCACAACATTCCCTATAGAACATTCGATAGACACGTAGATTGTTCTGTAATGTTGTAAAAACAATATTTATATACTGCAGTGTCCCGAATCTTTGCCTCTAAACATTGGAATATGTCAGAGAACACGAGTCAGATTATTCATAAGTATAATTTTTATTTCTTTGGTAGAACCGACTTACTACAGGTTTTAACTACATGGTATCCAGTTTCTTCGCTTCTCTGAATCAGTCTTAATCTGTCTATAGCTCACTCCGTCATTAAGCATTCCATCTTTCTTCTTTGGCGTCTTCTCTTTCCTTCTTGGCTACCGTTCCCTCTGCGATTATTGGCTGTAGACAGCTCTTATGCAATATATGACACAACCAAATGTTTTTCGTTTTCTTGTGATTTTCAGTTGTCATTAATTTTTCATTCTCGTCAAAGCCGTTTCTCGCCGTATCGGTATATTTCTCGTTAATTATTCTTCACCACCACTACATTTAGAAGCTTTTTTTTTTTTTTTTTTTTTTACTGTCATAGGAAACTACACTCCAAATAAAACATTTAAAAAATCTTTTTTCATCCCAATAGGAATCCTTCTTCTTGCCGTCAGCAATGATTTTGTCTTTTCAAATTTTCAAAAGCTCTCTTACCAATAGATATGATACTTCTTACTTTCTCCGAGTAGCCTGGATTCCATACCACCGCACTTCCCAAATACGTAAACGAGTTCACTTTCACGTCCGGATACATAAAAGACCACAGGTAGTCTTCAAGTTTTTATTGAATTTGACATGTTAAAACTAGTCTGTAAGACCAACCATCAACGTATCTCTAATATCTCTTAATACTAACTACATATCAGCCAAATTAAGTCCAATGACATCTTTTAGTTAGTTCTGGTGTTTTTAATTAAACACTCCCACCCGCGCACAATGCTCTGCTTTTATAACACAAGTTCAAATGGCTTTGCTCTCTTCAGTCTTCGGAACACGTGTTGATTGTCCAGCAGCTGAAGAACGTCTGCACTTTCGTGGAGGTGAAGCCTTTCTTCATGCTTCTTCGCAAACCTTTTAATCTCTTCTTTATAGATTAAGTAATGACACAACAAATTAATACAAGGAAATGTTAATCAAAATAAACAGTTATTTTTCTCAACAAACGTATACATTATTTAAAGCCATTAAAATTAAATAACAATCTGCTTACCAAAACGTTCATTACGCAGATTAGCAGTTATTCGACCTCTGGTCATCAAAGAAGTGATGAGGTAAATGGGACAAGAGCTCTTTTATATATCAGTTCCTCGCGGTATTTCAAATTTGTACTTACTCCTACAACCTCTGCTTTAGTAGGGGTCAAAACGTTGCTGTCTAACCTCCATACACAATACGTTATCTGTAAAAGATTCTTTGAGCTTGGTTTGGTATTAGCCAGATGATTTTTAGCAGTGACTTAAAATATATACGTAACTTGTACCAAATAATATATTTTTGCATAAATAATATTAAATACCGTACGGAATAGAACATCAAAGTTTAATAATATTATAAATCTCTTCAGGCAGTGGTATGGTGACAATCTGACATGAGCGATAATGCAAAAACAGCAGAGGAAAAGTCCTGAAAGACGGAAATCAAATAGTCGCTTGCAATCTGATCTATGCAAACGTAGATTTGCACTGCGAACGGGCGCTCACTTGCACTGATTACAAAATCAATGTGTACATACGTACATTGGAAGATTCACTGACGCAGAAAGAACATCGTCGCATTCCAGAGGAGTCTCATTACTTTTGTTTCAAATAAAATACAATTTACGTTGGAGTCTAGAATATCTGCAGTGTAAAATATTGTCACGACGGTTGCATGGGTTGTCGCGTTTAAACAATGCCAATTGATAATGTAATACATTGAATTCGCTATTTACAGCGGTTCACAATAACAATGTAACTCGTGTGCAACAAACTATACTATTGTTGCGCCGGTCTCCTTGGTACAGTGGAAAAGAAAATACAAGACACCAATGAAGCCACTAAAATCCAGCTTTATTTAGCACAATTAAGTTTGTAATCAACAAGTTAGTCAAAAAAATTATACTCGTACAATAATTAAAGTTAATCTGTCCACAAAAATACTAATACCAACTATAAAGAATTCCGCACTATAATTACTTTTCACTAATAGGCTACACTACTTGAGACGCACTGTGTAAGTCGCCCCTACATAAACTGAACTGACGGTCGCTGGATGCTTATATTTATACCCCGCTAAGATGCTAGAATAAGATGTCACTTTTGGATGACGTGTTAAACAATTGCCACTTACGATGTCGAAGCCACTAGAAACAGTGTCGTGTCTGGCCTTGAACGCACTGTACGCGGACCGATGAAATCTGGAACATCCTCTCTTGTTGACGAGTGATAAGTGTCACGTAATTGTCTTTCTTCTCAAAGTAAAAGCGATATGTACGCACACACACACACACTACAACTGGGCTCTGCTGAGTTAGCCGATAAAATTTTAGAACGTTCCATATTACGTAACACTATTGTCCATCAAACAGTAATGTAACACAGAGTAATTATCAGTTGTTTAACAGTGTCGCACTCAACAATACAAGTTACCAGTTACAGATGTCCGCACACAAAATAATACAAAATCACTTTACGTTAAACGCACTATAAATCGCTCTGTCTTAAAAACTGACTCGCTGCTTTGGAAACGGCAAGGCATTAATTAAAAATCTTATATACAGGTTGATTAGATAACAGATCAGTAAACTCGGTTAAAAGTGACTAAAAACCTTAAAACATTTTCAGCCTATATATTTTGCACGTTCCGAAATACTGGAACACAAATATCTGCAACGTAATTTACAATCTCCCCTTATCAGCTTCCACGTTGAACCACGGGCTGAACGCAGTAATATTTTATCTCAGTGCACAGGAACAGCACGATTTGTTCCATGGCCTTTTTAAGTGCATCTTCTATTATTAAGTGCAATTAGACTACAATTGCCGATAATCCTCGTCTATGTCGGACGCCTTTTCGAATCTCCATTCCTTTATGTTTTATCTTTCCACAAATAACAGATGTCTTGTACCTCTAAAGATTCTCTATTACTCGTCCGTGTCTATAGTCTACTTCTGCACCCATCTAAACCTCTAATATTTTCTTGGATTTTGTTGTCCACGACATGTCCGTTAATTGACTACGTATAATTACGTTAATTATACGTATAACGTTACCGACTCGAAACACAAAGTTTTTTAATGGTAAAAACGTAAAATTGTTACCTTATAGCATGAACCAGTTTTTGCTTATTATAAGCTTTGTCAGACTCTGATACTAGGAGTGGTGTCCGTCTTGTTCTTCGTGACGGCGCCGTCGCTCGAAAGATCGATATCGTGTGTGTGCGGTGTGATATGTTCGAATAATACGTGTGATGTGAATTGTGTCTGTTCGTTTAGAATGTCGTTTTTATGTGTTTTTGTTTTCATTTATTTCTAGCTGTTCAAGAGTGTCTAGTTTTGGCCTTTTGTTTGTATGTGTAGAACATCCATGTTGCTGATTATGTTTGTGTATGTGTGATTTGCTTCAATGAGGTGGTTTGAAAAGGTCGATTCGGTGGTGGAGTATAGTGCGTCTCTGTGTTCAATGAGGTTTTGAAGCAACGTCCTGGCTGGCCTGTGTTGAATTTGTTACAGTCTGAACAGTCCAAATCACACGTATTATTCGAACATATCACACCGCACACGCACACAACATCCACCTTTCTAACAACGGCGCCGCACGAAGAACAAGACGGACAGCGCTCCTAGTGGCAGCCTCTGACGAAGCTTATAATAAGTGAAAACTGGTTCAGGCTATAAGGTAAAACTTTTACGTTATTACCATTAAAAAACTTTGTGTTCTGAGTTGGTAGCGTTATACTTAAAATTAGTCAAATATATTGTCCCATTTTACGTTGTCAAAACAATTTACTTGTCGTCATCTTCTTTAGGGATTAGGCATTGATTATGCCTGCTAGACGTCACAGGTTTGCTACGTGCATCTTGTTTTTAGGCGTCCTGTATAACTTTTACCTCTTACTGTATACTGCCAAACGTTTTAGCAATGTTGTCATCTGGGTGGCTGCTTAAATGGTCTTCCCATTTGCAGTGGCGAAGCTAGTAGTTAATGAATGGGTAGGCAAAAATCTTATCTTAAATTTTTTTTTAAGGAATCACTAAAAGGATGGTGGTTCAAATCGGACGCTGAGGTAGAGTTTGCTGTAAGCGAATGGTTCCACAACACAGCCGTAAGAATTTTACTAGCAGGGAATCTACAGGTTGGTGTAACAGTGGAACTCATGTCTTAATGTTAATGGAGACTTCTTTTAAAATCGTTGAATAAAAAATGCTTTACAGCTCTATACGTGTTTCTATTGAACAATCCTTGTATTAGTCATACACAATAATACAACTGATTGAACTTCAAATTTTTAAACTTGATTAGTTTCTACATATATGTTTAATGTTACAAATAATTCAAATAACAATCTTGATCATCTGTTAGTTCAGCGGAATAACAGGGACACTTTTAATAACCGCATAAAATAAACACACTTATAAACAACACAGCGCGCTTTAACTTGAATGTTTGGACCACAGAAGTGAGGCATGCCTCAACGCTCTATGTGTACAGCACGGGACAATCCCCCCTCCCTTCACTTCCCTATCACTCCGGCACATTGCTTACATACGATGTATACAAAAAACGCTGAGGCAAGTTCAGGTTGCCTCATTCGCTTTACACGAGCTATGCCGAGTCTCACCTGTCACCATCTAGCGGTCGCTCAGTAAAGCACGTTTCGGCCTAATAAATTCGACAGTCGCGGTAACAATGTATAATCTTTACGTTATGTAGTTCATACGTATTTATAATTTTTATTCTACAGAATTTTTTAGGGTAGGCATTGTCTCAATTGCCTCCATGTAACTTCGCCACTGCCCATTTGGTGTGATACGATACTCTGTACTTTTTGTTGATTGAAATGTACTCAGTTCCTTCCTAATATCATCATTACTCTTACCATGTTTTAATGTATATACTGTCACTGATTACATATGCTTCGCCTCTGCAGCCTGGGTAAGTTTAGAATTATTTCTCTATCTTCTAGGTTAGCAGACCATAGGCTGGTTGGCAGCAGCTCGCCATTGTTCACGCTTCTCTGCTTTTCTTTTCAACTCACAATATGATGTATATTTCATATCGAAGATAAGCTGTTTCATGTAGTCCAAACGGGGTCGTCCTCTGTCATTCTTCCCTTCAATAGTTCCTTCTATTATTGTCTTAACCAACCCATTGTGTCGTAGAATACGCCCTATAAACGTAGCTCTTCTGCCTTTTAAATTTCGTAGAAAGCTCTTCTAAAGACTTCCTCATTCGTTATCTTCTCCCTCCAGCTTATCTTGAATATTCTTCTGTAGCATCAGGTCTCAAATGCTTAGTGTCACTTCTTGTCTCTCCCTCTCTCTCCTATGGCGCTACAGCCCAAGTCGGGCCCTGGCCTCCGCCAATCTCCGCCTCCAATCACTCTATCCACTGCAACCCTCCTCCAGTTTCGTATCCCCATGTCTCTCGCGTCCTCTGCAACGCCATCTTCCCACCTCTTCCTCGGTCTACCTCTAGGTCTCGTTCCCTCCCATGTACCCAGCAAAGCCCTCTTAGGGTTCCTGCCATCCTCCATTTTCATAACATGTCCGGCCCAACGCAATCTTTGAATTCTTATAAATTTTGAGACTGGTATCTCTTTATATATTTGATACAGTTCGTTGTTGTATCTCAGTCTGCATGAGCCATTTTTCTTGTATTGGGCCTATAATGAGTCTGAGGATTTTCCTTACAAAGGTGTCTACTATGTCGACTGTTTTCTGTGTGATTGTCCATGCCTCACACCCGTAGCATAGCACCGGTCTGATGACAGTCGTATATATTTTCATTTTTGTTTCCCTGTGCACATCCCCAGACCTAAATGATGGCAGCAATGCAAAGTACGCCTTGTTAGCCATGGTGGTCCGTCTTTGGATCTCCGGCTCCTCTGATCCAGTCTTTGCTAAATTCACTCCGAGATACGTGAAATTGTCCACCACTTCAATTGTGTCCTCCTCTATCTCGATGTTGTTATGAACCTGGTCCCTTCTTGTTTGGATAAGCATTTTTGTTTTATCCGTATTTATGGCTAGCCCAACTTCCTTAGCTTTGTTTTTAAGCTCCATAAATATTTCTTTAGCTGCCGTGATCCGTCTTGACATGATGTTAATGTCATCTGCATATGCGGCTATCTGTACAGTTTTATTTGTTAACAGATTGGAGCTATTTATTGATAAGCCTCTAATTACATATTCCAATGCAATATTAAATAGTGTTGGGGCTAACCCATCTCTTTGCTTTAGTCCTCGTGTAATATTTATGGGTTCAGTTAGTTGGCTATCCACCTTTACTTGGGCTTCGGTCTGCTGCATAGTCACTTGCGTTAATCTTACCAGCTTGCCTGGTATTCCACAATTCATGCATTATGGTGTAGAGTTTGTCTCTATTAATAGAGTCATACGCTTGCCTGAAGTCCACAAAGATCTGGTACACATCAATATCACGTTCCCATCCGCATCTTAGTATTTGTTTTACCGAGAAGAGTTGGTCGATTGTAGACCTTCCAGCTTGGTATTCCCGTATTAAATTTTCTGTGAGGGGTCTCAGCCTTTGGTTCAAGATGTACGTACATCACTTCTTGTCTCCAATTGCCTAAGATTCACTCCTGTATAGGGCAACACTCTACACGTACGTCTTTACTAGATTCTTCCATACGTTCCATTTTTAGGCTGATAATGTTTGAAGTGAAGATACTTTTCTGTTTGTTGAAAGCAATTTTAGCCTGGTTAATTCTGATTATAATTTCCTTATTGCTACGTCCATCACTAGTGATTTTACTTCCTAGATAGTTATATTCTTTAACTGCCTGGAGAACATTATTTTCAAGAGTTATTCTGACTGGATCTTCTACCATTCGACTACAGACTAGGACTTTGATCTTTACTTCATTTATTTTTATATTGAATTCATTCTTCATTACGTGATCCATTGTATCAATAATCTTTGGTAGATCTTCGTTGTTCTCTGCAGTCACTGCTATGTCATCTGCGAACCTAAGCATGTCCACTTTTTTCCCGTGTATGTTTACCCCGAGATGGGTATCTTCTCTTACTGTATCGATCGTTTACAATTATTTATAAATTGCAATAAAATGAAATGACTCACAGTTCTGCTTTGCAAATTAACTTATCAAGAAGAATATCAAGCATTTATAAACATCGCCAGCAAATAATTCCTTTCTGATAAAAAGTATAAAGTTTGTTTTTTTACAAACTCATAATAAACTACGTTAAGCTTTAGTAGAGGTCATAAATTTTACGTTTGTTTTTTCCCATTATGCAGTGAGTGTGTAAACAAAAACACACGAAACACATTTTAAACAATATTTCACTGCTGCGACAAGCAGTTTATCACTACAAAAGTGGAACCCCGTGTATATCGCACAGAACCATTGTTACCGATCCACAACAATGTGTGCCAACAATGGGACAACAATTAAAATGTTGACTGCACGTGATTTACGTATTTTTCTTGATACTACTGAACTCATTCGCACTATGTAACCTCTGATATTTTGCATATCACACCCAAAGCGACTTATCTGTTTTATAACTAAATTGATTTCTTCTTACAAGAATCACTTGTAATATTGTTAAGACATTACAGAACGATCTACGTGTTTATCGAACCTTTCAGAGGAATCCGGCTGTAATGTTGTCTGCGTACGTGATTTCAACATGATGTGTTTCTAGACGTCGCCAGCCGCGCGCACTCTGTTAAGGCCGCAATCAATTAAAATTAGCGCTAATGAGTAGTAGGTGGAATGTTCTGGTGGCTGAGCGGGATATAAATACAAGGCGTCAGCGGCGTTAGTTCAGTTATTGTCGGGCGATTACACAATGCGTTTAAGTGGCGATTTACACAGTGCGGTTTGAAATATTGTGGTGAAGTATTACGTGCTTTATGATTGTGTGGGGCAATTGTAATACAATTTTGTTTAATAGCTGTTGACATTTTTATTACGTCTGAACAATTTTTATTTGATTTGTTGTAAGAGACTGTCTTGATAATTACAAACTGTTTAATTGTGACAATTAAAGCTGGTGATTAGTGACTTAATTGGTATCTTGTATTTTGTTTTCCACTGTACCATACGGCGATCAGAAGAACGTCGCAACAATATAACATTTCTAAATGCACACGATATTGTTAGGTATAATTCTGGAACCAACAATATACGCAGTTATTAAAAATATCTAGCTATAATTTTGTTTACTTTTTTGTAATTGCGTCCATGGTAAGACGTATATTCAATAGTTTTTGTAACAAGACTTAAAATTTATATGTAGATTAGCTAAATATGTAATACATTGGGCTCTGCCAATCAGAACATTATTCTGTGTTTACGTCTACTTTCCGATTTGCCAAAGTTAAAGTGAATAATTGTTTGAATTAACATCTGACAATCAGAGAACTTGCACATCCATGTCACACATCAGAATACTCGCTCTACATAGAGCTCATATATTTCTTTCTACATATCCAGTCTGAGGTCTTCATAAACAACATAGTTTGAGACTCTTGTTTCATTCATGTAGTCATTACTTTTATACAACAACACATACCCTTCTAACTTCTCAACAATGTTTTAAATGTTAAATTTTATTGTGTTTGAAACTTGACAAGGATACCAAGGGTAACTCAATGGGCGCCTAGAGAAGCTGTTAAAAACAAGGTACAGGCCTATATCTCAAAACGAGCAGCTTAGTGACAAAAAGGTAGATTATACGAAGACGTCTGGAAATAAGTGGTCTAAAAGCTCATACGATCTTTAACCCTAACTTTCGACGGTACCTTAACATTAGCAGAATGGCTTAAGTCGGGCTTTAAAGATCGTTAAAATTTGCCACACCACGTTTCGAGCAGTTAAAATGTGTGGTCATCTTCAGGTGTAACTTAAAATATTATATTAAATATAAATTTTGTTCACTAACAAGCCCAGTTTCTCTCCAATGGACTTTCATGTTAATTAGCTGTTCTTTCTTTTTACATAATGTTTATTGAGATATGTTTAACTCTGTAAGCGACGGCGGCGGTTTATTCTTTTCACCATTCGTGCGCTTGTTAGTAAACGAACGTTATATTTCCACATTCCATATTTCTTCAGCTGTATTAGTTTATGTTACAGCTGAAGACGAGTGGTAGACACGTTGTGTAACAAATTCTATTTATACGTATAAAGTAATGATAAGATAAAGGTAGAAGTATCTTAGAAAGATAATCACTTAACATTTCGTAAATAATGTACGTATTTGCAACATACCTCACGCTGAAATATTATTTTTACTCCTCATCATCTTCAAGGATTAAACCAAGGATGGTTTGTTCCGGTCTCAAATAGGCAAAGGTGGCCACTCCAGCGCTTCCTCGGACGTCCCACACCTCTCCGTCCCCTCGCCTTATAGTTCCAGAGTTGTTTGGGGATGCGGCAGTCATCGATTCGGCAAAGATGTTAACACCAATTTTGTTTTATGTGTGAAAAAACACCAATTTTGTTTTAATTTTATAAAATATGTGGGAAGAATCCTGAATTTCTCATTTTCCCTGAGGAAAACGTTGAGCCAAACCTCCAAGCTAGTTTCACCGCCAACCTCCAGTAGAAGCTCCTAGTTAAGCCATTTGAATAAAAATCGATAGACGACATCGTTGTAAGCGACATAAATTTTCTGAGAAAATGTCAAAGGGTACTTACTATTATATAGGAAAAAATCAAAGTAATCAGGCAAGAAATAGGGCACCAGTCTTTAAACGAAATAATTAATGAGGACAGGAGTTGTTACTGTAAACATGTGATCGAACGTCAGCTGATGGTTACCAGTGACAACGTTAAAAAATAAGCCATTTGAAAAAGAAGACGTCATTATACGGAAAACGTAATGGGTTATGGAACATACAAATTACCGGTAGTTCTTAATGCGTGGAATGGACAGGAAAATTATACCTGCGATGGATTCTCATCATTTAAACCCTTTTAACGCAAAGTTCAAGATAATGATTTTTTCTTAAGTTTATTTTATACTTTAAGATATGTTAAAATAAAAAAAACTATTATATTTGTATAGAAGTACACTATGATATATATCACAGTTGTAAGAAGAAGAATGTAAATCCCTGAAACGTTTTTGATATAATGAAATGGAAATTCCGCTTCTATAGAATTAATTTGCGTTTATGGCCTCTTCAGATTAAAAATATCACAATACATTTTATTAACTATATCTTCATATTACACAAAGCTTTATGGATTTGCATATGAAGACGGTGAGGAGGAGGGGAAAGCCTTTAAACAAGTGGAGAGCTACAAAATATTAAAACTGTCCCTGTCCGCATTATAGTAATTTGCTTTTGATATTTCGTTCAAGAAAATCGACGGCCGTTCTTGCAACGTCTAAATACAAAGCATTTACAACAACACAGTAACTACTAGATACTTATCAGCGATTCAGTGATATAGCACTTTATGAGCTTTAGGTCGGCCGCACAATCGAGCTACATTTTATTTCGCGACAGAACCGTTTTAACGGTCCTGTGTTAAGCGTTGTGCCTGTGTTTAGTTGTGTCACTAAGCGTCGCACATTACTCTATTCCCATTAGGTTCTACAAAGCGCCACACATTCGCTGCAACATTGTATAGAGGTGTCGCGAGGCCCTTCGCGACCCAAGGTGAAGCTCCTTCAAGTTACGTCTCGCAACAAAACAGCTTACGACATTTTGAACTGCGCATGAGCTGGATTCTAATCACACAAGGTTATTCTTCCGATTATTCATATATTGATATATTGTTGTGTATTTATTACTACTACTACTACTACTACTACTACTACTACTACTACTACTACTACTACTACTACTACTACTACTACTACTACTACTACTACTACTACTACTACTACTATTACTATTACTATTATTATTATTATTATTATTAACTGCTATTGAGTATAGAATTGAAATGTGTGTAGGTGTAGCTGAATCTGAAATAGGTGCAAAGTATTGCCTGTTGCGAACCCGCGAATGACACACTTTTCAGCTCAAAATCAGCTAACGAGAAATGGTTTTGTCGTGAGCCAATGTCTTAAGCCTCTGTCCACCAAAGGACGTGCTTTGACGTGCTTTGCAACACGATGCGTCAAAACAGTTATGTCGCGAAACAAAATGTCGCTTCAGTGTGCGGCCGGCCTAAGGCTCATAAAGCGCTATATCGCTGAATCTCTGATAAGTATCTAGTAGTTACTGTGCTGTTGTAAATTCTTTGTATTTAGACGTTCTAAGAACGACCGTCGATTTTCCTAAACGAAATATCAAAAACAAAATTACTATAAAGCGGACATGGACTGTTTTAAGATTTTGTAGCAGTGCATGTGTTTAAAGGCTTTCCCCTCCTTACCGTCTTCATATGCAAATCCATAAAACCTTGTGTAATATGAGGATGTAGTTGATAAAATATATTATGATATTTTTAATCTGAGGAGACCATAAACGCAAATTAATTGAATAGAAGCGCATGCGAGTCAAGCGCGCGCACACACAGATAAACACGAATGTATAACCTAATTATACAGATTTATTTTATAACCACAAATTCTCTGTTCAATTAAAAGCAGCTGTTCTCATTAACAGCATATCGTAATAAAATACAACTGTTGCATAAGGGCTTCTTCTGTTAGCGGAAGTAATTCATTACCAGCAGAATTTCCATTTCATTAAATTAAATACGTTTAAGGAATTTACATTCTTCTGCTTATGCCTGTGCTTCTGTACAAATTGCAGTGTCATTCTATACAAATACAATAGTTCTTTTGTTATTTCAACATATCTTAAAGTATAAAGTTAACTTAAAAGAAAAATCGTTATCTTGAACTTTGCGTTAAAAGAGTTTAACTGATAAGAATCCATCCCAGGTTTAATTTTCCTGTTCATCCCACGGATTAAACACTAATTTGTATGTTCCGTATAACATAATATAAGCATGCATTACTTTTTCCGTATAATGGCGTCTTTAAATGGCTTATTACTTTAAGGAAATGGAAGTCTGGTGATGGCGAAAAAAGTGATGGTGAGAGTCTTCATATGCAACTCTATAAAGCTTTGTGTAACATGGAGATGTAGTTGATAAAATATATGGTGATATTTTTAATCTGAAGAGGCTATAAGCGTAAATTAATTTTATAGAAGCACATGCAATATGCGCGCGCACGCACTCACACGCACAGGTAAACACGAATGTATAACCTAATTATACAGATTTATTTTATAACCACAAATTCTCTGTTCTATTAAAAGCAGCTGTTCTCATTAGCTACATATTGTAATAAAATACAACTGTTGCATAAGGGCTTCTTTTGTTAGCGGAAGTAATTCATTACCAGCAGAATTTCCATTTCATTATATTAAATACGTTTAAGGGATTCTTCTGCTTACACCTGTGCCATATATTACTGTGTACTTCTATACAAATACAATAGTTCTTTTATTTTATTTCAAGATATTTTTTCTTTAAAGCAAACTTAAAAGAAAATTATCTTGAACTTTGTGTTAAAAAGGTTTAACTGATAAGAATACGCACGCGCGTGGCCCCCCCCACACACACTCACAGATAAATACGAATGTATAATCTAATTTTACAGATTTATTTTATAACCGCGAATTCTCTGTTCTATTAAAAGCTTAGACCTATAGCGTAATTGTTGTTAAGAAATTTGTTTTGAGTATTACGATGAAGGAAGCGGCGGCAAGTGGCTGCTGTCACAAATGATATATGCTGGCATTGAATCAGTTGCCATTCAAACAACAACTTGGGCGATCATTTGGCGACAGGAAGTCGCTCAACTTGGAAAGACAATACCTCAGTAATAACAGATGTCCAAGCGTACGGGCATACGTGGGAACGCACTACAGTACCATAAAAACAAAAGGAGACCCTTACAAAGACAAATTACCAAGAAAGCGGAGATGAACGCGACGCTAGTATTGTCCGGACACACATGGGAGCTTTGCAACAAGACTAGGGTGTACATCACTGACAAAGGCAAGGACTCGTACGGACATTAAATGAATAGAACAAGACAGGATGAAGCAGCAGGGGACATGTTTACGGACGGCAAGCAGGCTGTGCAACAGATGTGCCTTACCAGGAACGGGACCACCGTAAGTGTGAGAAAGGGAGTCAGAGAAACTAGAAAACAATACTGCGATTCGTTACACTTAGACTATGGTACACATGCGCAGTTAGTTAACCATTATCAGGAAACGAGCTAAAAGGGGAGACACTAGAAAAATGGATGATTGACAAGCATGAAATCCGGTCTATCGTCTTAAAGCTAGGGTGGACTAGAACCGAAAGAGATGAGAGAAGGGATCTACGCCAACCTATCAGAAACAAGAGTTTGGTAAAGGCGGTTCTCGAAAAAGACGTTACCATAGGAACAAGAGTCAAGAACGAATAAGGACGAAGTGGAGTCGCCCGGAGAGCGACTCAGGGTGGAGACTTCGGGGAAAACAGAGACGAGACCCAATAGGAACGAAATTGGTAGGAAAAGACAGAATCTAGAGAAGAACAAAGAGTAGGAGTAGGAGTCATAAAACCAGATGAAAAACTCGAGCGATCTCTCAGTTTTTCGCTCAGTTTTTTTCTCAGTTTATCTTAATTTTCTTAATATCAAAGTGAATTAAAAAACCGCTCGGCGTCGTTGCGTCGTCGCGACAATTTCTTTGGAGTCTTAGTAATATCTTGTTTCGTCAAAGTATTATAAGTGTCGGGAGTCTATGTGATTTACCAGTACGAAATCAGAAGACTTATTACCAGTCTTAGAACAATTAAAAGTTTCAGTCATGGAGTTAATCTCAAATGTGAATTAAGTTAATCTTAATCAGACTTTGTGATTGATTAATATACTGACGAGTCGGGAAGTGCGGAGAGAATGTCGTTGTATATATCAAAATAGAACTCAAGAACGAGACTTAGTTTGAATTAATAGTTGATACGATAACGAGTTGTATAAATACGCTCAAATACTGACAGTGCGAAGTCGCGAAAGACAATTAAAACTATGAGCTAAACATCTCGATTGTGTACCGAACTAAAGTACTCTTTACATCAGATACTTACGTTAAGATAAAATAATGGGAAAGTTCGTGAGTGTATAAGAAATAGCGATATAATAAAAACTACAAACTTTCGATAAATATTAATAATGTGGTAAAGCCATAATCATAAACTAATAAATCGCGAATTGAACAATGCGGAACTAAGTGAACGTACAATTAAACGTACGCCAGAAAAATAACTTTTACGGGTGTGATTTAAAAGAGAATCGACAGCGGAGTGAGAACCTTTTGATAGTAATAAGTGACCAGCAAACCAGCGATGAAGGTGACAGCCAGATTATCAACCATTCCAAGGAGCAAGGGAGACAGGAGATCTCCGTAGATGCGCCGTAGAGTACGGATACATACCAAAAGTAAAATATTCATGTATTGCTAGTATAAGTCACCACTGTCCTGCCGCTCAAAACGATAAACACCTCTGAGATAATTAAGAGTCAGAATTAAATAAAAGTTAGAGTAAAGTTAAACGATAATTATTGCGAAAGTATAAGTGAAAGGTGAATCCATGAGTAAGAGTAAATTTGTAATATGTAAAGAAATCATAAATTAATTGTCTATAACTAAGTACTATAACGAAACGAATTCTTAGAGAAACAATTAACGAGCAAATGTAATGTATTATCGATTTTCACATAAATGATGGTTTAATTTAATGTCATCGACTAATGATGAATATATGCAAAGTTTGAATAAAATCTAGTGCGTATTGTAAACCTTGGGCGTACGAGTCATGTTATTCATTGTCACCCCAATTGATACGAATTGTCTGACACAACTAAGTATACTTACACATGACATCTTCCAATCAATGTATTCAAAGTACAAGATTAACACTATTACATATTGATTATTAGCGGAGAGCTTAAGCAAGATAAAAGGTAATTAATATTTATTACTTTATTACACTTATTGTCATTTATAGTATACATAATATGTGTTGTTGTCAATCACGCTCAACAGGTGGAACACGATAAAGTTTGGTAATTCAATAATATAATTTGCATAATTAATTTAGACTTCAAATATACATAAAATCCATAAAACAGAGATAAAGTTTGATTAATTACTCTATCAAAATAATTAATTGAATAATTAATTTATGGAACTAAACTTTCATAATTCTACTAGCATATATGGCACGCCAACGCGAGGCTTATAACGAATTTTGTTAGTTAAGAAAAGCACAGACGAGATAGATTGTTAAAACTTAAACACACCGCTCAATTGTTTACACATTAATTAAAATATGTTAATTAATTAATTATGCATAATATATGCAGAATATAATATTGTATATGGCTTCCCAACGCGGGGCTATGGAAGGTATATGCTGGTAGACAACAGTGATAAAATTAGTCGATCACTGTATCCAATTTTAATTATTAATTGATTATTTAATTAATGCACTAATTAGCAAAGAACGAGTAGCGTTGTAAGCTACCTTATTTATCTAAAATATTTTCTAAATGTTTGTAGTTATTTACTTCTTAAAATATTTCATTTCCGGTCTTTGGATCTTATAATTGAATTTTTGTTTGGATCAGCATTTGCATGTATTTGACTAGTTTTATTGACATGCACCCCTCTTTCAAGCTGACGAAAAACCCTCTTGTTTAACGGCTGTATCAGATTTAAAACCTGTTCCGTCTTCAGAGTATATCTCGCCATCTTGCTTTCGATCTTCCTACACCCCTTGTTCCAAACTGTTTATTACCTATACGCTATTTAACCTTTTTGATTTTTTTTTAAGAACGCCCGCAGAGTAGGTATATTCCTCCAGTGGTCCGAGATGAGTTAAATCGCAAATCGTCCTTTTTAAATTGACAAAGCTATCAAAACGGATTTGTTCGTTACACCTGTGACTACTAAACACGCACCGTTGACAAGGTCGACGATTTACTGATGTTAATGAAGTGAATGACGTAACTAAGACGATTGATCAATCCCCTCCCAGAGCTATTAAAAGTTCGGTGAAATTTTATAATCAATTAACATAGGCCTATTTCTAAGTCAGTTTCGTATGTTATAATAAGGCTTATAAATAATTGTATGAGTATTTATATACGTAGAATCTTGATTATCTCATTTGTCCTGAGTCTAACGTTTAAACTTGTCTTATCCCCCCCACCTACAAAAACTAGTCTCATCCTCCCCTCCTACCCTAGTGGTGGAACAGTTCTTAGTTACGCCACTGAGTGAGATGATTACTGTATACAGATACAACAGGCAGCGGATAATAAAAACTGACTTGCGCATGCATGCGGATAATCAAAACTATAACCGTTTTGGAGCATCGTGTTGCAAAGCATCACTTTGGTGAACAGAAGCTTAAGACATTGGCTTGCGACAAAACAATTTCTCGTCAGGTGTTTTTGAGCTGAAAAGTTCGTGACAAGCAATACTTTGCACCTATTTCAGTTTCAACTACACCTACACATGTTTCCATTCTATACTCAATAGCAGTTAATAATAATAAATACATAACAATATATGAAAATCAGAATGAAGTGGAATCACTCCCCGCCTTGTGTGGTTAGAATCCAGAGCATGCGCAGTCAGTTGTGGAAAACTTTACTGACTTGTTTAGATAAATTGGCTTGTATTTTAATTAGTCGCGGTTACTTAGTAAACAGCGACTTGCCGCGTTGTGTCTGTCACAATTCTGTGATTACCTGATGGCGATTTCTATAACCAATCTGTTTTTTCTAAGCCACAGCCAGACATGAAAAAACGTTGACTAATTTGATAAATGTATGTTTATGTTTTGGATATGTGTAAGGAAAAGGTTATAGGGTACTGTTTCACCAACAACCACTTGAACCGTAATTTGGTTGAATATGTAACATTCACGCTTGTTTCGTCTTTGTAAATGTGCACTGTGTTTGGTCGTGTATTTAACTACAGACAGGCCTACTCTGTGTTAATTACATTATCTACAAGTGAGTAAAATATTATTAAATTATTATTATATTCTTGTGTTTTCTTTAAATCATCAAAGTCAACTTGTTTTTATGTTACATCCATACATTTGGAACTTTTTTGGCTTTTGTAGCAACGAGCGTGATGTAAGGTAAAGGTATAACTTATTAGAGGTTTTTGGTATCCGAACCAAAGGTCTTGTGGCCTTGTGGTTTAACAGCCATGCCCCATACTCATTATACTAAGTACTTTATAATAGTAAATGCCTTGAAAAGTGTAACGATTCCAATATAATTCACTTTAGATGTAACGTTTACTAAAAATATGTAATGTATGGGAAATTATGAACCTTACAGGACATCTACCATATTTCATAAGATCAATAAAAAGCTTTTACAGAGAAACAGTTTTATATATATGAATCAATTGCAACATACATATATTTGCATATTTACCCAGGGCAGTGTTTAGTAAATAATTAGTATAGAGAGAGAGTATGATAAATAATTTTAAAAATTAGTGCGTGCAATTACAGGCGATATACATGCTGAAGCCTGTCGAAAGCGAACTCCTGGCCCGACTGAATGTTTACAGTATGTAAGTATGTACAAAGTCGTATGTTTGTGTCTATGTGTGTGAGCCAGCACAAACCTGCATTACACTGCAATAGGGGAGATGTTTTTGTGTATGTATGAATGTTTAGTTTGCATTATTAAATCAGGTATTGGCATAATTAATAAAAATAAGTACATATGTTTTTTACGTGTTACACAAGATATATCAAAAATCTGAAAACGACATTAGAATAAGTACATTCTAATGCACATGCTGATGCAAAATTATTGCAGAAAAGTGAAATAATAAAAAGTTATACAAACTAAAATGAATTACTATATTATACAAACTAATTACTACCGCAATTAGCCAATAATTAGCCAGTGTGTTATATGTAAATGAGCGTGTAATGTAACGAGCGAAAAATAACAAAGACAATGCAACAACTCGGCTACAGATCAAGTTTACGTTATCACAAAAACAGACAAAAAAATTGATCAGTTAGAAAGGACGCCATGCAGGAACTGTCAAAACTGAACAGTATCTGACATATCAGAATCGCTGTCTACTATAAATGCCTCCAGCAATAATCAACAGAGAACAGACGCTAACAAGTTACAGACAGGGCACTATGTCCGTTTGATCAGCGACTTGAACTCATCATCATCATCATCATCTGCAACACGCTACGATTGATGGAGGAGCTCAGGACCACCATCAACATAAGGCTACAGAACACTGAGGAAGCATCATCATCATCATCATCATCATCATCATCATCATCATCATCATCATCATCATCATCATCATCATCATCAATCGTCGTCGTCGTCGTCGTCGTCGTCGCCGTCATCATCATCATCATCATCATCATCATCATCATCATCATCATCATCATCATCGTCGTCGTCGTCGTCGTCGTCGTCGTCGTCATCATCATCATCATCATTGTGATCATTTAGGAGACGCACACTAAAACGTACACACGCACGGAATAACAGCTTCACAACGGTAACTCCAACAATACGCAATTAACAATTATACTTTGTGTTAAACAAAGAAAAAACTCATAAAGAATACAATATGAGCTAAAAGTAATACAAATATGTAAATGTAAATAGTGTAAATATTCACAGTAAAAGACGTAATTATAAGTTGGAATTAAAAAAAATAATTTTATTCTGTTTAATTTAAGAAATGTATGTATCAATATAAATGATAATTATTCTTAAAGTAAATATTATTTTAATAAAATATTAATAGCAAACAACAACAACAAAAATTTTATCAAATTTTTATTTGATAAAATTAATATTATTTTTATAGATGATTTGCTATGAGTTCAAATTTTAATAATAATGATTCAAAGTCATACACCAAAAAATATAAAATAATTTTATAATTTGTATGTCATATATGTTTAAATATTATGACTACAGTTATCAATGTGCGTTGAATATCAAAGTTATTTTATGTTTTTAGAGTGTTACCTTATAAAAGAAAATATTATGAATTTTTAGTTCCAATTTTTAATAACCTATTAATTTTCTTTAAATATTTAAGAAATCGTTGATTAATTCTTTCCCAATATTTTAATTAATTATTTCGTGTCATCAACGTTTTACTCCTCTATTTAAAAATATGTTTATTGAGCAACCACACAAAAACGCAACGCAACGAACACACAAAAATCCTACAACCTGGCCGGTGTTTAACACAATATAGTTGTGTTGGGTACATGGACGGAAGTGTATTCATTTATAATACTTTTAACGTTGCAATAAATAGGTACAAATGATAAAATATCCAAACCGGTACATAATAACACGGGCGTAAAGGAGAATTGCTTATTTTGTAAGGGTTTTCATACTTCACTTTAAGTAATTAAAAACTACCGCATATTTTTGCGATGGAAACGTCAAAAGAGTAGAATTATTCCTGTTGCTTCTACCAGAAACAAGTGTCGGTATCGTCCGGCTAAGGTCTGGCGCAACTGTTTCTTCATACTCTGTCGCTTTTTGGCGGTCTGGAGAAGATCCCCCAAGAGGGAATCGTAACGTTGCCGACGAGATGTCGATAATTCATAGTAATCGATCACGGTGTAGCAACCCGGTATATAGAAATAACTTTGAAAATATTGAGCTTGCTTCTACCCAAAACAAGTGTCGGGCATCGTTCGGGTAAGATCTGACGCTACTGTTTCTGCATACTCTGTCGCTTTTTGGCGGCCTGAGAAGTTTCCGGTAGGGGGGACAAAACGTTGCCAACTAGATGTCGATGAATCATAGCACCCGACCCCGGCCTAACAGCCTGGTATTAGGAATAATTTTGAAAATATTGACACCGGCCGTGGAAGCTTTAGACAAAAGTTAAAATGACTACAATCAGGCAATCGGACAGGACATGTTTGCAGATGTAGTTAACATATAATTTCAGCGTCGGAGAGAACGATATTATTATTATTTTTTTGAAATGATGAAACTTGTACTTTTAGAAGGTATTATATTTCCCATTTATTTTAAGATGAAGATTCTCTAATGACGCATTTTTTAAGCAAATACTAATGTTTATTATTCGAAAAACACGGTCGTCAGCTAAAGTAATATTTCTCAGTCGTTTATTTGGTTAACTTATTCAGTCATGCAGTTTATTAGGCCTACTTTCTGTGACACACGCGTTACAACAGCATTTATATTTATTACATGCTGTATCGTTTGTCCTAAAGTATGTATAATACATTCCACTACACAGGCCGCAGTATGATTTAGCCCAGTCACCAGTGTTTGAATACTAAATGTGTTGTGTTTGTACCGTACAAAACGAGAGAGTTACGACACACGCACACTTGAGGCAATAAAACATTACATCGTGGAGGCAGAGCACCTTGTGTTGCATTGGGTGGGGGAGGGGAGACGAAACCATGGCATCTGTGTTTTATTGCTGATTTTATTTGTACCCAAACGATTAATCCACAGACGTCCTGCGTGTCCTACGGAATCAGCATAAATTCAGTACACAGTGTATTCTCTTACAAATGTCTATTATTATAAATAATACAGTGACCACTGATGTTAATTTCATTAACTTACGTATATTTGATTAATGTTCTCAAAATTAAAGCGACCTCATATGTGCGAATAATCTTGGTGGTTGTCGCCGCCTCTCTCACCTTCTAGCGTATAAAGTTCAATCATTCTCCATTTTCCAGTCTTTTATCTTCTATGGCGATGTTCACTTGTGTGGTTCAAATTTTCTTCTTGGGTGAGGTAAACCAGCCAATTGTTTGTTTGTGTACACCTCTGTACAGTGTTTCGTACCCTGTGTTAATAACAACATATTTTTTGCTTTACATACACGTCGTTTTGTTTCACTGAAAAACAATCGTCTCGCCTGTACTTCGATGAGCTCAGTGGATTGACTCGTACAAAGCGCAAAGTCTTGACCTATCCCAAAAACTTGACATACATTAAGCTCCAACCACAAGCCCACGATTTACTTACAGCAAACCCTTTCATGTCCAATAACGCCCCCCCCCCCCAGAAGGTACACTAAAATATTGTCTTCTTATTTTGACTAAATATTTCTTTTGTGTATTCTTCTAATATATGAAATTTGCTATACTTTGTGAGAGTTGTTGAACAGAAAAAACCTTGACATAAATTAAAGATTGTTTGTAATATTGTAGGCGGTGCATGAGTGTATGTATTTTAATATATTGCAAGGTAACAATTTCGTAGCTGACTGCACTTGCGGAAAAAATAAATTTTCATACGGTGATTTAACACATTTATTGGTTGTTATTTTGTTTTATATAAAAGATAAACAGTTTTATGTAAAACGTTGAATTTGAAAATATAAAATAATGTCAAATGTTTGATAAATATAAATTTAAAAGTTTTAATTACTAATAGTTTTATAAAGAGTTTATAGTTTAGCTTTTCTGAATTTGCTGGGTTACGCTGGATCGGTCCGGATGATCTCGCTGGCCTTGGGTCCGTCCAAGTCGGTCCTGATTAAATCAAAAGTTTAGTCCTCGTTGACAATCTCAAACGCCGTGGTCGACTTCGTGGAACGAGATTTAGTCGCTGCCTTGACGAAACACTCCGACCTCCAAGAGACTATGAGAGACTAACGTGAAATGAAAAACTGTGTAAGACCCACTAACTCACGGCTCACCCGCGCTTTTGAAGATTTTAGCACATTACGTCATTTTTACGTGATGAAAAGTTCTAGATTTTACTATAAAACTGACCACATGTTGCTGAATACGGATTTCCGGTTTCTAGACCTTTCAAACGTTTCAACCGGATGTGCTTGCGCGTAACTAATCATTTTGTCGGTTGGAAAAATGGATTTAAAATTTATTTAGTATTAAAATGATTAGACGTTAATAGTTATTCCAATTTGCACACCAATATAAATGAATTATAGTGTGTCTGTTATTTGGCCTACTCTCAATTATCTTCGCACACTACGTTACGCGCACAACACTTATTCACTTTGACTACGCTACATCGCTGGTTTTTTTTTTGTATATTATCGTCTTAAACTTCGTTATCATGCAGTGCTTTAATAACAATGTTGTAATGTAACATTCGCATCCTTTTTCAGAGGACACCAACTAACGCATATTGTAAATGTGTCGTCATATAGTCACACATAGTGTGAATGTTTGTCTCATTGTAATATAATATGTAAACCAGGGATGGGTCAAGACTTTGTTCTCTGCCTCAGCCGAGGCACTGAGGATGCGTAATCGTAGTGTGAGCGAAACGTTTGATTTTAGTAGAAATGAAAGGAAACAGTGTTGTTATTCATGAAAACCACAAATATTTACGTGCGAGGTAAATATTGATTCTCGTACAGATTCTAATCAATGTAATTTTTGTTCTGTGACTTATGAATAATTAATTTTATTAATTATTCATAGTTCAGCATCATAAACTTCAATACTTTGTACGATATG
Organism: Magicicada septendecula; assembly: GCA_034769895.1. NCBI lineage: Eukaryota > Metazoa > Arthropoda > Insecta > Hemiptera > Cicadidae > Magicicada > Magicicada septendecula. Next base: position 560,969,982 of record CM068369.1, read on the forward strand.
TTTGTAGATCATTACTTTGGGCTTCGAAAGATACTGTCAGTCCCAAAGATACTGTTTAATTGAGGTACTGCACACATACCCCTGACAATGTGGAACTCCATTGCCCACATTCTGTGTACTACGCCCGCCATTCGATAACTTTAATTTCAAGATATTTGTAGATCTTGGACCGTCCGGATGCAATTAAACCAATCGGGCAACGTAAAGTATTTGTAAGCGTTATCCAAGTATTTATCATGTCGTCCTGGCCGGCTCCGCAATATCGCTTCTTGGCAATAACAGCAGTCACGGACATGTTAATTTTTATGTTGGTGTTGGAATTGCGGGATTTTTAAGCTGTATAGTATTCAGGCGCTTGTTATGCAATTTCGGTACAAACAAACTTTGGCAGTTCATATCACACATGGTAGTTAATCAGGCGCTTATTATGCAATATAGGTACAGGAAATTATTTATTACAGTAATCACTTGTAAGGGACTTAGGATACTGTTAGACGTACGTTTTTTTCGGGCCGTATCTGCCCGTGGAGTTTGTAAAAACGCAGTTTTCACACGAGCGATTTTTTCTTGTACGTGCACGGACGGAAGTGTAGTCACACAGGCGGTTTTATAATCGGAGGGCAGCGTTGTCGTCTATTCACAGTCGATGTGTGACGCGTAGTAGGTCATGGATTTTGTAGATAAAGTTATTTTGATTACATAAATTATTGTTGTTAAATAAATAACATCTATTTATTAAGAAAATTTGTAACATTATTTTTTATAAAGATGTCAACAACACCATGGAGACCAAAATTAATTACCATAGTAACAAGTAAATAAACAAATGCTATTTAGCGTCACCTTCAACGACCACCTCGTTGTTAAAAACGGAACTAAAGACGATGCAGGTTGCGTTTCGATGCGGGAGACCTTAAAACGCAGCAGAGTTGACGACCCGTGATATTTATATAGAATAGATAACAGTACAGAAGAAAATAAATAAAAAACAGTTATATCTTATACAATATACTGTATTCATAATTGTACTAAAAACTTAGTCCATTGTAAAGGACAGTTTATATTTTAGAGAAATACTCATAATTATAGCAAAACACCTTTATCAGAAACAAGGTGGTTATGTGTCAGAATCCCTTTCCATATTTATTGACTTAAAAAAATACAAACAGAATTATCACTGTTGCACACCACTATAGAAAAATTATTCCGATTAGCGCTTTCAAGCTTCACAGCTCATCGTCAGATCGGAAATGAACAAACAGACGTGAAACCAAACCCTTCACCCCCACCCCATCTCACCCTGCTCACACACAACAAGCTATAATTCAAATGTCCCTTCCCAATCTCTGGGCCCTGTTTTTGGTTGGTTTCACGTCTGTTTGTTCATTTCCGATCTGACGATGAGCTGTGAAGCTTGAAAGCGCTAATCGGAATAATTTTTCTATAGTGGTGTGCAACAGTGATAATTCTGTTTGTGATTTTAACCACTAACACAACTTTCTTCATTAAAAAAAATAACTGGTTTTGTTTCAGATTGATTGGAGTTAATTTCTTTAACGAATAGCTTAGGAAGGTGTCGCAACTGACCATAATAGACCGATATGTTGTAATGTTTTGACTGCTGAACATACTCAATGACACAGCTCGAAGTAGTCTTTTACTTTGCTGACATTATCCAGCGTTGCTGTTCGTAATGTTTTAAACATATTTGTCTTTAATTTTTCAGCATGCTTTGTTTCTTAGAGCTGTCCGTTGTAAGCGCGGTCCGTTATAACGGAGGTTTACGGGGTGTCCACATCTGGTGTTCGTAAGTTGAAAATATCATGAGCATTATCCATGTTCGTGGACCACTGAAATGTAGTAGAGATAACGAAATAGCTATTTACAGAGGAAAAGATAATAAATATTAAAATTAAAAAAAAACAATGTTCATCAATTTTTCTTAAGTACACGCAACTTATTGTAAATACTTTTTATTAAATCTCTTCTGTGTGTGTTTGTCTATCTGTCTGTTTGTGTCTACTCCCTCTCTATCCCTCTGTTCCTTTGTCTATTGCCACACTGGTTTGATGCGGTCCTCGAGCCACTCCATTCTTGACACAATTTGTTATCTCCCAAATCTGAAATAATCCACTCTATTACTTGTTTACACTGTCTGCGTAAATGATCAAAGAAAAGTTTCGCTCACATCATATCTTTGTTGCCGGCTTTAAATATTAGCATTGCAACGAAAACTGTGGGAGCAGAGAAGATGGTCGAGGTATGTCATAAGTTGTATGTCATAAGTATGTCATCATACCAATCATAAGCCAGCGACTGTACCAGTGAGTATGGCTGCCGTTGACGTAGCCTAAACGTTCGGCAGAAGGTTTATAAACAACAGACGGCGTAGACGATATAACAGCCCGAAATATTCTACGCGCCTGGAGAATTTTTTGTAAGTAATAATTTACTTTTCATATACTACATCCTTAATACAAAAATTTACGTTCGTTGAGCGATATTCAGAAACTATTGCTGTATTAAAAGTGTAATAAGCAAGTGTGCATTAATCTGCTAAACGATCGTCAGAAAATATTTGTTTTATAAAGGTGTGAAAAGCAATTTTCTTTTTTTTTGCATTCCAAAAGTTGTTTTGTGTACTACAAAGGCAACAAGAAGACCAATCTTGTAAAGAGAAACATTCCGTAAGGAACAGTTTCTCCATCGTCGGGTGTCAACTACAGATTGTTGGCAAACTACCAAGCCCAGCGTGACACAAAAACAATGTAAGATGTAGTAGCCTATTGTGTGGGTACAAGGTCGCGCAGTGTTTGTGACAAACAGGTCAAGGTCACACGTATAGTATTATTGTATGCTTAAAGAAGGATCGACGATAATAATTCTTTTTTTTGTTTGCAATTTTTCGTCAGTGGTGAGTTTTTTCTCCTACCAAAACACCAAGAAACAAGATTACATATATTTACTTTAATATTTTTTTCACTTTTTATTACATCTAACAGTGGTTTTCAGTAATTTCTTTCTACACAAACGAACTGAGGTGAATCTGAACATAAGCTTAAATTAGCAGTTCACACAGTAATGTCGGAATTAAAGAAATTTTTTTCAAATAAAACAAAACAAATATTATTGGAAACAAGCACAATTAGTTCTGGCTTTTTGCTGAAAAGTAGAGCCTACAATTACTGAAATAGTTTATCTTGTTATTTGAATTATCAGTCTCTGTAATTCCAACTTTGTCGTGCTTACGTGCTGAATTGCTATCTGTCATACTCCGGAAGGATGTATCAGTGTCTCCACCAGTGTCGCGGTTTAGGACTCGATAATGGTGGAGACACTGAAAGCCTCATGACAGGTAGCAGTTCAGCACGTAAGCACGACAAAGTTGAAATGGTTCAGTTCTATTTCGTTTCGTAGTTGAGGATACAAGTGATTGCTAAGGATTTTGCCGCAGTTGATCAAAGAATGAAATGGAAATGTAACAGGAAGATTAATAAACGGAGGACTAAGGTACTTCGTCTTTCTAATTGGCGGTACAGCTCTTAGAGAGCCTTTGTCGCATACTGTCGTCTCGATTCTCTGCTCTCAGTCTCCATCTTCTTACACCGAGCCTGCGCAGGTCGTCCTCAACATCATCTACTCATCGTTTTCTGCGACGACTCCTCCTTGTTTCTTTAATGTGGATGTCTCTAAAATTCTAAAATTCTCTGGACATGCCCAGCCCACCGAATTCTACTTTTCTTTATGTCAGTGTTCCTTGTATATTTTCTAGATTTCTGCATTCATCTTTATTCTCCACGCTGCTTGGACGTTCACTGCACGAAATATCGTCCTGAGGACTTTTCTTTCCCAGCTGGGCAAACACTTTTCTCTGTGACTGTCACTTTACAAGTTTTGGACCCATTCATGACCACTGGGTTAAGAACGGTTATGTAGAGACGAATCTCGGTTTCTCTGCTTATGTGTTTACACGTAAATATTTCTTGTGGGGAGAAACATTTGTTTTCAGTCGAGCCTATCGACCACACCAGCGCGCCCCTTTAAGCTCTTCCGGGTGATGTCTTAAGGGGGGCCCCGGAGACGCGCCTCAGGCCTTGCGACTGGCTGGAGCAAATGACTCAGAGATGCCCCCCAAAGACATACACGCCCATCGTATTGTGGACTACAACTTAGCTCAATGTACCGGGCGAACGACCGAGCTGCACTGTTTAGTACCTGGCATTCATCTGGCTCCGGCCTAGACAACACACAGAAACCAAGGCGCGAGACGTCTGTCTGTCTATCTGTCTGTAAAAACAGTCTGATATAAGGTAAAATTAAAATGCATTATTTCAAGTCTGTGATGCTAGGTGAACATTTCAATGCATACATTGATTTTACAATCAGTGTAAGTCAGACAGGACGGGAGTGTAAATATTCCTTAACACACACACAGATGAAGTCGAGAATCGTCGACCGCTAGCGACTATTTGATTTTCGTTCGTCTGTCACGATCTGCGTCCTCTGTTTTTACATTAGCATTCGTCACATGAATAAAATTTTGCCAGCCACAAGCGAGACGCAAAAATTGCATTGATCGTTTGGCTTGTCTGAGAATACGTATAAGCCTTTCTAATGTGTTCAATGCAATTCTACAAGTTTTCACTGATCTGAATCGTTTACAATATTCAGAAATAGTCCTCTATGTAGACTGTATTATTTCGATCTATTAGGTTGTTTATTGTTAAATGACATATGCGTGTGTTATGTTAATATTAATACAAAATAATTTAATAATTTTGACACCATCATCATAATTGCAACATGAATTTTATTACTCCTTTTTCAGAAGGGGCTGGGACTAAATTATTTTTTTCATAAATCTAAACAAAGTATTAAACGACTTTCAAAATTAACTTGCTTTTACATTTTTTTTGGTATGTTTGTTTTTATCATTTCCATTTGCGATGTAGAATAGCTATAAACGATGTACAGTTTAGCTATAAATAATTTTATAAAGTATTTCAAATTTATAACACACGGTAGCACAGGATGACACTATGTTCCATAGACAGTAAGGTTGACAATGAGATATCCCCTTTCTTTTGTCATCTCAAGGTCTAGAGAAGTAGGGAGATAGCAAATTCCGGGGAAAAGTTATGAACTCCGCAAATTACAGTTTCACGTTTGTCTTTTGGAAGAGCTAATTATTTGGTTTCTCACTGTAAAACGCCATGGCATACGTAGAATAATTTTCTTTCACCATTTTTAAGCAAATTTAATTACGGCCATTTTCATTATTCATTCAGATTTTAAGGTAAAAATGTCAGAATTATCAGTAGTGCTATCTCAGTATTCCCATGAAGCTATGTCTGACAATGTCTTTTAATAATTGTATCCACTCGACTGCCCTTGCTAACGACACCACTTCTAATTTTTCTACTTCTACTACATTTAGAGCCGTCCAGTCACGATAAGGTGATCTGGGGCAGCGGTCAGGTCATCCGACTTTTATCAAAACTATCTACTTCTTCTTTTATTTTTGGATATACACCTGATCACAACCGACTTTAGCACCTTGATACAGGGTCTCCGTCTCATTGTTGGGTGTCCTTGGGTGTCCATGTCTTCAAAAGAAGACTTTGGACGATTATCTAGAGTCTTTTTGACTAACCTATCATTATTCGTCCTGTCAAACATTTTTGTAAACGTTTTGATAACATTTATTGTCATCATTCCACTTCCATCAGTACTCTCATACATACTATAAGTATATTTGTTTGACTATATATGTGTTTGTGTGTGTTTTCTTAAGGCGTAGAATAACTGTCAAACAAAACTTATTAAATAATTTTAGAAAAATTATAATTTATTTTGAGGAAATTCTGTGTCATTATATATATGTATATAGAGTACAAAATATATATTTAGAACTCTGACGATGCAAGTTGTTTCTGTGAAATGTCCGTGAAGTGCATACAATAATGTATAATTTACTTTCAGAAGAATTTTCTTTTCTCGTTAATACAATTTAATATTCAACTATTGCAGGAAACTTCAAAACATTAAAAGTTAACATCAAGGAAAGCATATATTAATATATTTATGAGACATAAATATGATAGTCATACAAATAATACATGTATTAATTATTTGTGTTGTCATCTTCGTACCGGACCTGATGATACAATAAATTTTGTTGAAACGGCAACACAAAGATTTAATGTGTTGTTAATGGACAAATCTCACAAAACATTTTTTCACTTGTGATTATTAAAAAGGAATTTTATAAAGTGAGTAATTTCCCATTCTGTGTAAGAGAAAAGAAGCGATTTGTCATATTGAAGATTTTCCGGTCAATTCGTTGTGTAGTCGCAAATCAGTGTAACCATGTGCACTAGAAATGATGCGGTAGATACAAGATTTTACGGTCCGTGATATCTGATTACGTAAGTGCTGTAGGGAAAGTCTCGTAGTAGGGAAGAGAAAACTGAGTACATTTAGAAGGCAGTGGACTGTGGATCGAACATTGCTTTCGGCCTTTCTGAATATTTGATTTCTGTACTCCTTTAGTAGCAGAAGCAGGAGCAGCTTCGATCCCCTTTACACTGAATATGGCTTTTCTGCGTTTTATTTCACATTTTCCGCATTCTTCTCGTCTTCACATTATCTCATACATTTTATATTGTTTTTTGTTAGATGAAATTAAACAAACTTTCTTATCGTAATACATTTTTGTAAATATCATTTTAAATGTATTGTTCTAACTCTCTCGTATATTGTTGTGTTTTAACAGTAAAAATTTAATAATTGAACACTTAAATTTCCTAATTAGAACTTAAATTACAGTTCAAAATGAACCACGTCACTCCTATACAACAATTCTTCAAGTTAACACAGAACTTGTTTAACTCACAGTATTTTAAATAAACAATAAACACCACTTAATCAACACTTCAGCAATACAAACTTCAATTATTACAGAACTCCGTACACAATAATTAAGAATTACCATTTTACAAAACCGAATTCACTGTCAGCATCCTTTGACCTCGCGTTGTTTACAAGGATAAACCATATTATAACCATATAACCATAACCATAATAAGCATAACAAAATAAATTTATTAACAGATAAGCTTAATAATACGTAATTTTTCAGTAAGCAGGAAAAATTACAAAAACCCAAATTACTTTATTATTTTTTTTAGTAAAATAACAAATGAAACGCAGACAATCATAACAAAGACACTAAGAATTTAAAAGTATTTCATTGTTTTTTAAATTTTAGTTAAATTTATAATCATTATGCATAAATGGTAAATAATTTAGTACCGGCTTTTATGTTCACGTCTGTTTCCTTAGATATCCGAAGACCTGTCTCTTGGTGCCCGTTTTGAATCCTGGTATGCTGAAGCTATACATATATAGTTGTTGGAATGCATATCCTAGTGTGCTGAAATTATGAAAACTGGACATGGGTTTTTACAGATTTTGGGTGAAAGTGTTTTTAATTTGTTACCCTACATGCATTTTTCCAATTTTATGAAAGATTGGACCTATTTTTTGACCTTGGGCCCCAAACGTTTTAGAAATGAACTAAATATTCAGAATTTGCCTCAAATTTTTGTAGCTTTTTACGGATGTGTGTGTTTGTCATTCACATGTTCTTTACGTCTACAAAAAAAAAAAAAAAAAAAATACGTTAAGAGACCAAGGAATAATATTCTCAATTTATGTAAATTTTTACTGTTACATTTGTTTAAAAATAATGATGAAATTAAGAAACAAATAAAAAACTAATTAAGAAGTAATGATGAAATAAATCAAAGGATAGAAAATATAACAGAAACAATGAGAAAAAGAAGACTATTATTTTTTGGACGTTTGTACAGAATGGACGACAATAGGTTAACAGGTTAATAGGTCTTCAAATATCTGTGGGGGGAAAGTCAACATCAAGTTGGATTAAAAGAAGTCCAAAGGATTTAGAAAAAAATAATATACACGCAGAAGAAGCAATTGAAAGAGACGTTTTTCGGGTAAAAGTGTTAAAAATAGAAGGAGTCCAGGGTAGGAGGGATAAAAACGCAGGTTCAAAGTGGACTGAAGACAGGTAGAAGAGACACAGTGAAAAGATGAAGGAATATTGGAGAAAAAGAAAAGAACAAAGAATAAAGAATTGAAATTAGCATGTGGTCCTTAGGTGGCCGACACAAAAAATAAATAAATAAATTATATTAATAGAATAGATTATTTATTTTTCTTTTGGTGATTAATGTAGGCTGAACAATCTTAAGCTTGCAAAAGTGTATATGAGAGTCTCTGTGTATTTTTAACTGAAATTACAGTTGTAATTAGTGACTTCGTCTGGCGTCAGTTAATCTATTTCCACTAAACAACACGACGATCCTTGTGTAACAATAGTTTAAACAAAACAGACAAGTATTCAGAAAAAGGTGCCGTAAACGAAACCAAATGAAATTAGGATATTACTTTAACTTTGAATAAACCTGTGAGTATAATGTGATATTCATACTAGTGTAGAGTTATGGAATAGAGCTTTACGGAATTCCGTCCTGTTTGATCACTAAGCTTTAGAGAGAATTGCGATAAAAGTGTTACGCTCGTAACCAATGTTCTGCTGTTAGTGGCAAATATAAGTTTAAACAACAAATTCAAATAATTTATTTTCTAAATTTAAGATTTTAATTTTTATTTTGAATTACAAATTAATGCGGTTGTCAATCTGCGCATAATTTTAGAGTTTCTTGTAGGTTCAAATTAACTTGTGAATTGACACGTAAGACTGCATTTTACCGTATTCCTGCTTACAATATAATTTGTTAGTCCTTTTTTAATTTAACTACAGGGAAACATTAAAATTACATAAAAATTAAGCGTCATAACTCCACTAAGGTATATATTGAGAGCATGGAAATCCACAGTGACTTCGGGAATACAGCTTAACAAATCAATTTGTATGGGTTCCCTGTTATGTGCGGATGACATAGTTCTTATTCAAGAAAATGAGGATGATTTACAAAGAGCTATGTTTCAATTACAACAAGTGGCAAGAGAGTAAACAAGTGCCCTTTAAAGGTAAATATCCAGGGAGGACGAAGATCGTTATAAAAACGGCACTTTAGAACAAGTGAGCCGTCTCAAATATCTCGGCTGTACAGTAAGCTATAAATCTGAATATGATATAAGACAGAAGATAAATAAATTTAAAAATATTTGTGCTACGATTCATAGAAATCTTAGAATTAAAACAAGACACGGCACAAGGATTACATTATATAAGACAATTGAAATCCCCACATTGATTTATGCGAGTGAGCGTGGGTCATGACAAGGAATGAAATTATCAGAGCAGAAGTTAAAGTAAAGGACAGAAATGAAGTTATTTCAATTTACAGAAGACAATGGTGGAATCGTCTACAAAGGATGACAGAGGATCGATTACCGAAAGCGGCACTGAACTATAAAGCCATTGGTAGAAGAGACGTGGATCGTCCGAGGATGAGACGTGTGCCGGAACAGGTTTATATAACCTAATCCTTGAAGAGGGGAAAAAGAAACCCCTGTGAGGTTTTACAACCTGCAACAAGATACCTCTTTATCAAGAAAAGGTATATTTTTTCTGTGTTACCGCGTACACTAATTGGCAAACCTGCAACACGTTGACTTTTACCAATATAAACGGTTTACATTTGTTGAAACTTAAATTGATAGGAATAATTTTTTTCTTTTGGTGATTAATAGACTCAGGCGTCAGGTGTAGTGCATTGCTACTTTGTGACAGGAATTCAAACAATTCGATCCGATTTACATGTGACATGAAAAAACGAAAAACTATAAATTCATGTAACTTTACTGTCCGGAACGAATGCTTTGTTCTTGTTGTTGTTAATATTTTACGCAGACTGTCACGTGTTGGCCGCAGTGTCGATACAGCTACTACTACTACTGCTTTATTTGCTAAGCACGCTTGTCCGACGGTGAACCATATTTCAAATGTTTATTGCTCAGCTTTGTGTTTTGTTCTGTTATGTGTATTTACTGCGTGCAATATATTGTTTGTCAGTGATACGGCTGTATTTAGTACTAAAACACGCAACGGAAGGATGTTTAAAATTGCAATGATTTACGCTTTCCGTATTTTCATAGAGTTTAAATAAGTTACGTAGGCTTTGTTTGGGTATGAGCTACTGTCGACTACGATTGGTTCAACTGGTTCCTCCCTTCTTCTACTCTCTTTTCCTCCTCTCCCACATTTCCTTCATTCTTCATCAATGTCTCTCCCTCTTTTCGTCTGTCCAGATGGCACCTCTCCTCTTCTTGCGTTTTTTCTGAAAACCTTTAGAATTTCTTAATTTTTTTTTGAGTGGCAAGCATTCTCAAAATAGTTAAAAAGCTTCCTGGTTACTCTGTCAGGATTCATTCTTTGAACATGTCCATAGAAAGTAATTCTTTTTTTAAAAGTACGTCTGTAATTTTTTCAACACGTGTGTACAGCTCATTATTCTCCATTATTCACACGTCTTCTGTACTATTCTCCATTTTTATTGATCCCAAGATTTGTACAAATATTTTACTTTACTTGTCTTCCAATTCTTCCATCATCATTTTCTTGTTCAGAGTCAGACACTCAGTTGCATAAATTGCTTCCGGGCCAATTACTGTTGAATAATGGCTAATATTGGGGTTAATGGATATTGATTTCTTGTTGTATGTATTCTTGATTAAATGGTAAGCAGCTTTCATCTTCTTAACTCGTGCTTTAATGGCTTCTTTTTCTAAGACATTTTGTTCAATAACTTCTCCAAGATACTTGAATTTGTCAGTTCCATAGATTTGGCCGGTATCGACTTTTCATTTTCTTGGATATTGTCTTGATGTTTGCTATGAACTTGGTTTTTTCAAAAGAAATTTGTAAATCCACTCTTTCGGATTGTTCTATCGGCAATAAATTACGTAGGGTTATTATTATTTATTTTTTTAGCCACATTTTATTTTTGCAATCTGTTGCAAGAATTCGTTGTAACATTAATCATTACATGAGTGAAAGTAGAGAAAATACAATACATATCATGTAGAAGGTGCCCCAATGTGCCCCACCTTTCTTACTCTAATCGAAAGTAAAGTAAAAAAAAAATTGTGTGTGTCATGGAACACACTGCACATGCACTCACGTGGAGTTTGAAACAACGTACAATGTTAACACGTGCGTTTTTCCTCGTACGTGCACGGACGGAAGTGTAGTCACGTAGGCGGTTAATAATTGGTCGGCAGCGTTGGGACTTCTCGGACGCGCATCCCTAAAGCTCTGACTATAAAGGTTAAATGTGTATACAAAGGTTAAAACGCAACTACACAAAAACGTCCGTGTTTAGATTAGAGAAAACATTGGTTATAAGTAGTAAGTAAAGTAAGAAAAATTTTAATAACAATGTCAACAACACAAAAGAGACCAAAATTAATTAACATAGTAACGAGTAAATAAACAACTGCTATTATAGAGGCATTTTGAACAGTACGTGTGACGACCACCCCCGTTCGTGTTAAACACGCATTAACAATGCAGCAGTTTCCGTTTCGACGCGGGAGACCTTGGAAACGCAGCAGTTTGCGTTTCGACGCGGGAGACCTTGGAAACGCAGCAGTTTGCGTTTCGAAACGGGAGACCTTGGAAATGCAGAAGTTTGCGTTTAGACGCGGGAGACCTTGGAAACGCAGCAGTTTGCGATTCCACGCGGGAGACCTTGGAAACGCAGCAGTTTGCGTTTCGACGCGGGAGACCTTGGAAACGCAGCAGTTTGCGTTTCGACGCGGGAGACCTTGGAAACGCAGCAGTTTGCGATTCCACGCGGGAGACCTTGGAAACGCAGCAGTTTGCGTTTCGACGCGGGAGACCTTGGAAACGCAGAAGTTTGCGATTCCACGCGGGAGACCTTGGAAACGCAGCAGTTTGCGTTTCGACGCGGGAGACCTTGGAAACGCAGCAGTTTGCGATTCCACGCGGGAGACCTTGGAAACGCAGCAGTTTGCGATTCCACGGTGGAGACCTTGGAAACGCAGCAGTTTGCGTTTCGACGCGGGAGACCTTGGAAACGCAGCAGTTTGCGTTTCGACGCGGGAGACCTTGGAAACGCAGCAGTTTGCGATTCCACGGTGGAGACCTTGGAAACGCAGCAGTTTGCGATTCCACGCGGGAGACCTTGGAAACGCAGCAGTTTGCGATTCCACGGTGGAGGCCTTGGAAACGCAGCAGTTTGTGTTTCGACGCGGGAGACCTTGGAAACGCAGCAGTTTGCGATTCCACGGTGGAGACCTTGGAAACGCAGCAGTTTGCGTTTCGACGCGGGAGACCTTGGAAACGCAGCAGTTTGCGATTCCACGGTGGAGGCCTTGGAAACGCAGCAGTTTGCATTTCGACGCGGGAGACCTTGGAAACGCAGCAGTTTGCGATTCCACGGTGGAGGCCTTGGAAACGCAGCAGTTTGCGATTCCACGGTGGAGAACTTGGAAACGCAGCAGTTTGCGATTCCACGCGGGAGACTTTGGAAACGCAGCAGTTTGCGATTCCACGGTGGAGGCCTTGGAAACGCAGCAGTTTGCGTTTCGACGCGGGAGACCTTGGAAACGCAGCAGTTTGCGATTCCACGGTGGAGACCTTGGAAACGCAGCAGTTTGCGATTCCACGCGGGAGACCTTGGAAACGCAGCAGTTTGCGATTCCACGGTGGAGACCTTGGAAACGCAGCAGTTTGCGTTTCGACGCGGGAGACCTTGGAAACGCAGCAGTTTGCGATTCCACGGTGGAGACCTTGGAAACGCAGCAGTTTGCGTTTCGACGCGGGAGACCTTGGAAACGCAGCAGTTTGCGATTCCACGCTGTAGACCATGGAAACGCAGCAGTTTGTGATTCCACGCGGTAGGCCTTGGAACCGCAGCAGTTTGCGTTTCGACGCGGGAGACCTTGGAAACGCAGCAGTTTGCGATTCTACGGTGGAGACCTTGGAAACGCAGCAGTTTGCGTTTCGACGCGGGAGACCTTGGAAACGCAGCAGTTTGCGATTCCACGGTGGAGACCTTGGAAACGCAGCAGTTTGCGTTTCGACGCGGGAGACCTTGGAAACGCAGCAGTTTGCGATTCCACGGTGGAGACCTTGGAAACGCAGCAGTTTGCGTTTCGACGCGGAAGACCTTGGAAACGCAGCAGTTTGCGATTCCACGCTGTAGACCATGGAAACGCAGCAGTTTGCGTTTCGACGCGGGAGACCTTGGAAACGCAGCAGTTTGCGATTCCACGGTGGAGACCTTGGAAACGCAGAAGTTTGCGATTCCACGCGGGAGACCTTGGAAACGCAGCAGTTTGCGATTCCACGGTGGAGACCTTGGAAACGCAGCAGTTTGCGTTTCGACGCGGGAGACCTTGGAAACGCAGCAGTTTGCGATTCCACGGTGGAGACCTTGGAAACGCAGCAGTTTGCGTTTCGACGCGGGAGACCTTGGAAACGCAGCAGTTTGCGAGTCCACGGTGGAGACCTTGGAAACGCAGCAGTTTGCGTTTCGACGCGGGAGACCTTGGAAACGCAGCAGTTTGCGATTCCACGCTGTAGACCATGGAAACGCAGCAGTTTGCGTTTCGACGCGGGAGATCTTGGAAACGCAGCAGTTTGTGATTCCACGCGGGAGGCCTTGGAAACGCAGCAGTTTGCGTTTCGACGCGGGAGACCTTGGAAACGCAGCAGTTTGCGATTCCACGGTGGAGACCTTGGAAACGCAGCAGTTTGCGTTTCGACGCGGGAGACCTTGGAAACGCAGCAGTTTGCGATTCCACGGTGGAGACCTTGGAAACGCAGCAGTTTGCGTTTCGACGCGGGAGACCTTGGAGACGCAGCAGTTTGCGATTCCACGCTGTAGACCATGGAAACGCATCAGTTTGCGTTTCGACGCGCGAGACCTTGGAAACGCAGAAGTTTGTGATTCCACGCTGTAGACCATGGAAACGCAGCAGTTTGCGTTTCGACGCGGGAGACCTTGGAAACGCAGCAGTTTGTGATTCCACGCGGGAGACCTTGGAAACGCAGCAGTTTGCGTTTCGACGCGGGAGACCTTGGAAACGCAGCAGTTTGCGTTTCGACGCGGGAGACCTTGGAAACGCAGCAGTTTGCGATTCCACGGTGGAGACCTTGGAAACGCAGCAGTTTGCGTTTCGACGCGGGAGACCTTGGAAATGCAGCAGTTTGCGATTCCACGGTGGAGACCTTGGAAACGCAGCAGTTTGCGATTCCACTATGGAGACCTTGGAAACGCAGCAGTTTGCGTTTCGACGCGGGAGATCTTGGAAACGCAGCAGTTTGCGATTCCACGGTGGAGACCTTGGAAACGCAGCAGTTTGCGTTTCGACGCGGGAGACCTTGGAAACGCAGTAGTTTGCGATTCCACGGTGGAGACCTTGGACACGCAGCAGTTTGCGATTCCACGGTGGAGACCTTGGAAACGCAGCAGTTTGCGTTTCGACGCGGGATACCTTGGAAACGCAGCAGTTTGCGATTCCACGGTGGAGACCTTGGAAACGCAGCAGTTTGCGTTTCGACGCGGGAAACCATGGAAACGCAGCAGTTTGCGTTTCGACGCGGGAGACCTTGGAAACGCAGCAGTTTGCGATTCCACGGTGGAGACCTTGGAAACGCAGCAGTTTGCGATTCCACGCGGGAGACCTTGGAAACGCAGCAGTTTGCGATTCCACGGTGGAGACCTTGGAAACGCAGCAGTTTGCGTTTCGACGCGGGAGACCTTGGAAACGCAGCAGTTTGCGATTCCACGGTGGAGACCTTGGAAACGCAGCAGTTTGCGATTCCACGCGGGAGACCTTGGAAACGCAGAAGTTTGCGATTCCACGCGGGAGACCTTGGAAACGCAGCAGTTTGTGATTCCACGGTGGAGACCTTGGAAACGCAGCAGTTTGCGTTTCGACGCGGGAGACCTTGGAAACGCAGCAGTTTGCGATTCCACGCTGTAGACCATGGAAACGCAGCAGTTTGCGTTTCGACGCGGGAGACCTTGGAAACGCAGCAGTTTGCGATTCCACGGTGGAGACCTTGGAAACGCAGCAGTTTGCGTTTCGACGCGGGAGACCTTGGAAACGCAGCAGTTTGCGATTCCACGGTGGAGACCTTGGAAACGCAGCAGTTTGCGTTTCGACGCGGGAGACCTTGGAAACGCAGCAGTTTGCGATTCCACGGTGGATACCTTGGAAACGCAGCAGTTTGCGTTTCGACGCGGGAGACCTTGGAAACGCAGCAGTTTGCGATTCCACGCTGTAGACCATGGAAACGCAGCAGTTTGCGTTTCGACGCGGGAGATCTTGGAAACGCAGCAGTTTGTGATTCCACGCGGGAAGCCTTGGAAACGCAGCAGTTTGCGTTTCGACGCGGGAGACCTTGGAAACGCAGCAGTTTGCGATTCCACGGTGGAGACCTTGGAAACGCAGCAGTTTGCGGTTCGACGCGGGAGACCTTGGAAACGCAGCAGTTTGCGATTCCACGGTGGAGACCTTGGAAACGCAGCAGTTTGCGTTTCGACGCGGGAGACCTTGGAGACGCAGCAGTTTGCGATTCCACGCTGTAGACCATGGAAACGCATCAGTTTGCGTTTCGACGCGCGAGACCTTGGAAACGCAGCAGTTTGTGATTCCACGGTGGAGACCTTGGAAACGCAGCAGTTTGCGTTTCGACGCGGGAGACCTTGGAGACGCAGCAGTTTGCGATTCCACGCTGTAGACCATGGAAACGCAGCAGTTTGCGTTTCGACGCGGGAGACCTTGGAAACGCAGCAGTTTGTGATTCCACGCGAGAGACCTTGGAAACGCAGCAGTTTGCGTTTCGACGCGGGAGACCTTGGAAACGCAGCAGTTTGCGTTTCGACGCGGGAGACCTTGGAAACGCAGCAGTTTGCGATTCCACGGTGGAGACCTTGGAAACGCAGCAGTTTGCGTTTCGACGCGGGAGACCTTGGAAATGCAGCAGTTTGCGATTCCACGGTGGAGACCTTGGAAACGCAGCAGTTTGCAATTCCACTATGGAGACCTTGGAAACGCAGCAGTTTGCGTTTCGACGCGGGAGATCTTAAAAACGCAGCAGTTTGCGATTCCACGGTGGAGACCTTGGAAACGCAGCAGTTTGCGTTTCGACGCGGGAGACCTTGGAAACGCAGTAGTTTGCGATTCCACGGTGGAGACCTTGGACACGCAGCAGTTTGCGATTCCACGGTGGAGACCTTGGAAACGCAGCAGTTTGCGTTTCGAAGCGGGAGACCTTGGAAACGCAGCAGTTTGCGATTCCACGCTGTAGACCATGGAAACGCAGCAGTTTGCGTTTCGACGCGGGAGACCTTGGAAACGCAGCAGTTTGCGATTCCACGGTGGAGACCTTGGAAACGCAGCAGTTTGCGTTTCGACGCGGGAGACCTTGGAAAGGCAGCAGTTTGCGATTCCACGGTGGAGACCTTGGAAACGCAGCAGTTTGCGTTTCGACGCGGGAGACCTTGGAAACGCAGCAGTTTGCGATTCCACGGTGGATACCTTGGAAACGCAGCAGTTTGCGTTTCGACGCGGGAGACCTTGGAAACGCAGCAGTTTGCGATTCCACGCTGTAGACCATGGAAACGCAGCAGTTTGCGTTTCGACGCGGGAGATCTTGGAAACGCAGCAGTTTGTGATTCCACGCGGGAGGCCTTGGAAACGCAGCAGTTTGCGTTTCGACGCGGGAGACCTTGGAAACGCAGCAGTTTGCGATTCCACGGTGGAGACCTTGGAAACGCAGCAGTTTGCGTTTCGACGCGGGAGACCTTGGAAACGCAGCAGTTTGCGATTCTACGGTGGAGACCTTGGAAACGCAGCAGTTTGCGTTTCGACGCGGGAGACCTTGGAGACGCAGCAGTTTGCGATTCCACGCTGTAGACCATGGAAACGCATCAGTTTGCGTTTCTACGCGCGAGACCTTGGAAACGCAGCAGTTTGTGATTCCACGGTGGAGACCTTGGAAACGCAGCAGTTTGCGTTTCGACGCGGGAGACCTTGGAGACGCAGCAGTTTGCGATTCCACGCTGTAGACCATGGAAACGCAGCAGTTTGCGTTTCGACGCGGGAGACCTTGGAAACGCAGCAGTTTGTGATTCCACGCGGGAGACCTTGGAAACGCAGCAGTTTGCGTTTCGACGCGGGAGACCTTGGAAACGCAGCAGTTTGCGTTTCGACGCGGGAGACCTTGGAAACGCAGCAGTTTGCGATTCCACGGTGGAGACCTTGGAAACGCAGCAGTTTGCGTTTCGACGCGGGAGACCTTGGAAATGCAGCAGTTTGCGATTCCACGGTGGAGACCTTGGAAACGCAGCAGTTTGCGATTCCACTATGGAGACCTTGGAAACGCAGCAGTTTGCGTTTCGACGCGGGAGATCTTAAAAACGCAGCAGTTTGCGATTCCACGGTGGAGACCTTGGAAACGCAGCAGTTTGCGTTTCGACGCGGGAGACCTTGGAAACGCAGTAGTTTGCGATTCCACGGTGGAGACCTTGGACACGCAGCAGTTTGCGATTCCACGGTGGAGACCTTGGAAACGCAGCAGTTTGCGTTTCGACGCGGGAGACCTTGGAAACGCAGCAGTTTGCGTTTCGACGCGGGAGACCATGGAAACGCAGCAGTTTACGTTTCGACACGGGAGACCTTGGAAACGCAGCAGTTTGGGATTCCACGATGGAGACCTTGGAAACGCAGCAGTTTGCGATTCCACGCGGGAGACCTTGGAAACGCAGCAGTTTGCGATTCCACGGTGGAGACCTTGGAAACGCAGCAGTTTGCGTTTCGACGCGGGAGACCTTGGAAACGCAGCAGTTTGCGATTCCACGGTGGAGACCTTGGAAACGCAGCAGTTTGCGTTTCGACGCGGGAGACCTTGGAAATGCAGCAGTTTGCGATTCCACGGTGGAGACCTTGGAAACGTAGCAGTTTGCGATTCCACTATGGAGACCTTGGAAACGCAGCAGTTTGCGTTTCGACGCGGGAGATCTTAAAAACGCAGCAGTTTGCGATTCCACGGTGGAGACCTTGGAAACGCAGCAGTTTGCGTTTCGACGCGGGAGACCTTGGAAACGCAGTAGTTTGCGATTCCACGGTGGAGACCTTGGACACGCAGCAGTTTGCGATTCCACGGTGGAGACCTTGGAAACGCAGCAGTTTGCGTTTCGACGCGGGAGACCTTGGAAACGCAGCAGTTTGCGATTCCACGGTGGAGACCTTGGAAACGCAGCAGTTTGCGTTTCGACGCGGGAGACCATGGAAACGCAGCAGTTTGCGTTTCGACGCGGGAGACGTTGGAAACGCAGCAGTTTGTGATTCCACGCGGGAGACCTTGGAAACGCAGCAGTTTTCGTTTCGACGCGGGAGACCTTGGAAACGCAGCAGTTTGCGTTTCGACGCGGGAGACCTTGGAAACGCAGCAGTTTGCGATTCCACGGTGGAGACCTTGGAAACGCAGCAGTTTGCGTTTCGACGCGGGAGACCTTGGAAATGCAGCAGTTTGCGATTCCACGGTGGAGACCTTGGAAACGCAGCAGTTTGCGATTCCACTATGGAGACCTTGGAAACGCAGCAGTTTGCGTTTCGACGCGGGAGATCTTGGAAACGCAGCAGTTTGCGATTCCACGGTGGAGACCTTGGAAACGCAGCAGTTTGCGTTTCGACGCGGGAGACCTTGGAAACGCAGGAGTCAGCGATTCCACGGTGGAGACCTTGGAAACGCAGCAGTTTGCGATTCCACGGTGGAGACCTTGGAAACGCAGCAGTATGCGTTTCGACGCGGGAGACCTTGGAAACGCAGCAGTTTGCGATTCCACGGTGGAGACCTTGGAAACGCAGCAGTTTGCGTTTCGACGCGGGAGACCTTGGAAACGCAGCAGTTTGCGTTTCGACGCGGGAGACCTTGGAAATGCAGCAGTTTGCGATTCCACGGTGGAGACCTTGGAAACGCAGCAGTTTGCGATTCCACTATGGAGACCTTGGAAACGCAGCAGTTTGCGTTTCGACGCGGGAGATCTTGGAAACGCAGCAGTTTGCGATTCCACGGTGGAGACCTTGGAAACGCAGCAGTTTGCGTTTCGACGCGGGAGACCTTGGAAACGCAGTAGTTTGCGATTCCACGGTGGAGACCTTGGACACGCAGCAGTTTGCGATTCCACGGTGGAGACCTTGGAAACGCAGCAGTTTGCGTTTCGACGCGGGATACCTTGGAAACGCAGCAGTTTGCGATTCCACGGTGGAGACCTTGGAAACGCAGCAGTTTGCGTTTCGACGCGGGAGACCATGGAAACGCAGCAGTTTGCGTTTCGACGCGGGAGACCTTGGAAACGCAGCAGTTTGGGATTCCACGGTGGAGACCTTGGAAACGCAGCAGTTTGCGATTCCACGCGGGAGACCTTGGAAACGCAGCAGTTTGCGATTCCACGGTGGAGACCTTGGAAACGCAGCAGTTTGCGTTTCGACGCTGGAGACCTTGGAAACGCAGCAGTTTGCGATTCCACGGTGGAGACCTTGGAAACGCAGCAGTTTGCGATTCCACGCGGGAGACCTTGGAAACGCAGAAGTTTGCGATTCCACGCGGGAGACCTTGGAAACGCAGCAGTTTGTGATTCCACGGTGGAGACCTTGGAAACGCAGCAGTTTGCGTTTCGACGCGGGAGACCTTGGAATCGCAGCAGTTTGCGATTCCACGCTGTAGACCATGGAAACGCAGCAGTTTGCGTTTCGACGCGAGAGACCTTGGAAACGGAGCAGTTTGCGATTCCACGGTGGAGACCTTGGAAACGCAGCAGTTTGCGTTTCGACGCGGGAGACCTTGGAAACGCAGCAGTTTGCGATTCCACGGTGGAGACCTTGGAAACGCAGCAGTTTGCGTTTCGACGCGGGAGACCTTGGAAACGCAGCAGTTTGCGATTCCACGGTGGAGACCTTGGAAACGCAGCAGTTTGCGTTTCGACGCGGGAGACCTTGGAGACGCAGCAGTTTGCGATTCCACGCTGTAGACCATGGAAACGCATCAGTTTGCGTTTCGACGCGCGAGACCTTGGAAACGCAGCAGTTTGTGATTCCACGGTGGAGACCTTGGAAACGCAGCAGTTTGCGTTTCGACGCGGGAGACCTTGGAGACGCAGCAGTTTGCGATTCCACGCTGTAGACCATGGAAACGCAGCAGTTTGCGTTTCGACGCGGGAGACCTTGGAAACGCAGCAGTTTGTGATTCCACGCGGGAGACCTTGGAAACGCAGCAGTTTGCGTTTCGAAGCGGGAGACCTTGGAAACGCAGCAGTTTGCGTTTCGACGCGGGAGACCTTGGAAACGCAGCAGTTTGCGATTCCACGGTGGAGACCTTGGAAACGCAGCAGTTTGCGTTTCGACGCGGGAGACCTTGGAAATGCAGCAGTTTGCGATTCCACGGTGGAGACCTTGGAAACGCAGCAGTTTGCGATTCCACTATGGAGACCTTGGAAACGCAGCAGTTTGCGTTTCGACGCGGGAGATCTTAAAAACGCAGCAGTTTGCGATTCCACGGTGGAGACCTTGGAAACGCAGCAGTTTGCGTTTCGACGCGGGAGACCTTGGAAACGCAGTAGTTTGCGATTCCACGGTGGAGACCTTGGACACGCAGCAGTTTGCGATTCCACGGTGGAGACCTTGGAAACGCAGCAGTTTGCGTTTCGACGCGGGAGACCTTGGAAACGCAGCAGTTTGCGATTCCACGGTGGAGACCTTGGAAACGCAGCAGTTTGCGTTTCGACGCGGGAGACCATGGAAACGCAGCAGTTTGCGTTTCGACGCGGGAGACCTTGGAAACGCAGCAGTTTGGGATTCCACGGTGGAGACCTTGGAAACGCAGCAGTTTGCGATTCCACGCGGGAGACCTTGGAAACGCAGCAGTTTGCGATTCCACGGTGGAGACCTTGGAAACGCAGCAGTTTGCGTTTCGACGCGGGAGACCTTGGAAACGCAGCAGTTTGCGATTCCACGGTGGAGACCTTGGAAACGCAGCAGTTTGCGATTCCACGCGGGAGACCTTGGAAACGCAGCAGTTTGCGATTCCACGCTGTAGACCATGGAAACGCAGCAGTTTGCGTTTCGACGCGGGAGACCTTGGAAACGCAGCAGTTTGCGATTCCACGGTGGAGACCTTGGAAACGCAGCAGTTTGCGTTTCGACGCGGGAGACCTTGGAAACGCAGCAGTTTGCGATTCCACGGTGGAGACCTTGGAAACGCAGCAGTTTGCGTTTCGACGCGGGAGACCTTGGAAACGCAGCAGTTTGCGATTCCACGGTGGATACCTTGGAAACGCAGCAGTTTGCGTTTCGACGCGGGAGACCTTGGAAACGCAGCAGTTTGCGATTCCACGCTGTAGACCATGGAAACGCAGCAGTTTGCGTTTCGACGCGGGAGATCTTGGAAACGCAGCAGTTTGTGATTCCACGCGGGAGGCCTTGGAAACGCAGCAGTTTGCGTTTCGACGCGGGAGACCTTGGAAACGCAGCAGTTTGCGATTCCACGGTGGAGACCTTGGAAACGCAGCAGTTTGCGTTTCGACGCGGGAGACCTTGGAAACGCAGCAGTTTGCGATTCTACGGTGGAGACCTTGGAAACGCAGCAGTTTGCGTTTCGACGCGGGAGACCTTGGAGACGCAGCAGTTTGCGATTCCACGCTGTAGACCATGGAAACGCATCAGTTTGCGTTTCTACGCGCGAGACCTTGGAAACGCAGCAGTTTGTGATTCCACGGTGGAGACCTTGGAAACGCAGCAGTTTGCGTTTCGACGCGGGAGACCTTGGAGACGCAGCAGTTTGCGATTCCACGCTGTAGACCATGGAAACGCAGCAGTTTGCGTTTCGACGCGGGAGACCTTGGAAACGCAGCAGTTTGTGATTCCACGCGGGAGACCTTGGAAACGCAGCAGTTTGCGTTTCGACGCGGGAGACCTTGGAAACGCAGCAGTTTGCGTTTCGACGCGGGAGACCTTGGAAACGCAGCAGTTTGCGATTCCACGGTGGAGACCTTGGAAACGCAGCAGTTTGCGTTTCGACGCGGGAGACCTTGGAAATGCAGCAGTTTGCGATTCCACGGTGGAGACCTTGGAAACGCAGCAGTTTGCGATTCCACTATGGAGACCTTGGAAACGCAGCAGTTTGCGTTTCGACGCGGGAGATCTTAAAAACGCAGCAGTTTGCGATTCCACGGTGGAGACCTTGGAAACGCAGCAGTTTGCGTTTCGACGCGGGAGACCTTGGAAACGCAGTAGTTTGCGATTCCACGGTGGAGACCTTGGACACGCAGCAGTTTGCGATTCCACGGTGGAGACCTTGGAAACGCAGCAGTTTGCGTTTCGACGCGGGAGACCTTGGAAACGCAGCAGTTTGCGATTCCACGGTGGAGACCTTGGAAACGCAGCAGTTTGCGTTTCGACGCGGGAGACCATGGAAACGCAGCAGTTTACGTTTCGACACGGGAGACCTTGGAAACGCAGCAGTTTGGGATTCCACGATGGAGACCTTGGAAACGCAGCAGTTTGCGATTCCACGCGGGAGACCTTGGAAACGCAGCAGTTTGCGATTCCACGGTGGAGACCTTGGAAACGCAGCAGTTTGCGTTTCGACGCGGGAGACCTTGGAAACGCAGCAGTTTGCGATTCCACGGTGGAGACCTTGGAAACGCAGCAGTTTGCGTTTCGACGCGGGAGACCTTGGAAATGCAGCAGTTTGCGATTCCACGGTGGAGACCTTGGAAACGTAGCAGTTTGCGATTCCACTATGGAGACCTTGGAAACGCAGCAGTTTGCGTTTCGACGCGGGAGATCTTAAAAACGCAGCAGTTTGCGATTCCACGGTGGAGACCTTGGAAACGCAGCAGTTTGCGTTTCGACGCGGGAGACCTTGGAAACGCAGTAGTTTGCGATTCCACGGTGGAGACCTTGGACACGCAGCAGTTTGCGATTCCACGGTGGAGACCTTGGAAACGCAGCAGTTTGCGTTTCGACGCGGGAGACCTTGGAAACGCAGCAGTTTGCGATTCCACGGTGGAGACCTTGGAAACGCAGCAGTTTGCGTTTCGACGCGGGAGACCATGGAAACGCAGCAGTTTGCGTTTCGACGCGGGAGACGTTGGAAACGCAGCAGTTTGTGATTCCACGCGGGAGACCTTGGAAACGCAGCAGTTTTCGTTTCGACGCGGGAGACCTTGGAAACGCAGCAGTTTGCGTTTCGACGCGGGAGACCTTGGAAACGCAGCAGTTTGCGATTCCACGGTGGAGACCTTGGAAACGCAGCAGTTTGCGTTTCGACGCGGGAGACCTTGGAAATGCAGCAGTTTGCGATTCCACGGTGGAGACCTTGGAAACGCAGCAGTTTGCGATTCCACTATGGAGACCTTGGAAACGCAGCAGTTTGCGTTTCGACGCGGGAGATCTTGGAAACGCAGCAGTTTGCGATTCCACGGTGGAGACCTTGGAAACGCAGCAGTTTGCGTTTCGACGCGGGAGACCTTGGAAACGCAGGAGTCAGCGATTCCACGGTGGAGACCTTGGAAACGCAGCAGTTTGCGATTCCACGGTGGAGACCTTGGAAACGCAGCAGTATGCGTTTCGACGCGGGAGACCTTGGAAACGCAGCAGTTTGCGATTCCACGGTGGAGACCTTGGAAACGCAGCAGTTTGCGTTTCGACGCGGGAGACCTTGGAAACGCAGCAGTTTGCGTTTCGACGCGGGAGACCTTGGAAATGCAGCAGTTTGCGATTCCACGGTGGAGACCTTGGAAACGCAGCAGTTTGCGATTCCACTATGGAGACCTTGGAAACGCAGCAGTTTGCGTTTCGACGCGGGAGATCTTGGAAACGCAGCAGTTTGCGATTCCACGGTGGAGACCTTGGAAACGCAGCAGTTTGCGTTTCGACGCGGGAGACCTTGGAAACGCAGTAGTTTGCGATTCCACGGTGGAGACCTTGGACACGCAGCAGTTTGCGATTCCACGGTGGAGACCTTGGAAACGCAGCAGTTTGCGTTTCGACGCGGGATACCTTGGAAACGCAGCAGTTTGCGATTCCACGGTGGAGACCTTGGAAACGCAGCAGTTTGCGTTTCGACGCGGGAGACCATGGAAACGCAGCAGTTTGCGTTTCGACGCGGGAGACCTTGGAAACGCAGCAGTTTGGGATTCCACGGTGGAGACCTTGGAAACGCAGCAGTTTGCGATTCCACGCGGGAGACCTTGGAAACGCAGCAGTTTGCGATTCCACGGTGGAGACCTTGGAAACGCAGCAGTTTGCGTTTCGACGCTGGAGACCTTGGAAACGCAGCAGTTTGCGATTCCACGGTGGAGACCTTGGAAACGCAGCAGTTTGCGATTCCACGCGGGAGACCTTGGAAACGCAGAAGTTTGCGATTCCACGCGGGAGACCTTGGAAACGCAGCAGTTTGTGATTCCACGGTGGAGACCTTGGAAACGCAGCAGTTTGCGTTTCGACGCGGGAGACCTTGGAATCGCAGCAGTTTGCGATTCCACGCTGTAGACCATGGAAACGCAGCAGTTTGCGTTTCGACGCGAGAGACCTTGGAAACGGAGCAGTTTGCGATTCCACGGTGGAGACCTTGGAAACGCAGCAGTTTGCGTTTCGACGCGGGAGACCTTGGAAACGCAGCAGTTTGCGATTCCACGGTGGAGACCTTGGAAACGCAGCAGTTTGCGTTTCGACGCGGGAGACCTTGGAAACGCAGCAGTTTGCGATTCCACGGTGGAGACCTTGGAAACGCAGCAGTTTGCGTTTCGACGCGGGAGACCTTGGAGACGCAGCAGTTTGCGATTCCACGCTGTAGACCATGGAAACGCATCAGTTTGCGTTTCGACGCGCGAGACCTTGGAAACGCAGCAGTTTGTGATTCCACGGTGGAGACCTTGGAAACGCAGCAGTTTGCGTTTCGACGCGGGAGACCTTGGAGACGCAGCAGTTTGCGATTCCACGCTGTAGACCATGGAAACGCAGCAGTTTGCGTTTCGACGCGGGAGACCTTGGAAACGCAGCAGTTTGTGATTCCACGCGGGAGACCTTGGAAACGCAGCAGTTTGCGTTTCGAAGCGGGAGACCTTGGAAACGCAGCAGTTTGCGTTTCGACGCGGGAGACCTTGGAAACGCAGCAGTTTGCGATTCCACGGTGGAGACCTTGGAAACGCAGCAGTTTGCGTTTCGACGCGGGAGACCTTGGAAATGCAGCAGTTTGCGATTCCACGGTGGAGACCTTGGAAACGCAGCAGTTTGCGATTCCACTATGGAGACCTTGGAAACGCAGCAGTTTGCGTTTCGACGCGGGAGATCTTAAAAACGCAGCAGTTTGCGATTCCACGGTGGAGACCTTGGAAACGCAGCAGTTTGCGTTTCGACGCGGGAGACCTTGGAAACGCAGTAGTTTGCGATTCCACGGTGGAGACCTTGGACACGCAGCAGTTTGCGATTCCACGGTGGAGACCTTGGAAACGCAGCAGTTTGCGTTTCGACGCGGGAGACCTTGGAAACGCAGCAGTTTGCGATTCCACGGTGGAGACCTTGGAAACGCAGCAGTTTGCGTTTCGACGCGGGAGACCATGGAAACGCAGCAGTTTGCGTTTCGACGCGGGAGACCTTGGAAACGCAGCAGTTTGGGATTCCACGGTGGAGACCTTGGAAACGCAGCAGTTTGCGATTCCACGCGGGAGACCTTGGAAACGCAGCAGTTTGCGATTCCACGGTGGAGACCTTGGAAACGCAGCAGTTTGCGTTTCGACGCGGGAGACCTTGGAAACGCAGCAGTTTGCGATTCCACGGTGGAGACCTTGGAAACGCAGCAGTTTGCGATTCCACGCGGGAGACCTTGGAAACGCAGCAGTTTGCGATTCCACGGTGGAGACCTTGGAAACGCAGCAGTTTGCGTTTCGACGCGGGAGACCTTGGAAACGCAGCAGTTTGCGATTCCACGGTGGAGATCTTGGAAACGCAGCAGTTTGCGTTTCGACGCGGGAGACCTTGGAATCGCAGCATTTTGCGATTCCACGGTGGAGACCTTGGAAACGCAGCAGTTTGCGTTTCGACGCGGGAGACCTTGGAGAAGCAGCAGTTTGCGATTCCACGCTGTAGACCATGGAAACGCAGCAGTTTGCGTTTCGACGCGGGAGACCTTGGAAACGCAGCAGTTTGTGATTCCACGCGGGAGACCTTGTAAATTCAGCAGTTTGCGTTTCGACGCGGGAGACCTTGGAAACGCAGCAGTTTGCGTTTCGACGCGGGAGACCTTGGAAACGCAGCAGTTTGCGATTCCACGGTGGAGACCTTGGAAACGCAGCAGTTTGCGTTTCGACGCGGGAGACCTTGGAAATGCAGCAGTTTGCGATTCCACGGTGGAGACCTTGGAAACGCAGCAGTTTGCGATTCCACTATGGAGACCTTGGAAACGCAGCAGTTTGCGTTTCGACGCGGGAGACCTTGGAAACGCAGCAGTTTGCGATTCCACGCTGTAGACCATGGAAACGCAGCAGTTTGCGTTTCGACGCGGGAGACCTTGGAAACGCAGCCGTTTGCGATTCCACGGTTGAGACCTTGGAAACGCAGCAGTTTGCGTTTCGACGCGGGAGACCTTGGAAACGCAGCAGTTTGCGATTCCACGGTGGAGACCTTGGAAACGCAGCAGTTTGCGTTTCGACGCGGGAGACCATGGAAACGCAGCAGTTTGCGATTCCACGCTGTAGACCATGGAAACGCAGCAGTTTGCGTTTCGACGCGGGAGACCTTGGAAACGCAGCAGTTTGTGATTCCACGCGGGAGACCTTGGAAACGCAGCAGTTTGCGTTTCGACGTGGGAGACCTTGGAAACGCAGCAGTTTGCGATTCCACGCTGTAGACCATGGAAACGCAGCAGTTTGCGTTTCGACGCGGGAGACCTTGGAAACGCAGCAGTTTGCGATTCCACGGTGGAGACCTTGGAAACGCAGCAGTTTGCGTTTCGACGCGGGAGACCTTGGAAACGCAGCAGTTTGCGATTCCACGGTGGAGACCTTGGAAACGCAGCAGTTTGCGTTTCGACGCGGGAGACCTTGGAAACGCAGCAGTTTGCGATTCCACGGTGGAGACCTTGGAAACGCAGCAGTTTGCGTTTCGACGCGAGAGACCTTGGAAACGCAGGAGTTTGCGATTCCACGGTGGAGACCTTGGAAACGCAGCAGTTTGCGTTTCGACGCGGGAGACCTTGGAAAGCAGCAGTTTGCGATTCCACGCTGTAGACCATGGAAACGCAGCAGTTTGCGTTTCGACGCGGGAGACCTTGGAAACGCAGCAGTTTGCGTTTCGACGCGGGAGACCTTGGAAACGCAGCAGTTTGCGATTCCACGGTGGAGACCTTGGAAACGCAGCAGTTTGCGTTTCGACGCGGGAGACCTTGGAAACGCAGCAGTTTGCGATTCCACGCTGTAGACCATGGAAACGCAGCAGTTTGCGTTTCGACGCGGGAGACCTTGGAAACGCAGCAGTTTGGAATTCCACGGTGGAGACCTTGGAAACGCAGCAGTTTGCGATTCCACGCGGGAGACCTTGGAAACGCAGCAGTTTGCGATTCCACGGTGGAGACCTTGGAAACGCAGCAGTTTGCGTTTCGATGCGGGAGACCTTGGAATCGCAGCAGTTTGCGATTCCACGGTGGAGACCTTGGAAACGCAGCAGTTTGCGATTCCACGCGGGAGACCTTGGAAACGCAGCAGTTTGCGATTCCACGGTGGAGACCTTGGAAACGCAGCAGTTTGCGTTTCGACGCGGGAGACCTTGGAAACGCAGCAGTTTGCGATTCCACGGTGGAGATCTTGGAAACGCAGCAGTTTGCGTTTCGACGCGGGAGACCTTGGAAACGCAGCATTTTGCGATTCCACGGTGGAGACCTTGGAAACGCAGCAGTTTGCGTTTCGACGCGGGAGACCTTGGAGAAGCAGCAGTTTGCGATTCCACGCTGTAGACCATGGAAACGCAGCAGTTTGCGTTTCGACGCGGGAGACCTTGGAAACGCAGCAGTTTGTGATTCCACGCGGGAGACCTTGGAAACGCAGCAGTTTGCGTTTCGACGCGGGAGACCTTGGAAACGCAGTAGTTTGCGATTCCACGGTGGAGACCTTGGACACGCAGCAGTTTGCGATTCCACGGTGGAGACCTTGGAAACGCAGCAGTTTGCGTTTCGACGCGGGATACCTTGGAAACGCAGCAGTTTGCGATTCCACGGTGGAGACCTTGGAAACGCAGCAGTTTGCGTTTCGACGCGGGAGACCTTGGAAACGGAGCAGTTTGCGATTCCACGGTGGAGACCTTGGAAACGCAGCAGTTTGCGTTTCGACGCGGGAGACCTTGGAAACGCAGCAGTTTGCGATTCCACGGTGGAGACCTTGGAAACGCAGCAGTTTGCGTTTCGACGCGGGAGACCTTGGAGACGCAGCAGTTTGCGATTCCACGCTGTAGACCATGGAAACGCATCAGTTTGCGTTTCGACGCGCGAGACCTTGGAAACGCAGCAGTTTGTGATTCCACGGTGGAGACCTTGGAAACGCAGCAGTTTGCGTTTCGACGCGGGAGACCTTGGAGACGCAGCAGTTTGCGATTCCACGCTGTAGACCATGGAAACGCAGCAGTTTGCGTTTCGACGCGGGAGACCTTGGAAACGCAGCAGTTTGTGATTCCACGCGGGAGACCTTGGAAACGCAGCAGTTTGCGTTTCGACGCGGGAGACCTTGGAAACGCAGCAGTTTGCGTTTCGACGCGGGAGACCTTGGAAACGCAGCAGTTTGCGATTCCACGGTGGAGACCTTGGAAACGCAGCAGTTTGCGTTTCGACGCGGGAGACCTTGGAAATGCAGCAGTTTGCGATTCCACGGTGGAGACCTTGGAAACGCAGCAGTTTGCGATTCCACTATGGAGACCTTGGAAACGCAGCAGTTTGCGTTTCGACGCGGGAGATCTTAAAAACGCAGCAGTTTGCGATTCCACGGTGGAGACCTTGGAAACGCAGCAGTTTGCGTTTCGACGCGGGAGACCTTGGAAACGCAGTAGTTTGCGATTCCACGGTGGAGACCTTGGACACGCAGCAGTTTGCGATTCCACGGTGGAGACCTTGGAAACGCAGCAGTTTGCGTTTCGACGCGGGAGACCTTGGAAACGCAGCAGTTTGCGATTCCACGGTGGAGACCTTGGAAACGCAGCAGTTAGCGTTTCGACGCGGGAGACCATGGAAACGCAGCAGTTTGCGTTTCGACGCGGGAGACCTTGGAAACGCAGCAGTTTGGGATTCCACGGTGGAGACCTTGGAAACGCAGCAGTTTGCGATTCCACGCGGGAGACCTTGGAAACGCAGCAGTTTGCGTTTCGACGCGGGAGACCTTGGAGAAGCAGCAGTTTGCGATTCCACGCTGTAGACCATGGAAACGCAGCAGTTTGCGTTTCGACGCGGGAGACCTTGGAAACGCAGCAGTTTGTGATTCCACGCGGGAGACCTTGTAAATGCAGCAGTTTGCGTTTCGACGCGGGAGACCTTGGAAACGCAGCAGTTTGCGTTTCGACGCGGGAGACCTTGGAAACGCAGCAGTTTGCGATTCCACGGTGGAGACCTTGGAAACGCAGCAGTTTGCGTTTCGACGCGGGAGACCTTGGAAATGCAGCAGTTTGCGATTCCACGGTGGAGACCTTGGAAACGCAGCAGTTTGCGATTCCACTATGGAGACCTTGGAAACGCAGCAGTTTGCGTTTCGACGCGGGAGATCTTGGAAACGCAGCAGTTTGCGATTCCACGGTGGAGACCTTGGAAACGCAGCAGTTTGCGTTTCGACGCGGGAGACCTTGGAAACGCAGCAGTTTGCGATTCCACGGTGGAGACCTTGGAAACGCAGCAGTTTGCGTTTCGACGCGGGAGACCTTGGAAACGCAGCAGTTTGCGATTCCACGCTGTAGACCATGGAAACGCAGCAGTTTGCGTTTCGACGCGGGAGACCTTGGAAACGCAGCCGTTTGCGATTCCACGGTTGAGACCTTGGAAACGCAGCAGTTTGCGTTTCGACGCGGGAGACCTTGGAAACGCAGCAGTTTGCGATTCCACGGTGGAGACCTTGGAAACGCAGCAGTTTGCGTTTCGACGCGGGAGACCATGGAAACGCAGCAGTTTGCGATTCCACGCTGTAGACCATGGAAACGCAGCAGTTTGCGTTTCGACGCGGGAGACCTTGGAAACGCAGCAGTTTGTGATTCCACGCGGGAGACCTTGGAAACGCAGCAGTTTGCGTTTCGACGTGGGAGACCTTGGAAACGCAGCAGTTTGCGATTCCACGCTGTAGACCATGGAAACGCAGCAGTTTGCGTTTCGACGCGGGAGACCTTGGAAACGCAGCAGTTTGCGATTCCACGGTGGAGACCTTGGAAACGCAGCAGTTTGCGTTTCGACGCGGGAGACCTTGGAAACGCAGCAGTTTGCGATTCCACGGTGGAGACCTTGGAAACGCAGCAGTTTGCGTTTCGACGCGGGAGACCTTGGAAACGCAGCAGTTTGCGATTCCACGGTGGAGACCTTGGAAACGCAGCAGTTTGCGTTTCGACGCGAGAGACCTTGGAAACGCAGGAGTTTGCGATTCCACGGTGGAGACCTTGGAAACGCAGCAGTTTGCGTTTCGACGCGGGAGACCTTGGAAAGCAGCAGTTTGCGATTCCACGCTGTAGACCATGGAAACGCAGCAGTTTGCGTTTCGACGCGGGAGACCTTGGAAACGCAGCAGTTTGCGATTCCACGGTGGAGACCTTGGAAACGCAGCAGTTTGCGTTTCGACGCGGGAGACCTTGGAGACGCAGCAGTTTGCGATTCCACGGTGGAGACCTTGGAAACGCAGCAGTTTGCGATTCCACGCGGGAGACCTTGGAAACGCAGCAGTTTGCGTTTCGACGCGGGAGACCTTGGAAACGCAGCAGTTTGCGATTCCACGGTGGAGACCTTGGAAACGCAGCAGTTTGCGTTTCGACGCGGGAGACCTTGGAAACGCAGCAGTTTGCGATTCCACGCTGTAGACCATGGAAACGCAGCAGTTTGCGTTTCGACGCGGGAGACCTTGGAAACGCAGCAGTTTGGAATTCCACGGTGGAGACCTTGGAAACGCAGCAGTTTGCGATTCCACGCGGGAGACCTTGGAAACGCAGCAGTTTGCGATTCCACGGTGGAGACCTTGGAAACGCAGCAGTTTGCGTTTCGACGCGGGAGACCTTGGAATCGCAGCAGTTTGCGATTCCACGGTGGAGACCTTGGAAACGCAGCAGTTTGCGATTCCACGCGGGAGACCTTGGAAACGCAGCAGTTTGCGATTCCACGGTGGAGACCTTGGAAACGCAGCAGTTTGCGTTTCGACGCGGGAGACCTTGGAAACGCAGCAGTTTGCGATTCCACGGTGGAGATCTTGGAAACGCAGCAGTTTGCGTTTCGACGCGGGAGACCTTGGAAACGCAGCATTTTGCGATTCCACGGTGGAGACCTTGGAAACGCAGCAGTTTGCGTTTCGACGCGGGAGACCTTGGAGAAGCAGCAGTTTGCGATTCCACGCTGTAGACCATGGAAACGCAGCAGTTTGCGTTTCGACGCGGGAGACCTTGGAAACGCAGCAGTTTGTGATTCCACGCGGGAGACCTTGGAAACGCAGCAGTTTGCGTTTCGACGCGGGAGACCTTGGAAACGCAGCAGTTTGCGTTTCGACGCGGGAGACCTTGGAAACGCAGCAGTTTGCGATTCCACGGTGGAGACCTTGGAAACGCAGCAGTTTGCGTTTCGACGCGGGAGACCTTGGAAATGCAGCAGTTTGCGATTCCACGGTGGAGACCTTGGAAACGCAGCAGTTTGCGATTCCACTATGGAGACCTTGGAAACGCAGCAGTTTGCGTTTCGACGCGGGAGACCTTGGAAACGCAGCAGTTTGTGATTCCACGCGGGAGACCTTGGAAACGCAGCAGTTTGCGTTTCGACGCGGGAGACCTTGGAAACGCAGCAGTTTGCGTTTCGACGCGGGAGACCTTGGAAACGCAGCAGTTTGCGATTCCACGGTGGAGACCTTGGAAACGCAGCAGTTTGCGTTTCGACGCGGGAGACCTTGGAAACGCAGCAGTTTGCGATTCCACGGTGGAGACCTTGGAAACGCAGCAGTTTGCGTTTCGACGCGGGAGACCTTGGAAACGCAGCAGTTTGCGAGTCCACGGTGGAGACCTTGGAAACGCAGCAGTTTGCGTTTCGACGCGGGAGACATTGGAAACGCAGCAGTTTGCGATTCCACGCTGTAGACCATGGAAACGCAGCAGTTTGCGTTTCGACGCGGGAGATCTTGGAAACGCAGCAGTTTGTGATTCCACGCGGGAGGCCTTGGAAACGCAGCAGTTTGCGTTTCGACGCGGGAGACCTTGGAAACGCAGCAGTTTGCGATTCCACGGTGGAGACCTTGGAAACGCAGCAGTTTGCGTTTCGACGCGGGAGACCTTGGAAACGCAGCAGTTTGCGATTCCACGGTGGAGACCTTGGAAACGCAGAAGTTTGCGATTCCACGCGGGAGACCTTGGAAACGCAGTAGTTTGTGATTCCACGGTGGAGACCTTGGAAACGCAGCAGTTTGCGTTTCGACGCGGGAGACCTTGGAAACGCAGCAGTTTGCGATTCCACGCTGTAGACCATGGAAACGCAGCAGTTTGCGTTTCGACGCGGGAGACCTTGGAAACGCAGCAGTTTGCGATTCCACGGTGGAGACCTTGGAAACGCAGCAGTTTGCGTTTCGACGCGGGAGACCTTGGAAACGCAGCAGTTTGCGATTCCACGGTGGAGACCTTGGAAACGCAGCAGTTTGCGTTTCGACGCGGGAGACCTTGGAAACGCAGCAGTTTGCGAGTCCACGGTGGAGACCTTGGAAACGCAGCAGTTTGCGTTTCGACGCGGGAGACCTTGGAAACGCAGCAGTTTGCGATTCCACGCTGTAGACCATGGAAACGCAGCAGTTTGCGTTTCGACGCGGGAGATCTTGGAAACGCAGCAGTTTGTGATTCCACGCGGGAGGCCTTGGAAACGCAGCAGTTTGCGTTTCGACGCGGGAGACCTTGGAAACGCAGCAGTTTGCGATTCCACGGTGGAGACCTTGGAAACGCAGCAGTTTGCGTTTCGACGCGGGAGACCTTGGAAACGCAGCAGTTTGCGATTCCACGGTGGAGACCTTGGAAACGCAGCAGTTTGCGTTTCGACGCGGGAGACCTTGGAGACGCAGCAGTTTGCGATTCCACGCTGTAGACCATGGAAACGCATCAGTTTGCGTTTCGACGCGCGAGACCTTGGAAACGCAGCAGTTTGTGATTCCACGGTGGAGACCTTGGAAACGCAGCAGTTTGCGTTTCGACGCGGGAGACCTTGGAGACGCAGCAGTTTGCGATTCCACGCTGTAGACCATGGAAACGCAGCAGATTGCGTTTCGACGCGGGAGACCTTGGAAACGCAGCAGTTTGTGATTCCACGCGGGAGACCTTGGAAACGCAGCAGTTTGCGTTTCGACGCGGGAGACCTTGGAAACGCAGCAGTTTGCGTTTCGACGCGGGAGACCTTGGAAACGCAGCAGTTTGCGATTCCACGGTGGAGACCTTGGAAACGCAGCAGTTTGCGATTCCACGCGGGAGACCTTGGAAACGCAGAAGTTTGCGATTCCACGCGGGAGACCTTGGAAACGCAGCAGTTTGTGATTCCACGGTGGAGACCTTGGAAACGCAGCAGTTTGCGTTTCGACGCGGGAGACCTTGGAAACGCAGCAGTTTGCGATTCCACGCTGTAGACCATGGAAACGCAGCAGTTTGCGTTTCGACGCGGGAGACCTTGGAAACGCAGCAGTTTGCGATTCCACGGTGGAGACCTTGGAAACGCAGCAGTTTGCGTTTCGACGCGGGAGACCTTGGAAACGCAGCAGTTTGCGATTCCACGGTGGAGACCTTGGAAACGCAGCAGTTTGCGTTTCGACGCGGGAGACCTTGGAAACGCAGCAGTTTGCGATTCCACGGTGGATACCTTGGAAACGCAGCAGTTTGCGTTTCGACGCGGGAGACCTTGGAAACGCAGCAGTTTGCGATTCCACGCTGTAGACCATGGAAACGCAGCAGTTTGCGTTTCGACGCGGGAGATCTTGGAAACGCAGCAGTTTGTGATTCCACGCGGGAGGCCTTGGAAACGCAGCAGTTTGCGTTTCGACGCGGGAGACCTTGGAAACGCAGCAGTTTGCGATTCCACGGTGGAGACCTTGGAAACGCAGCAGTTTGCGTTTCGACGCGGGAGACCTTGGAAACGCAGCAGTTTGCGATTCCACGGTGGAGACCTTGGAAACGCAGCAGTTTGCGTTTCGACGCGGGAGACCTTGGAGACGCAGCAGTTTGCGATTCCACGCTGTAGACCATGGAAACGCATCAGTTTGCGTTTCGACGCGCGAGACCTTGGAAACGCAGCAGTTTGTGATTCCACGGTGGAGACCTTGGAAACGCAGCAGTTTGCGTTTCGACGCGGGAGACCTTGGAGACGCAGCAGTTTGCGATTCCACGCTGTAGACCATGGAAACGCAGCAGTTTGCGTTTCGACGCGGGAGACCTTGGAAACGCAGCAGTTTGTGATTCCACGCGGGAGACCTTGGAAACGCAGCAGTTTGCGTTTCGACGCCGGAGACCTTGGAAACGCAGCAGTTTGCGTTTCGACGCGGGAGACCTTGGAAACGCAGCAGTTTGCGATTCCACGGTGGAGACCTTGGAAACGCAGCAGTTTGCGTTTCGACGCGGGAGACCTTGGAAATGCAGCAGTTTGCGATTCCACGGTGGAGACCTTGGAAACGCAGCAGTTTGCGATTCCACTATGGAGACCTTGGAAACGCAGCAGTTTGCGTTTCGACGCGGGAGATCTTAAAAACGCAGCAGTTTGCGATTCCACGGTGGAGACCTTGGAAACGCAGCAGTTTGCGTTTCGACGCGGGAGACCTTGGAAACGCAGTAGTTTGCGATTCCACGGTGGAGACCTTGGACACGCAGCAGTTTGCGATTCCACGGTGGAGACCTTGGAAACGCAGCAGTTTGCGTTTCGACGCGGGAGACCTTGGAAACGCAGCAGTTTGCGATTCCACGGTGGAGACCTTGGAAACGCAGCAGTTTGCGTTTCGACGCGGGAGACCATGGAAACGCAGCAGTTTGCGTTTCGACGCGGGAGACCTTGGAAACGCAGCAGTTTGGGATTCCACGGTGGAGACCTTGGAAACGCAGCAGTTTGCGATTCCACGCGGGAGACCTTGGAAACGCAGCAGTTTGCGATTCCACGGTGGAGACCTTGGAAACGCAGCAGTTTGCGTTTCGACGCGGGAGACCTTGGAAACGCAGCAGTTTGCGATTCCACGGTGGAGACCTTGGAAACGCAGCAGTTTGCGATTCCACGCGGGAGACCTTGGAAACGCAGCAGTTTGCGATTCCACGGTGGAGACCTTGGAAACGCAGCAGTTTGCGTTTCGACGCGGGAGACCTTGGAAACGCAGCAGTTTGCGATTCCACGGTGGAGATCTTGGAAACGCAGCAGTTTGCGTTTCGACGCGGGAGACCTTGGAGAAGCAGCAGTTTGCGATTCCACGCTGTAGACCATGGAAACGCAGCAGTTTGCGTTTCGAGGCGGGAGACCTTGGAAACGCAGCAGTTTGTGATTCCACGCGGGAGACCTTGGAAACGCAGCAGTTTGCGTTTCGACGCGGGAGACCTTGGAAACGCAGCAGTTTGCGTTTCGACGCGGGAGACCTTGGAAACCCAGCAGTTTGCGATTCCACGGTGGAGACCTTGGAAACGCAGCAGTTTGCGTTTCGACGCGGGAGACCTTGGAAATGCAGCAGTTTGCGATTCCACGGTGGAGACCTTGGAAACGCAGCAGTTTGCGATTCCACTATGGAGACCTTGGAAACGCAGCAGTTTGCGTTTCGACGCGGGAGATCTTGGAAACGCAGCAGTTTGCGATTCCACGGTGGAGACCTTGGAAACGCAGCAGTTTGCGTTTCGACGCGGGAGACCTTGGAAACGCAGCAGTTTGCGATTCCACGGTGGAGGCCTTGGAAACGCAGCAGTTTGCGTTTCGACGCGGGAGACCTTGGAAACGCAGCAGTTTGCGATTCCACGGTGGAGACCTTGGAAACGCAGCAGTTTGCGTTTCGACGCGGGAGACCTTGGAAACGCAGCAGTTTGCGATTCCACGGTGGAGACCTTGGAAACGCAGCAGTTTGCGTTTCGACGCGGGAGACCTTGGAAACGCAGTAGTTTGCGATTCCACGGTGGAGACCTTGGAAACGCAGCAGTTTGCGATTCCACGGTGGAGACCTTGGAAACGCAGCAGTTTGCGTTTCGACGCGGGAGACCTTGGAAACGCAGCAGTTTGCGATTCCACGGTGGAGACCTTGGAAACGCAGCAGTTTGCGTTTCGACGCGGGAGACCTTGGAAACGCAGCAGTTTGCGATTCCACGGTGGAGACCATGGAAACGCAGCAGTTTGCGTTTCGACGCGGGAGACCTTGGAAACGCAGCCGTTTGCGATTCCACGGTGGAGACCTTGGAAACGCAGCAGTTTGCGTTTCGACGCGGGAGACCTTGGAAACGCAGCAGTTTGCGATTCCACGGTGGAGACCTTGGAAACGCAGCAGTTTTCGATTCCACGCGGGAGACCTTGGAAACGCAGCAGTTTGCGATTCCACGGTGGAGACCTTGGAAACGCAGCAGTTTGCGATTCGACGCTGGAGACCTTGGAAACGCAGCAGTTTACGATTCCACGGTGGAGACCTTGGAAACGCAGCAGTTTGCGTTTCGACGCGGGAGACCTTGGAAACGCAGCAGTTTGCGATTCCACGGTGGAGACCTTGGAAACGCAGCAGTTTGCGTTTCGACGCGGGAGACCATGGAAACGCAGCAGTTTGCGATTCCACGCTGTAGACCATGGAAACGCTGCAGTTTGCGTTTCGACGCGGGAGACCTTGGAAACGCAGCAGTTTGTGATTCCACGCGGGAGACCTTGGAAACGCAGCAGTTTGCGTTTCGACGTGGGAGACCTTGGAAACGCAGCAGTTTGCGATTCCACGCTGTAGACCATGGAAACGCAGCAGTTTGCGTTTCGACGCGGGAGACCTTGGAAACGCAGCAGTTTGCGATTCCACGGTGGAGACCTTGGAAACGCAGCAGTTTGCGTTTCGACGCGGGAGACCTTGGAAACGCAGCAGTTTGCGATTCCACGGTGGAGACCTTGGAAACGCAGCAGTTTGCGATTCCACGGTGGAGGCCTTGGAAACGCAGCAGTTTGCGTTTCGACGCGGGAGACCTTGGAAACGCAGCAGTTTGCGATTCCACGGTGGAGACCTTGGAAACGCAGCAGTTTGCGTTTCGACGCGGGAGACCTTGGAAACGCAGCAGTTTGCGATTCCACGGTGGAGACCTTGGAAACGCAGCAGTTTGCGTTTCGACGCGGGAGACCTTGGAAACGCAGTAGTTTGCGATTCCACGGTGGAGACCTTGGAAACGCAGCAGTTTGCGATTCCACGGTGGAGACCTTGGAAACGCAGCAGTTTGCGTTTCGACGCGGGAGACCTTGGAAACGCAGCAGTTTGCGATTCCACGGTGGAGACCTTGGAAACGCAGCAGTTTGCGTTTCGACGCGGGAGACCTTGGAAACGCAGCAGTTTGCGATTCCACGGTGGAGACCATGGAAACGCAGCAGTTTGCGTTTCGACGCGGGAGACCTTGGAAACGCAGCCGTTTGCGATTCCACGGTGGAGACCTTGGAAACGCAGCAGTTTGCGTTTCGACGCGGGAGACCTTGGAAACGCAGCAGTTTGCGATTCCACGGTGGAGACCTTGGAAACGCAGCAGTTTTCGATTCCACGCGGGAGACCTTGGAAACGCAGCAGTTTGCGATTCCACGGTGGAGACCTTGGAAACGCAGCAGTTTGCGATTCGACGCTGGAGACCTTGGAAACGCAGCAGTTTACGATTCCACGGTGGAGACCTTGGAAACGCAGCAGTTTGCGTTTCGACGCGGGAGACCTTGGAAACGCAGCAGTTTGCGATTCCACGGTGGAGACCTTGGAAACGCAGCAGTTTGCGTTTCGACGCGGGAGACCATGGAAACGCAGCAGTTTGCGATTCCACGCTGTAGACCATGGAAACGCTGCAGTTTGCGTTTCGACGCGGGAGACCTTGGAAACGCAGCAGTTTGTGATTCCACGCGGGAGACCTTGGAAACGCAGCAGTTTGCGTTTCGACGTGGGAGACCTTGGAAACGCAGCAGTTTGCGATTCCACGCTGTAGACCATGGAAACGCAGCAGTTTGCGTTTCGACGCGGGAGACCTTGGAAACGCAGCAGTTTGC
This sequence comes from Magicicada septendecula, assembly GCA_034769895.1. Lineage (NCBI taxonomy): Eukaryota > Metazoa > Arthropoda > Insecta > Hemiptera > Cicadidae > Magicicada > Magicicada septendecula. The sequence continues at coordinate 561,008,461 of CM068369.1, forward strand.
GATTCCACGGTGGAGACCTTGGAAACGCAGCAGTTTGCGTTTCGACGCGGGAGACCTTGGGAACGCAGCAGTTTGCGATTCCACGGTGGAGACCTTGGAAACGCAGCAGTTTGCGTTTCGACGCGGGAGACCTTGGAAACGCAGCAGTTTGCGATTCCACGGTGGAGACCTTGGAAACGCAGCAGTTTGCGTTTCGACGCGAGAGACCTTGGAAACGCAGGAGTTTGCGATTCCACGGTGGAGACCTTGGAAACGCAGCAGTTTGCGTTTCGACGCGGGAGACCTTGGAAAGCAGCAGTTTGCGATTCCACGCTGTAGACCATGGAAACGCAGCAGTTTGCGTTTCGACGCGGGAGACCTTGGAAACGCAGCAGTTTGCGATTCCAAGGTGGAGACCTTGGAAACGCACCAGTTTGCGTTTCGACGCGGGAGACCTTGGAAACGCAGCAGTTTGCTATTCCACGGTGGAGACCTTGGAAACGCAGCAGTTTGCGTTTCGACGCGGGAGACCTTGGAGACGCAGCAGTTTGCGATTCCACGGTGGAGACCTTGGAAACGCAGCAGTTTGCGATTCCACGCGGGAGACCTTGGAAACGCAGCAGTTTGCGTTTCGACGCCGGAGACCTTGGAAACGCAGCAGTTTGCGATTCCACGGTGGAGACCTTGGAAACGCAGCAGTTTGCGTTTCGACGCGGGAGACCTTGGAAACGCAGCAGTTTGCGATTCCACGCTGTAGACCATGGAAACGCAGCAGTTTGCGTTTCGACGCGGGAGACCTTGGAAACGCAGCAGTTTGGGATTCCACGGTGGAGACCTTGGAAACGCAGCAGTTTGCGATTCCACGCGGGAGACCTTGGAAACGCAGCAATTTGCGATTCCACGGTGGAGACCTTGGAAACGCAGCAGTTTGCGTTTCGACGCGGGAGACCTTGGAATCGCAGCAGTTTGCGATTCCACGGTGGAGACCTTGGAAACGCAGCAGTTTGCGATTCCACGCGGGAGACCTTGGAAACGCAGCAGTTTGCGATTCCACGGTGGAGACCTTGGAAACGCAGCAGTTTGCGTTTCGACGCGGGAGACCTTGGAAACGCAGCAGTTTGCGATTCCACGGTGGAGATCTTGGAAACGCAGCAGTTTGCGTTTCGACGCGGGAGACCTTGGAAACGCAGCATTTTGCGATTCCACGGTGGAGACCATGGAAACGCAGCAGTTTGCGTTTCGACGCGGGAGACCTTGGAAACGCAGCAGTTTGCGATTCCACGGTGGAGACCTTTGAAACGCAGCAGTTTGCGTTTCGACGCGGGAGACCTTGGAAACGCAGCAGTTTGCGATTCCACGGTGGAGACCTTGGAAACGCAGCAGTTTGCGTTTCGACGCGGGAGACCTTGGAAACGCAGCAGTTTGCGATTCCACGGTGGAGACCTTGGAAACGCAGCAGTTTGCGTTTCGACGCGAGAGACCTTGGAAACGCAGGAGTTTGCGATTCCACGGTGGAGACCTTGGAAACGCAGCAGTTTGCGTTTCGACGCGGGAGACCTTGGAAAGCAGCAGTTTGCGATTCCACGCTGTAGACCATGGAAACGCAGCAGTTTGCGTTTCGACGCGGGAGACCTTGGAAACGCAGCAGTTTGCGATTCCACGGTGGAGACCTTGGAAACGCAGCAGTTTGCGTTTCGACGCGGGAGACCTTGGAGACGCAGCAGTTTGCGATTCCACGGTGGAGACCTTGGAAACGCAGCAGTTTGCGATTCCACGCGGGAGACCTTGGAAACGCAGCAGTTTGCGTTTCGACGCGGGAGACCTTGGAAACGCAGCAGTTTGCGATTCCACGGTGGAGACCTTGGAAACGCAGCAGTTTGCGTTTCGACGCGGGAGACCTTGGAAACGCAGCAGTTTGCGATTCCACGCTGTAGACCATGGAAACGCAGCAGTTTGCGTTTCGACGCGGGAGACCTTGGAAACGCAGCAGTTTGGAATTCCACGGTGGAGACCTTGGAAACGCAGCAGTTTGCGATTCCACGCGGGAGACCTTGGAAACGCAGCAGTTTGCGATTCCACGGTGGAGACCTTGGAAACGCAGCAGTTTGCGTTTCGACGCGGGAGACCTTGGAATCGCAGCAGTTTGCGATTCCACGGTGGAGACCTTGGAAACGCAGCAGTTTGCGATTCCACGCGGGAGACCTTGGAAACGCAGCAGTTTGCGATTCCACGGTGGAGACCTTGGAAACGCAGCAGTTTGCGTTTCGACGCGGGAGACCTTGGAAACGCAGCAGTTTGCGATTCCACGGTGGAGATCTTGGAAACGCAGCAGTTTGCGTTTCGACGCGGGAGACCTTGGAAACGCAGCATTTTGCGATTCCACGGTGGAGACCTTGGAAACGCAGCAGTTTGCGTTTCGACGCGGGAGACCTTGGAGAAGCAGCAGTTTGCGATTCCACGCTGTAGACCATGGAAACGCAGCAGTTTGCGTTTCGACGCGGGAGACCTTGGAAACGCAGCAGTTTGTGATTCCACGCGGGAGACCTTGGAAACGCAGCAGTTTGCGTTTCGACGCGGGAGACCTTGGAAACGCAGTAGTTTGCGATTCCACGGTGGAGACCTTGGACACGCAGCAGTTTGCGTTTCCACGGTGGAGACCTTGGAAACGCAGCAGTTTGCGTTTCGACGCGGGATACCTTGGAAACGCAGCAGTTTGCGATTCCACGGTGGAGACCTTGGAAACGCAGCAGTTTGCGTTTCGACGCGGGAGACCATGGAAACGCAGCAGTTTGCGTTTCGACGCGGGAGACCTTGGAAACTCAGCAGTTTGGGATTCCACGGTGGAGACCTTGGAAACGCAGCAGTTTGCGATTCCACGCGGGAGACCTTGGAAACGCAGCAGTTTGCGATTCCACGGTGGAGACCTTGGAAACGCAGCAGTTTGCGTTTCGACGCGGGAGACCTTGGAAACGCAGCAGTTTGCGATTCCACGGTGGAGACCTTGGAAACGCAGCAGTTTGCGATTCCACGCGGGAGACCTTGGAAACGCAGAAGTTTGCGATTCCACGCGGGAGACCTTGGAAACGCAGCAGTTTGTGATTCCACGGTGGAGACCTTGGAAACGCAGCAGTTTGCGTTTCGACGCGGGAGACCTTGGAATCGCAGCAGTTTGCGATTCCACGCTGTAGACCATGGAAACGCAGCAGTTTGCGTTTCGACGCGGGAGACCTTGGAAACGGAGCAGTTTGCGATTCCACGGTGGAGACCTTGGAAACGCAGCAGTTTGCGTTTCGACGCGGGAGACCTTGGAAACGCAGCAGTTTGCGATTCCACGGTGGAGACCTTGGAAACGCAGCAGTTTGCGTTTCGACGCGGGAGACCTTGGAGACGCAGCAGTTTGCGATTCCACGCTGTAGACCATGGAAACGCATCAGTTTGCGTTTCGACGCGCGAGACCTTGGAAACGCAGCAGTTTGTGATTCCACGGTGGAGACCTTGGAAACGCAGCAGTTTGCGTTTCGACGCGGGAGACCTTGGAGACGCAGCAGTTTGCGATTCCACGCTGTAGACCATGGAAACGCAGCAGTTTGCGTTTCGACGCGGGAGACCTTGGAAACGCAGCAGTTTGTGATTCCACGCGGGAGACCTTGGAAACGCAGCAGTTTGCGTTTCGACGCGGGAGACCTTGGAAACGCAGCAGTTTGCGTTTCGACGCGGGAGACCTTGGAAACGCAGCAGTTTGCGATTCCACGGTGGAGACCTTGGAAACGCAGCAGTTTGCGTTTCGACGCGGGAGACCTTGGAAATGCAGCAGTTTGCGATTCCACGGTGGAGACCGTGGAAACGCAGCAGTTTGCGATTCCACTATGGAGACCTTGGAAACGCAGCAGTTTGCGTTTCGACGCGGGAGATCTTAAAAACGCAGCAGTTTGCGATTCCACGGTGGAGACCTTGGAAACGCAGCAGTTTGCGTTTCGACGCGGGAGACCTTGGAAACGCAGTAGTTTGCGATTCCACGGTGGAGACCTTGGACACGCAGCAGTTTGCGATTCCACGGTGGAGACCTTGGAAACGCAGCAGTTTGCGTTTCGACGCGGGAGACCTTGGAAACGCAGCAGTTTGCGATTCCACGGTGGAGACCTTGGAAACGCAGCAGTTTGCGTTTCGACGCGGGAGACCATGGAAACGCAGCAGTTTGCGTTTCGACGCGGGAGACCTTGGAAACGCAGCAGTTTGGGATTCCACGGTGGAGACCTTGGAAACGCAGCAGTTTGCGATTCCACGCGGGAGACCTTGGAAACGCAGCAGTTTGCGATTCCACGGTGGAGACCTTGGAAACGCAGCAGTTTGCGTTTCGACGCGGGAGACCTTGGAAACGCAGCAGTTTGCGATTCCACGGTGGAGACCTTGGAAACGCAGCAGTTTGCGATTCCACGCGGGAGACCTTGGAAACGCAGCAGTTTGCGATTCCACGGTGGAGACCTTGGAAACGCAGCAGTTTGCGTTTCGACGCGGGAGACCTTGGAAACGCAGCAGTTTGCGATTCCACGGTGGAGATCTTGGAAACACAGCAGTTTGCGTTTCGACGCGGGAGACCTTGGAAACGCAGCATTTTGCGATTCCACGGTGGAGACCTTGGAAACGCAGCAGTTTGCGTTTCGACGCGGGAGACCTTGGAGAAGCAGCAGTTTGCGATTCCACGCTGTAGACCATGGAAACGCAGCAGTTTGCGTTTCGACGCGGGAGACCTTGGAAACGCAGCAGTTTGTGATTCCACGCGGGAGACCTTGTAAATGCAGCAGTTTGCGTTTCGACGCGGGAGACCTTGGAAACGCAGCAGTTTGCGTTTCGACGCGGGAGACCTTGGAAACGCAGCAGTTTGCGATTCCACGGTGGAGACCTTGGAAACGCAGCAGTTTGCGTTTCGACGCGGGAGACCTTGGAAATGCAGCAGTTTGCGATTCCACGGTGGAGACCTTGGAAACGCAGCAGTTTGCGATTCCACTATGGAGACCTTGGAAACGCAGCAGTTTGCGTTTCGACGCGGGAGATCTTGGAAACGCAGCAGTTTGCGATTCCACGGTGGAGACCTTGGAAACGCAGCAGTTTGCGTTTCGACGCGGGAGACCTTGGAAACGCAGCAGTTTGCGATTCCACGGTGGAGACCTTGGAAACGCAGCAGTTTGCGTTTCGACGCGGGAGACCTTGGAAACGCAGCAGTTTGCGATTCCACGCTGTAGACCATGGAAACGCAGCAGTTTGCGTTTCGACGCGGGAGACCTTGGAAACGCAGCCGTTTGCGATTCCACGGTTGAGACCTTGGAAACGCAGCAGTTTGCGTTTCGACGCGGGAGACCTTGGAAACGCAGCAGTTTGCGATTCCACGGTGGAGACCTTGGAAACGCAGCAGTTTGCGTTTCGACGCGGGAGACCATGGAAACGCAGCAGTTTGCGATTCCACGCTGTAGACCATGGAAACGCAGCAGTTTGCGTTTCGACGCGGGAGACCTTGGAAACGCAGCAGTTTGTGATTCCACGCGGGAGACCTTGGAAACGCAGCAGTTTGCGTTTCGACGTGGGAGACCTTGGAAACGCAGCAGTTTGCGATTCCACGCTGTAGACCATGGAAACGCAGCAGTTTGCGTTTCGACGCGGGAGACCTTGGAAACGCAGCAGTTTGCGATTCCACGGTGGAGACCTTGGAAACGCAGCAGTTTGCGTTTCGACGCGGGAGACCTTGGAAACGCAGCAGTTTGCGATTCCACGGTGGAGACCTTGGAAACGCGGAATTTTTCGTTTCGACGCGGGAGACCTTGGAAACGCAGCAGTTTGCGATTCCACGGTGGAGACCTTGGAAACGCAGCAGTTTGCGTTTCGACGCGAGAGACCTTGGAAACGCAGGAGTTTGCGATTCCACGGTGGAGACCTTGGAAACGCAGCAGTTTGCGTTTCGACGCGGGAGACCTTGGAAAGCAGCAGTTTGCGATTCCACGCTGTAGACCATGGAAACGCAGCAGTTTGCGTTTCGACGCGGGAGACCTTGGAAACGCAGCAGTTTGCGATTCCACGGTGGAGACCTTGGAAACGCAGCAGTTTGCGTTTCGACGCGGGAGACCTTGGAGACGCAGCAGTTTGCGATTCCACGGTGGAGACCTTGGAAACGCAGCAGTTTGCGATTCCACGCGGGAGACCTTGGAAACGCAGCAGTTTGCGTTTCGACGCGGGAGACCTTGGAAACGCAGCAGTTTGCGATTCCACGGTGGAGACCTTGGAAACGCAGCAGTTTGCGTTTCGACGCGGGAGACCTTGGAAACGCAGCAGTTTGCGATTCCACGCTGTAGACCATGGAAACGCAGCAGTTTGCGTTTCGACGCGGGAGACCTTGGAAACGCAGCAGTTTGGAATTCCACGGTGGAGACCTTGGAAACGCAGCAGTTTGCGATTCCACGCGGGAGACCTTGGAAACGCAGCAGTTTGCGATTCCACGGTGGAGACCTTGGAAACGCAGCAGTTTGCGTTTCGACGCGGGAGACCTTGGAATCGCAGCAGTTTGCGATTCCACGGTGGAGACCTTGGAAACGCAGCAGTTTGCGATTCCACGCGGGAGACCTTGGAAACGCAGCAGTTTGCGATTCCACGGTGGAGACCTTGGAAACGCAGGAGTTTGCGTTTCGACGCGGGAGACCTTGGAAACGCAGCAGTTTGCGATTCCACGGTGGAGATCTTGGAAACGCAGCAGTTTGCGTTTCGACGCGGGAGACCTTGGAAACGCAGCATTTTGCGATTCCACGGTGGAGACCTTGGAAACGCAGCAGTTTGCGTTTCGACGCGGGAGACCTTGGAGAAGCAGCAGTTTGCGATTCCACGCTGTAGACCATGGAAACGCAGCAGTTTGCGTTTCGACGCGGGAGACCTTGGAAACGCAGCAGTTTGTGATTCCACGCGGGAGACCTTGGAAACGCAGCAGTTTGCGTTTCGACGCGGGAGACCTTGGAAACGCAGCAGTTTGCGTTTCGACGCGGGAGACCTTGGAAACGCAGCAGTTTGCGATTCCACGGTGGAGACCTTGGAAACGCAGCAGTTTGCGTTTCGACGCGGGAGACCTTGGAAATGCAGCAGTTTGCGATTCCACGGTGGAGACCTTGGAAACGCAGCAGTTTGCGATTCCACTATGGAGACCTTGGAAACGCAGCAGTTTGCGTTTCGACGCGGGAGACCTTGGAAACGCAGCAGTTTGTGATTCCACGCGGGAGACCTTGGAAACGCAGCAGTTTGCGTTTCGACGCGGGAGACCTTGGAAACGCAGCAGTTTGCGTTTCGACGCGGGAGACCTTGGAAACGCAGCAGTTTGCGAGTCCACGGTGGAGACCTTGGAAACGCAGCAGTTTGCGTTTCGACGCGGGAGACCTTGGAAACGCAGCAGTTTGCGATTCCACGCTGTAGACCATGGAAACGCAGCAGTTTGCGTTTCGACGCGGGAGATCTTGGAAACGCAGCAGTTTGTGATTCCACGCGGGAGGCCTTGGAAACGCAGCAGTTTGCGTTTCGACGCGGGAGACCTTGGAAACGCAGCAGTTTGCGATTCCACGGTGGAGACCTTGGAAACGCAGCAGTTTGCGTTTCGACGCGGGAGACCTTGGAAACGCAGCAGTTTGCGATTCCACGGTGGAGACCTTGGAAACGCAGAAGTTTGCGATTCCACGCGGGAGACCTTGGAAACGCAGTAGTTTGTGATTCCACGGTGGAGACCTTGGAAACGCAGCAGTTTGCGTTTCGACGCGGGAGACCTTGGAAACGCAGCAGTTTGCGATTCCACGCTGTAGACCATGGAAACGCAGCAGTTTGCGTTTCGACGCGGGAGACCTTGGAAACGCAGCAGTTTGCGATTCCACGGTGGAGACCTTGGAAACGCAGCAGTTTGCGTTTCGACGCGGGAGACCTTGGAAACGCAGCAGTTTGCGATTCCACGGTGGAGACCTTGGAAACGCAGCAGTTTGCGTTTCGACGCGGGAGACCTTGGAAACGCAGCAGTTTGCGAGTCCACGGTGGAGACCTTGGAAACGCAGCAGTTTGCGTTTCGACGCGGGAGACCTTGGAAACGCAGCAGTTTGCGATTCCACGGTGGAGACCTTGGAAACGCAGCAGTTTGCGATTCCACGGTGGAGACCTTGGAAACGCAGCAGTTTGCGATTCCACGCGGGAGACCTTGGAAACGCAGAAGTTTGCGATTCCACGCGGGAGACCTTGGAAACGCAGCAGTTTGTGATTCCACGGTGGAGACCTTGGAAACGCAGCAGTTTGCGTTTCGACGCGGGAGACCTTGGAAACGCAGCAGTTTGCGATTCCACGCTGTAGACCATGGAAACGCAGCAGTTTGCGTTTCGACGCGGGAGACCTTGGAAACGCAGCAGTTTGCGATTCCACGGTGGAGACCTTGGAAACGCAGCAGTTTGCGTTTCGACGCGGGAGACCTTGGAAACGCAGCAGTTTGCGATTCCACGGTGGAGACCTTGGAAACGCAGCAGTTTGCGTTTCGACGCGGGAGACCTTGGAAACGCAGCAGTTTGCGATTCCACGGTGGATACCTTGGAAACGCAGCAGTTTGCGTTTCGACGCGGGAGACCTTGGAAACGCAGCAGTTTGCGATTCCACGCTGTAGACCATGGAAACGCAGCAGTTTGCGTTTCGACGCGGGAGATCTTGGAAACGCAGCAGTTTGTGATTCCACGCGGGAGGCCTTGGAAACGCAGCAGTTTGCGTTTCGACGCGGGAGACCTTGGAAACGCAGCAGTTTGCGATTCCACGGTGGAGACCTTGGAAACGCAGCAGTTTGCGTTTCGACGCGGGAGACCTTGGAAACGCAGCAGTTTGCGATTCCACGGTGGAGACCTTGGAAACGCAGCAGTTTGCGTTTCGACGCGGGAGACCTTGGAGACGCAGCAGTTTGCGATTCCACGCTGTAGACCATGGAAACGCATCAGTTTGCGTTTCGACGCGCGAGACCTTGGAAACGCAGCAGTTTGTGATTCCACGGTGGAGACCTTGGAAACGCAGCAGTTTGCGTTTCGACGCGGGAGACCTTGGAGACGCAGCAGTTTGCGATTCCACGCTGTAGACCATGGAAACGCAGCAGTTTGCGTTTCGACGCGGGAGACCTTGGAAACGCAGCAGTTTGTGATTCCACGCGGGAGACCTTGGAAACGCAGCAGTTTGCGTTTCGACGCGGGAGACCTTGGAAACGCAGCAGTTTGCGTTTCGACGCGGGAGACCTTGGAAACGCAGCAGTTTGCGATTCCACGGTGGAGACCTTGGAAACGCAGCAGTTTGCGTTTCGACGCGGGAGACCTTGGAAATGCAGCAGTTTGCGATTCCACGGTGGAGACCTTGGAAACGCAGCAGTTTGCGATTCCACTATGGAGACCTTGGAAACGCAGCAGTTTGCGTTTCGACGCGGGAGATCTTAAAAACGCAGCAGTTTGCGATTCCACGGTGGAGACCTTGGAAACGCAGCAGTTTGCGTTTCGACGCGGGAGACCTTGGAAACGCAGTAGTTTGCGATTCCACGGTGGAGACCTTGGACACGCAGCAGTTTGCGATTCCACGGTGGAGACCTTGGAAACGCAGCAGTTTGCGTTTCGACGCGGGAGACCTTGGAAACGCAGCAGTTTGCGATTCCACGGTGGAGACCTTGGAAACGCAGCAGTTTGCGTTTCGACGCGGGAGACCATGGAAACGCAGCAGTTTGCGTTTCGACGCGGGAGACCTTGGAAACGCAGCAGTTTGGGATTCCACGGTGGAGACCTTGGAAACGCAGCAGTTTGCGATTCCACGCGGGAGACCTTGGAAACGCAGCAGTTTGCGATTCCACGGTGGAGACCTTGGAAACGCAGCAGTTTGCGTTTCGACGCGGGAGACCTTGGAAACGCAGCAGTTTGCGATTCCACGGTGGAGACCTTGGAAACGCAGCAGTTTGCGATTCCACGCGGGAGACCTTGGAAACGCAGCAGTTTGCGATTCCACGGTGGAGACCTTGGAAACGCAGCAGTTTGCGTTTCGACGCGGGAGACCTTGGAAACGCAGCAGTTTGCGATTCCACGGTGGAGATCTTGGAAACGCAGCAGTTTGCGTTTCGACGCGGGAGACCTTGGAAACGCAGCATTTTGCGATTCCACGGTGGAGACCTTGGAAACGCAGCAGTTTGCGTTTCGACGCGGGAGACCTTGGAGAAGCAGCAGTTTGCGATTCCACGCTGTAGACCATGGAAACGCAGCAGTTTGCGTTTCGAGGCGGGAGACCTTGGAAACGCAGCAGTTTGTGATTCCACGCGGGAGACCTTGGAAACGCAGCAGTTTGCGTTTCGACGCGGGAGACCTTGGAAACGCAGCAGTTTGCGTTTCGACGCGGGAGACCTTGGAAACCCAGCAGTTTGCGATTCCACGGTGGAGACCTTGGAAACGCAGCAGTTTGCGTTTCGACGCGGGAGACCTTGGAAATGCAGCAGTTTGCGATTCCACGGTGGAGACCTTGGAAACGCAGCAGTTTGCGATTCCACTATGGAGACCTTGGAAACGCAGCAGTTTGCGTTTCGACGCGGGAGATCTTGGAAACGCAGCAGTTTGCGATTCCACGGTGGAGACCTTGGAAACGCAGCAGTTTGCGTTTCGACGCGGGAGACCTTGGAAACGCAGCAGTTTGCGATTCCACGGTGGAGGCCTTGGAAACGCAGCAGTTTGCGTTTCGACGCGGGAGACCTTGGAAACGCAGCAGTTTGCGATTCCACGGTGGAGACCTTGGAAACGCAGCAGTTTGCGTTTCGACGCGGGAGACCTTGGAAACGCAGCAGTTTGCGATTCCACGGTGGAGACCTTGGAAACGCAGCAGTTTGCGTTTCGACGCGGGAGACCTTGGAAACGCAGTAGTTTGCGATTCCACGGTGGAGACCTTGGAAACGCAGCAGTTTGCGATTCCACGGTGGAGACCTTGGAAACGCAGCAGTTTGCGTTTCGACGCGGGAGACCTTGGAAACGCAGCAGTTTGCGATTCCACGGTGGAGACCTTGGAAACGCAGCAGTTTGCGTTTCGACGCGGGAGACCTTGGAAACGCAGCAGTTTGCGATTCCACGGTGGAGACCATGGAAACGCAGCAGTTTGCGTTTCGACGCGGGAGACCTTGGAAACGCAGCCGTTTGCGATTCCACGGTGGAGACCTTGGAAACGCAGCAGTTTGCGTTTCGACGCGGGAGACCTTGGAAACGCAGCAGTTTGCGATTCCACGGTGGAGACCTTGGAAACGCAGCAGTTTTCGATTCCACGCGGGAGACCTTGGAAACGCAGCAGTTTGCGATTCCACGGTGGAGACCTTGGAAACGCAGCAGTTTGCGATTCGACGCTGGAGACCTTGGAAACGCAGCAGTTTACGATTCCACGGTGGAGACCTTGGAAACGCAGCAGTTTGCGTTTCGACGCGGGAGACCTTGGAAACGCAGCAGTTTGCGATTCCACGGTGGAGACCTTGGAAACGCAGCAGTTTGCGTTTCGACGCGGGAGACCATGGAAACGCAGCAGTTTGCGATTCCACGCTGTAGACCATGGAAACGCTGCAGTTTGCGTTTCGACGCGGGAGACCTTGGAAACGCAGCAGTTTGTGATTCCACGAGGGAGACCTTGGAAACGCAGCAGTTTGCGTTTCGACGTGGGAGACCTTGGAAACGCAGCAGTTTGCGATTCCACGCTGTAGACCATGGAAACGCAGCAGTTTGCGTTTCGACGCGGGAGACCTTGGAAACGCAGCAGTTTGCGATTCCACGGTGGAGACCTTGGAAACGCAGCAGTTTGCGTTTCGACGCGGGAGACCTTGGAAACGCAGCAGTTTGCGATTCCACGGTGGAGACCTTGGAAACGCAGCAGTTTGCGTTTCGACGCGGGAGACCTTGGAAACGCAGCAGTTTGCGATTCCACGGTGGAGACCTTGGAAACGCAGCAGTTTGCGTTTCGACGCGAGAGACCTTGGAAACGCAGGAGTTTGCGATTCCACGGTGGAGACCTTGGAAACGCAGCAGTTTGCGTTTCGACGCGGGAGACCTTGGAAAGCAGCAGTTTGCGATTCCACGCTGTAGACCATGGAAACGCAGCAGTTTGCGTTTCGACGCGGGAGACCTTGGAAACGCAGCAGTTTGCGATTCCAAGGTGGAGACCTTGGAAACGCACCAGTTTGCGTTTCGACGCGGGAGACCTTGGAAACGCAGCAGTTTGCGATTCCACGGTGGAGACCTTGGAAACGCAGCAGTTTGCGTTTCGACGCGGGAGACCTTGGAGACGCAGCAGTTTGCGATTCCACGGTGGAGACCTTGGAAACGCAGCAGTTTGCGATTCCACGCGGGAGACCTTGGAAACGCAGCAGTTTGCGTTTCGACGCCGGAGACCTTGGAAACGCAGCAGTTTGCGATTCCACGGTGGAGACCTTGGAAACGCAGCAGTTTGCGTTTCGACGCGGGAGACCTTGGAAACGCAGCAGTTTGCGATTCCACGCTGTAGACCATGGAAACGCAGCAGTTTGCGTTTCGACGCGGGAGACCTTGGAAACGCAGCAGTTTGGGATTCCACGGTGGAGACCTTGGAAACGCAGCAGTTTGCGATTCCACGCGGGAGACCTTGGAAACGCAGCAATTTGCGATTCCACGGTGGAGACCTTGGAAACGCAGCAGTTTGCGTTTCGACGCGGGAGACCTTGGAATCGCAGCAGTTTGCGATTCCACGGTGGAGACCTTGGAAACGCAGCAGTTTGCGATTCCACGCGGGAGACCTTGGAAACGCAGCAGTTTGCGATTCCACGGTGGAGACCTTGGAAACGCAGCAGTTTGCGTTTCGACGCGGGAGACCTTGGAAACGCAGCAGTTTGCGATTCCACGGTGGAGATCTTGGAAACGCAGCAGTTTGCGTTTCGACGCGGGAGACCTTGGAAACGCAGCATTTTGCGATTCCACGGTGGAGACCTTGGAAACGCAGCAGTTTGCGTTTCGACGCGGGAGACCTTGGAGAAGCAGCAGTTTGCGATTCCACGCTGTAGACCATGGAAACGCAGCAGTTTGCGTTTCGACGCGGGAGACCTTGGAAACGCAGCAGTTTGTGATTCCACGCGGGAGACCTTGGAAACGCAGCAGTTTGCGTTTCGACGCTGGAGACCTTGGAAACGCAGCAGTTTGCGTTTCGACGCGGGAGACCTTGGAAACGCAGCAGTTTGCGATTCCACGGTGGAGACCTTGGAAACGCAGCAGTTTGCGTTTCGACGCGGGAGACCTTGGAAATGCAGCAGTTTGCGATTCCACGGTGGAGACCTTGGAAACGCAGCAGTTTGCGATTCCACTATGGAGACCTTGGAAACGCAGCAGTTTGCGTTTCGACGCGGGAGATCTTGGAAACGCAGCAGTTTGCGATTCCACGGTGGAGACCTTGGAAACGCAGCAGTTTGCGTTTCGACGCGGGAGACCTTGGAAACGCAGCAGTTTGCGATTCCACGGTGGAGACCTTGGAAACGCAGCAGTTTGCGTTTCGACGCGGGAGACCTTGGAAACGCAGCAGTTTGCGATTCCACGGTGGAGACCTTGGAAACGCAGCAGTTTGCGTTTCGACGCGGGAGACCTTGGAAACGCAGCAGTTTGCGATTCCACGGTGGAGACCTTGGAAACGCAGCAGTTTGCGTTTCGACGCGGGAGACCTTGGAAACGCAGGAGTTTGCGATTCCACGGTGGAGACCTTGGAAACGCAGCAGTTTGCGATTCCACGGTGGAGACCTTGGAAACGCAGCAGTTTGCGTTTCGACGCGGGAGACCTTGGAAACGCAGCAGTTTGCGATTCCACGGTGGAGACCTTGGAAACGCAGCAGTTTGCGTTTCGACGCGGGAGACCTTGGAAACGCAGCAGTTTGCGATTCCACGCTGTAGACCATGGAAACGCAGCAGTTTGCGTTTCGACGCGGGAGACCTTGGAAACGCAGCCGTTTGCGATTCCACGGTGGAGACCTTGGAAACGCAGCAGTTTGCGTTTCCAAGCGGGAGACCTTGGAAACGCAGCAGTTTGCGATTCCACGGTGGAGACCTTGGAAACGCAGCAGTTTGCGATTCCACGCGGGAGACCTGGGAAACGCAGCAGTTTGCGATTCCACGGTGGAGACCTTGGAAACGCAGCAGTTTGCGATTCGACGCTGGAGACCTTGGAAACGCAGCAGTTTACGATTCCACGGTGGAGACCTTGGAAACGCAGCAGTTTGCTTTTCGACGCGGGAGACCTTGGAAACGCAGCAGTTTGCGATTCCACGGTGGAGACCTTGGAAACGCAGCAGTTTGCGTTTCGACGCGGGAGACCATGGAAACGCAGCAGTTTGCGATTCCACGCTGTAGACCATGGAAACGCAGCAGTTTGCGTTTCGACGCGGGAGACCTTGGAAACGCAGCAGTTTGTGATTCCACGCGGGAGACCTTGGAAACGCAGCAGTTTGCGTTTCGACGCGGGAGACCTTGGAAACGCAGCAGTTTGCGATTCCACGCTGTAGACCATGGAAACGCAGCAGTTTGCGTTTCGACGCGGGAGACCTTGGAAACGCAGCAGTTTGCGATTCCACGGTGGAGACCTTGGAAACGCAGCAGTTTGCGTTTCGACGCGGGAGACCTTGGAAACGCAGCAGTTTGCGATTCCACGATGGAGACCTTGGAAACGCAGCAGTTTGCGTTTCGACGCGGGAGACCTTGGAAACGCAGCAGTTTGCGATTCCACGGTGGAGACCTTGGAAACGCAGCAGTTTGCGTTTCGACGCGAGAGACCTTGGAAACGCAGGAGTTTGCGATTCCACGGTGGAGACCTTGGAAACGCAGCAGTTTGCGTTTCGACGCGGGAGACCTTGGAAAGCAGCAGTTTGCGATTCCACGCTGTAGACCATGGAAACGCAGCAGTTTGCGTTTCGACGCGGGAGACCTTGGAAACGCAGCAGTTTGCGATTCCACGGTGGAGACCTTGGAAACGCACCAGTTTGCGTTTCGACGCGGGAGACCTTGGAAACGCAGCAGTTTGCGATTCCACGGTGGAGACCTTGGAAACGCAGCAGTTTGCGTTTCGACGCGGGAGACCTTGGAGACGCAGCAGTTTGCGATTCCACGGTGGAGACCTTGGAAACGCAGCAGTTTGCGATTCCACGCGGGAGACCTTGGAAACGCAGCAGTTTGCGTTTCGACGCGGGAGACCTTGGAAACGCAGCAGTTTGCGATTCCACGGTGGAGACCTTGGAAACGCAGCAGTTTGCGTTTCGACGCGGGAGACCTTGGAAACGCAGCAGTTTGCGATTCCACGCTGTAGACCATGGAAACGCAGGAGTTTGCGTTTCGACGCGGGAGACCTTGGAAACGCAGCAGTTTGCGTTTCGACGCGGGAGACCTTGGAAACGCAGCAGTTTGTGATTCCACGGTGGAGAACTTGGAAACGCAGCAGTTTGCGTTTCGACGCGGGAGACCTTGGAAACGCAGCAGTTTGCGATTCCACGGTGGAGACCTTGGAAACGCAGCAGTTTGCGATTCCACGGTGGAGACCTTGGAAACGCAGCAGTTTGCGATTCCACGCGGGAGACCTTGGAAACGCAGCAGTTTGCGTTTCGACGCGGGAGACCTTGGAAACGCAGCAGTTTGCGATTCCACGGTGGAGACCTTGGAAACGCAGCAGTTTGCGTTTCGACGCGGGAGACCTTGGAAACGCAGCAGTTTGCGATTCCACGGTGGAGACCTTGGAAACGCAGCAGTTTGCGTTTCGACGCGGGAGACCTTGGTAACGCAGCATTTTGTGATTCCACGCTGTTGACCATGGAAACGCAGCAGTTTGCGTTTCGACGCGGGGGACCTTGGAAACGCAGCAGTTTGCGATTCCACGCTGTAGACCATGGAAACGCAGCAGTTTGCGTTTCGACGCGGGAGACCTTGGAAACGCAGCAGTTTGCGATTCCACGGTGGAGACCTTGGAAACGCAGCAGTTTGCGTTTCGACGCGGGAGACCTTGGAAACGCAGCAGTTTGCGATTCCACGGTGGAGACCTTGGAAACGCAGCAGTTTGCGATTCCACGCGGGAGACCTTGGAAACGCAGCAGTTTGCGATTCCACGGTGGAGACCTTGGAAACACAGCAGTTTGAGTTTCGACGCAGGAGACCTTGGAAACGCAGCAGTTTGTGATTCCACGCGGGAGACCTTGGAAACGCAGCAGTTTGCGTTTCGACGCGGGAGACCTTGGAAACGCAGCAGTTTGTGATTCCACGCGGGAGACCTTGGAAACGCAGCAGTTTGAGTTTCGACGCAGGAGACTTTGGAAACGCAGCAGTTTGCGTTTCGACGCAGGAGACCAAGGAAACGCAGAAGTTTGGGTTTCGTAGCAGGAGACCTTGGAATCACAGCAGTTTGGGTTTCGACGCGGGATACCTTGGAAACGCAGCAGTTTGCGTTTCGACGCAGGAGACCTAGGAAACGCAACAGAGTTGACGACCCACGCGTTTTTCCACGTCCGTGTAACCAATTTCATTTCCACCTGTGTTAACCGTTTATATACTGACGGTACTTACAAGTACCGTGTGCTTTGCACGCGTGTATATTTACTGTGAGGCTGTCTTTCCTGACGGCACTTTGAAGGACCCGTATTGTATACTTCTGTTAATTGTTGACAGATGACGTCAGCATTCAGAAGCGTTCGTACTATGCACGCAAACGGCCGGGAATAAACGCTCGTGTAACCGAATCCTTAGTAGGAGCGTTAGTTCAGTTTTTGTTCTGCAATATTAAAGAGCGTCTCTGAATTACTGTTACTGTTACTTCCAGTTTAGTGGCCACTGTGTGTTGCTTAGTACGATACTGTTAATCAGCTGACATCTCTTATTTGTTACATTACTGTGTGTTGAACAATATTTAGCTTGGAGAATTGCATACAGGTGTCTTTGTTTAATTTTAACTGTAAGTGAAAGGAAGGGGATATCATTCATAGATGATATCTTTACACTTAATTTATTAATTGAAAAGTGAAGGGAATTTAACTTGGAGATCATAGATATGTCGAAAGATTTTGATAATGTGAAACGTTTGCTACTCTGGAGTATGATGGAACGAATGGGTTTTCCTTCGAAATTAATTAAAGTTCTTAGGAGCTTATATTACAAGACAGCTGTTGTTGTGGATTTGAATGGTAAATTATCAGAGTATATTCCTATAAATAAAGGTGTGAGACAAGGGTGTCCTATTTTACCGACACTTTTTAATATCTATATGGACGACTTATTTCGGCGACGGACAGCTAAAGATGACTCGAGAATATCACTTCAGCGAAATATTCATGTAAATGCATTGCTTTATGCAGATGACAAGGTAATGATACAGAAAACTGAAGACCAGTAACAGCAGGCGATATTTACGTTCAATAGCATCATACAAGACTATGGGCTACAGACCTCTGCTACAAATTAATGGCATTTAAAGGCAGGTATCCTACAAGAACTAAGATAGTCGTGAATAATCAGATTTCGGATCAGGTTAGTAATTTTAATTACCTGGGTTGTAATATCTCATATGGAATTGATACACCGTTACTGATTGGGATAGTAAGCTAACAAAATTTTGACGCATCTGTGGAACGATTCAAAGGTATCTGAAAAGAAAACACGGGAGTATACCCGAATAAAATTTTATAAAACTGTGGCTGTCCCCACATTCCTGAATACTGGAGAGACATAAACTCTTGGTAAAAAGGACGTGGAGAGGATTCAGGCAGTCGAAATGAAGTTTATAAGAAGGAAGCAAGGTTGTTCTCTCTTGGACCGGAGAAGCAACGAGGATATTAGACGCGACTTAAACATTGTATCATTGCATCAGATGATTGAAGACCACAGAAGGAGATGGTGTAAACACTTGAATCACATGCCCGATATCCGTCTACATGTGTCTGCCTTGGGTTATCACCCTACTGGGAAGAGAGATGTCGGTAGACTGAGGAGGAGATGGGTTCCGGAACAGGTCTAAGGCCTAGTTCTTGGAGGGGTTATGATGATGACTATAATTAAAGTTATAATTAGCAACTTGATCTGGTGTCAGTTAATCTTTTTCCACTGTACGACACGACGATCTCTGCGACCGTCGTAACAAAAATTTAAATAAAAACTAAAAAGTATGAATAAAATACTGACTTAAAATAATTGAAAAGAAATCAGCGCCTATTATTTTAACCACGAATAAGCCTATGTAAGTTTAATGTAATATTCTTACTAGTGTAAATCTATCTTCTCTTCATCTTTTTCCTTCATGACCCAAGTTTCAAAACCATACAGTAAGTGTAGGTATTGCCATTGATTACAAAATTTTATTTGGATTCCTTTTCTGCATTTATTTCATAACATTCACTAAACTGTTCCACACATTCTTGTGAAATTCGCCACTTTATTTTCTATATCTCTACCTTGAGCATAAGTAATGTGTTGTCTATGCATATTTTTGTCCGAACCGGTTCATCTCCTGTAAAGGACATTACTTTTGTCTTTGATTCATATATGTTACAGTTATTTTCTATTCCCTTTTTATTTAAGATGTATATCGCTCGCTGGAGATCGTCTTCTGAAGTGGCGAATGTCTTCTTGGTCATCCGCAAAGAGAATTGTTTTAAAGGTTTTATTTTGGTGAATTTTAATAGATACAAACAGCAGAAATGAAATTTCTGAGATCAGTATCAAAAGGTGTAAATCTGAGATCAAAAGGTGTAACAGACGAGATCAAATAAGAAATGAGGAGATAAGAAGTGATTTAGATATTTTTGCAGTTAATGAAAGGATTAAAGGATACAGGAAAACTGGATTCACCACATCAATAGAATGGAAGAAAGTAAAATACCAAAGATTACGAAAGATTACAACCCGAGGGGCAGAAGAAACGTTGGTAGAACTAAGAAAAGGTAAACTGTGGAATACGAACAGGCCGGTAAAGCCTAAGACCGTTAAGAAGGTGATGATGATGTGTAAATTAATGGGAGAGAGCTTTACGGGACTGGATTCTGTTAATTGTGCCGAATGTAATTGTGGAAAACTGTTTCAAATAATTTTTTTAAGCTAAAATTTAAAATACAAATTGACAACTGATTGTCTATTTGCTTTGCATTGCTATGTGACTTGCAAACAAGGATGCTTTAATACCTAGCTGAGCTATTGATTTTACAATCAGCGTGCCTGCATTGCTCACCCTTTCCAGTGGCGTACTCCGTTGCTGCCCGAAGCTGTAACGATGCCTTAACCGTACTGGAGAATACTTTCCGATGGTAATAAGACCATACACGTCTTGCGAAACCGTGATTGGTTGGTAAAATTCTTGAGCACCTTACGCCCGTTTCTTCTGGTGAGTATGGCCACGTTTTCTTCTCCTTTATATCGCCATATAACGTTTTACGCCTTCCGAAACACAATCATCTTCCATCTCTACCGTTCCGCATGTCCTCTTCCAATCCATGCCGTCTTTTCTCTACAATTGAAGAATCTGTTTCCCTAGTTTTTCCTCTGGAATTCTAAGAATATGTTCGAACCATATTGTTACGACGGTCTCATGGATCGTAGTATTGTACAGCGGAACCAAAATACAGACACCAATGAAGTCACTAATTACGAGCTTTAATTAGTCACGAATGACAATTGCAAATTACAAGGTACTCTTATAAAATAATGAATTTGTAAATTTCCTAGCAAAGTCTGAGCGCTATCGCCATCGTTCTTTACTTTCTTACATTCTTCTTCGTCTTGTTGTTGTTGTTGTTGTTGTTGTTGTTGTTGTTGTTGTTGTTGTTCTTCTTCTTCTTCTTCTTCTTCTTCTTCTTCTTCTTCTTCTTCTTCTTCTTCTTATTATTATTATTATTATTATTATTATTATTATTATTATTATTATTATTATTGCATCGTACAGGCATTTGAGTATGTTAGGCAGTGCCGTGAAGGCGCTAGAAAAGTTGATAAAACCTCGTACTTGCAGGCAATAAAGGACTCCGGAGACTTATCCGACAGACAATATGGTTTTCGGAAGGGGAGGTCTACAGTAGATGCAATTAATATAGTAGCTGAATCCGCAATGGTAACCGAACGAGGAAACCAATTCTCGTGGCCAGTATGCCTCTTGGTAACGCTGGATGTCAAAAACGCGTTTAAATCAGCGAAGTGGAGTGATATGCTTGACGCTTTGCAGCTTACGTTTCGGATACCCACATATCGTTTGCGGACGATTAGAGATTACCTACGTGACAGGATACTTTACATATACAATATGTACAATACATATACAATATCCATATACAGGATACAATACTTTATAATACTACATCAGGATGCCGGATTAAAGAGTTCACAGCAGGGGCAGTCAGCGACCAGTGGAACGTTTCATATGATAGTATTATTCGGATGGACATGTCCGAAAATACATTCTTAGTAGAGTACGCTGATGGTATAGCAGCGGTTATCATAGTACAAGATGTGGAACTGGCTCATATGAGATTAAGGCAGGTAATGTGACGAGTCAGTTCCTGGATGACAGACCACGGCTTAAAACTGGCAGCTGACAAACAGAAATCGTGCTAATCAAAAAGAGGCATCTATCCAACATCTTGCCAATGCAGGTCGGAGAAGAAACTGTGCACAAAAAGCCGAAGTGGCATGTCAGCATGTCAGCTGTGCAGCAAAGTGGCGCCCTCAGAGTGGCTTGCTCCTACCGCACGGTTTCGAAGTCCGCGGTTCTTGTCATCGCGGGAATAATCCTAATTGATCTGCTGGTACAGGAATGGAAACTGGTTTACAAGAGGACGGCCCAAGTAGATACTGTACAAGCTCACAAGAAGGCTAGGGCCCGTAGTATGGCTTAATGGCAAGAAAGATGGACCAGTGACACGAAGGGAAGATGGACCGCAAGGCTCATAAGACAGTTATCTGAGTGGACTGACCGCAAACATGGTGAGATTAATTATTTCATAACGCAGTTTCTAACTGGCTACGGCCTGTTCCGGGCTTACCTATATAGGATGGGGAAAGTAGACAGACAAGTAGAGGAGGAAAATAGAAAGTAGAGGAAGAAAATAGGGGAAAGTAAGAGGAGCGGCAAATCCTGGAAAATGTAGTGGGACAGATCTCGCCCGAAAATGTCACTGGAATAATGCTAAAGAGCGAACACTATTGGAATCAAGTAGCAGCCTATATAGAGAAGGTACTAAGGCAAAAGAAGGAAGGCGAAGACGATCTTGCTAGGGCAGGTGACAGAATAGCAGAAAACGGGTAACATGGTCCCGCTGAAGGTTTAAAACAGATGAACGTCCACAGGACGAAGTACAAATGGCACCACCTTGAAGTATCGCGAAAGCTGAGTACCGATGTGGATCCATGCCGTGAGCAATAGGGTTTGTGGTTTTGGTGGGTGCGAGTCCCGCACACCGTTAGAGTGCGGACCCTCCTGCGGCAAACATTAGTTTTCCACAGTCTCCCTCTGTGGAACAAAAATATATAATATTATTACTATTATCATTATTACTAAATTATAGAGGTAATTATTATTATTACTATTAATTTCCCTCACACATAATCCCTATGTGATTTAATTGTATTCGTGCAGATTGTAAATTCATCGATTTCACCCACCACCCCCATGTTAGCTAAACACGGTGTACTGTAGCGAGTCAATTACGCTGTTTTCCTCGCCACGCTTGTACAAACAACGCGGCCGCCCGCACGGAAATCACAAACCGCCAACAATCGTGTGGACACGCATCTAATTGTGTTTTTTTTTTTTTAAGCTTTAAAACATTATTTTTTTACTCTAAGCTTTGTTGTTGTTTCAACACTTGCCTATAACGCACGCAAGTTTTACGTTCCCAAGAGTGTATTTAAATTTGAATTTAACCATTGCTTAAATTACTTCAAACACACTTCTCATTGACGTTAGTGGCCAGAAGCTCACTTACAGGTCTTTGTTGGCTTTAATATATTACCTTCTTTCAGGGTTTCATGTATTTCATAATTTGCCAGAATTCGATAGTCATCTCTTCTTTTCCTAATTCCTTTGGTCTTTGCGTTGCATTCATATGTCTTTACTTGTGGCATCAAACACGATCATTAACCAGACCTAAGAAGGGCGAGCGATGTATTCTCTGAGCTCGCTTGGGTAATTCTGAACAGGAGCATCCATGACGCGATGTTGGGTTGGACTCAAGTAATCGGTAGTTGAGTTTTGGTAACGAAGCAGTAAAGCGGGTTATAAAGCTACCTCACCTTGTCCAGAGTTACGGATGAAGACCAAAACGGCGTTAAAGGCTGAGTAGAAGAAGTGGCACTTTACCTCTCGTGGTTAGGACAAATCCCCTGCCAGTGTATGGCAAAGTTGCTGCCTTTGACTTAGGAAGTTTAACCAAAGGCTAAAGGAAGAAAACCTTGATTAAAATTATGTTTCTCCAGATTGAGATTTTGTGCAATGAGCTGGTAACCCGTTCACGTGAAACCTTATACCTTACGTCTGAAGAAGAGCTATTAAGTACCGTCCAAGGGGAGGGGAGAAGCGTGGCAAGACCCCCATAAACGATCATCATCATCCAAGGACGGTTTGTTCCGGTCTCACACAGGCAAAGATTAGAGCTGGTCACTCCAGCGTTTCCTCCGACATCCCACACTCCTCCGTTCCTTCTGCTTATAGTTTCATAGTTTAGGAATGCGGCAGTCATCAATTCGGCAAAGATGTTGCCACCGATTCAGCCGATACGGGACAATCCTCATAGTATTCTCATAATATTCAGTTCCTGCCGTATGTCCGTGTTTCTTCTATGATCATGGAGAGTATAGCTTGTTTGCCACGTGCCTGAGAAATCTCCTTTGGGCCCCGACTGGTCTGGCCTTTCGTTAAAGTCCAATTTTCAGACCCATAAAGACGTGTGGGAAGGGCCATCACCTTGTAGAATTTTAGGCGCGTTACTTTACTTGCTGACTTAAGGGTTCGCCTGTTGGTCCCGCACATAAGGTTGAACTTATGCAACACGTCGTTGTTTGTATTGTAAGACACACTGTAGCACAAGTATTCAAAATTGCTGACTTGTTCCAGGACAGCATCATTTTGGAAAATTTTGGCCCGTACGGAAACAGTTCTACGAGAAGCCATCACCTTGGTCTTAGGTGTGGATATTTGTAATCCACAGTCCTTGCAGATTCGATTTAACAAATCTATATCCATCTGCAACCTGTTTTCTGAGTCCGACAGAATAGCCTGATTGTCCACAAACAACAGAGTGTCAATTGTAGGGTGACCAATCATAAATTCCCGTAAACGATGAAGTCTATTGAGACTGAAACAGACCAGAAAATGTACGCTTTGAAAACTACACAAACAGAAGAAATACGATCTTTTATTATTAAATATTTTGCATTCACTTTTTTATATTTATTGCTAATATTTAACATTTCTTTCAGCTTACATCTCTTCAACAAACTGAACAGTAGATACAAGCAGTGATATTTAGGATCTCTGCATTAAACTACTTTATCTGTATTGACTTGTACTGAACCGCTGTAGGCTAGAGGTCTGCTAGGGAGAGGAACGAAGTGCACACTGTTTCGGACATTGCCTTTGGCTGATCGTTTATTTGATCTGGGTGTATTAGATATCCAGTAACAGCATGCCTTTTGTTGTCTCTGAAAGAAGCGGATTGTGTTGCAGTCAACGCCTCTGGCTTTTCCCCTCCTTTCATTTGTATTTTGTTCGCTCCGTCTGCCCGCTTAATGTGGCTGACAATTTTTTCCTGCTCCAAGTTTTAACATATTTTATGTACACATATAATTGTTATATTAGTTTCAATATTAAATAATTTATATTGTCTTACATACATATTTATTTTGTAACAATACGGAAGTAGAATATTGAATTTAACATAGAATTTAGTATTCTGGAATGAGGGAAGCGAGTTCTCATTTTCATCTCGATGGTTTACTAGTACAGAAGGTGATATCAACACTTAATAACATTCTACAGATTATGGGATAAAGATTACTGCTTGAAAATTACAAACTATGGAACTATCCAATATAAAAAAAATGGTTATAGATAATCAAAATTTAAACCACGCGGTTATTTGAATTACCTGTGATGTGCCATCAACTCATTCAAAATTTAAACTGATGGGTTAAACGATTCTATAGGACAATCCTTAAAAAAAAAGATACTTGTGTTAAATTTTATAAATCAACAGTTGCCCCAACTTTCCAATGTTACAAAAGTAGAAGAAAAGAAAGTTGAAGTTGTTGAAATTAAATTTTTAAAAAGCATAAATGAGTATTCTTTTCTGGATAAGAAGAGGAATAAAGGTATTAGGCATATAAAAATTAAATCTTTGCACAATAAGGTGAAAGGCAATAAGAGGAGATTACGACAAAACTTAGACCGTATGCCAAATTTCCTTGAGTGGCGGCTTTGAAATATGAACCTAATAGGAAAAGCGATGTTGGTAGATCGAGGAGAAGATGGGTTCCGCAACATGTCAACGGGGCCTAATCCGTAGAGTGAAAAGGAAGAAGAAATTATCTAATACCAAATTTATCTAATAATAAATATATATGTTACGACGGTCTAACTGATCGTCGTATGGTACGGTGAAAACAAAATAACAGAAACCAATGAAATCACTGATTACCAGCTTTAATTAATCACACCAATAACACATTGTAATCAACTAGTTAATCTCTTACAACAGTTCAAGTTAAATTTGTCCACAGGCAATAATAATGTCAAATAATAGAGTTCCACACTGATTATAACACAATAACACTTCGCTACAATAATTCAACCGTCACTCGATCCGCCACTAAGGAAAATCGCTCAACCAACTGAATCGCTAGAACAAACGTGTTCCAGAATGAACTTTCCATCCATAACGCGGTGTGCCAGCTAATGCGTATTTCAAGTGTTCTTGAACACACTGGAACATACTTGACTGAGGTTACACCTGCTCGACTAGCGGAGGGACGCGGAGAGCGATAGGATTGTCGTTACACCGCCCCCTCCGTAAGCCTGTTCGTCCCGAAATGGCAAGCCGTCTCTGAAACAATAAATGCCCAGGCGATCTACGTAGCTGGTCTACTTGCGTAGGATAATTCCCTGGCTCTTCGAATTCAGTTTCGTGTGATCCAAAAACATTAAGTTCCCAGGAATACGAGTTTACCGCCCAACCACTAGTTGTTCTGGTATCACTCCCGTTACGTCATGTACTTATGACCTATACACCATTAGCTGGTCCAAGTCTTATTGGTTCCGTCAACAACCTCGTCCGTAACTTCATCTTCATCAACGTTTCCCCCGGGCGTTTCCATTATCTCAGGAACAAGCAAGAGCTTTTCCTGGGCACCCATAGTTGGCTTTCCATTCACTTCTTTAGTCTTTTTACACAGAGGTACTTCCTCTGCTCGTTATTCTTCCATTTCCAATTGAAATAGGAAGGGTTCCTCTTTACCACACCTGTTGACTTGTTTTACGGCCAATGCCACGTGTTTAATCGAATGGTTGGCGGGCCTTTTATTTTAGCCATAGAAAGATTTGTCTTCTCTTGCCCAACCCCCAGGACATTTTCTTTTAAGTCCACAACAAATCCGTAGGCATTCATAATGTCCGTGCCAAAATTCACTTCATCGACAATGTCTGCAACGAGCATTTGGTGGCTAAACTCGAGAAGTCCCAGGCGTACACGTACGTCTACCTGCCCTATTACTTTGACAGGGCTTCCAGTCACAGTCTGTATTGTACAAGACCTAAATTGAGGCGGCCGGTTGCTGATGAAGTCAGGGCGCACAGTGGACACTGTTGCGCCCGTGTCAACTGTAAACGATGTTGTTTCACCTTACTGGTATCAAAACATTGTGGAAGCTCTGCAGCTCAGGGAGCACACCAATTAACTCATTTTAACACATCGTACAATATTCTTTCCGTTAACTTCTTTCCTGGCCCTCATAATGTAAATTGTCTTGTGTAAAATTATAAAATTACTCTTTGTGAATTGTGAATACTACTGTATAATTCTGTAATATTTATTAGGCATATTATATATTATTTTATTATCAGATAAACGTGCACTTTACTAAGTGCAGATCTATTAATAATATAAATTAGCAGTTTTTAACAGCCAAAATCTGGAAACTAACAGGCCATGTGTTTTGTTAGTCACTATACAAATAGGAATAAACAAATTGAACCTCGGAGTTGCGTGTAACCATGTATAACTACACTGGTTGCTGTTGCAAACGCGTCGTGTATCTGTGGCAACGAGTTTGTTGTCTCAGCTGATCGGAGGTTAATTTTAGAACACCCATTCGATTTAGAAACGCAATAGACTGGCTGCTTGTTGTAAAACAGATTGTTAGACAAGCATTTGTCAGTGTAAACATGAGTAAGCAATACGTAGGTAAGAATAAGCTGAGAATATATAAGAAATTAATAAAACTTACAATTGATAATGACTATTACACGAGTCAAAATGAAAATAGGAAAATAAAGTTATTGAAACTTGTATTTTATTATTCCGTTTATAGAAGGCAGTGATTTATCAGAAGTTGTTTGTATTGAGATAACACGTGTTTAATTTAACTCGGTCAACAGGATTATCTAAGAGCACCTGTAACCGACCAATCGACCCAAAAATCGATTTTTTTGTTTTTTTTATCGTAAAAAAATCTTTAATATTTTCTAAATAATTTGATACCAAATTTATGTGAATACACCTGATAATAAAATGTTATGATTTCTAAAAGAATTGAGATCGTAGGAAACGTTCTGTCAAAATTGCTGATAATGTTACGATTTTTTACAAATCTGTAACTCCCTTATAACAAATCGTAGAGACGTGCGGTTTTAACATTCGAAAGAGAATTTTTGTGTTTACTAAGGAAAATTGTTTAATAACACAAATATTTACAACCCAATATTTGCTGACCTGAGTCATCCTAATTTGTTAGAAATGTCTTCGTGGTAGTACACAGAATGCAAACGATTTGCTATACCATTTGATTGGAATAGATTGGCAACAAATGATTTTTTTTGGACTAGATACTTTGGTTTCGGGTGTACATGATGCTGTGCTGACCTTCAGTGAAGGTAATATATGCAAGTGTCAAGTCATACAAAAATAACGAATCAAACCAGGATCAAATATGATTTAAGTAATGAAAAAACTTGACTTGCAACGAATACTTGAGGCAGAGACAGCAGTCGATGAATTGATGAAGAAGGTTAACTAGAAATGTGAAGAAAAATCTGAAGGACCAAATAGACATAACTGAAGACCCCGAGTTTGGAGCTGGACTGTTTTAAATCAGGTTATCAGGTAAAACAATAAAAATTGGTTTAAAACTTTAAACGCATTTTTCTCAAAATCGAATTTTTTTATATCACTAACCAAGTAAACTATAAAGCTGAATTTTTTTAGTAGTATTTTTTTAAGGAAACTGGGTTAGTGCAGATATAACTACACTACTTGAACTATTTAGTTTCACTTAAAAATAAAACTTAAAAAAATATTAGGTATGCTTTTTGTATGCAAATGTTTAGAGCGAAAGGTACAACGTACAAAATTATAAAAAAAATCAAAAAATTGAGGCACCTTTATAATTATAGTAGCGTTTGAAGAGTATGATATTGTTACGACCGTCTACTCGATCGTCGTAGGTACAGTGGAAACAAAATAAGTACAAGACACCAATTAAGTCACTAATCACACCTTTAATTGTTACAGTAAAACAGTTCGTAATTAACCACACAGTCTCTACAACAAATCAAATGAAAATTGTTCACACGCAATAAAAATGTCACTAATATTAAACACAATTATATTACAGTATACCGTCCGATTATAAAACACAACACTTAACTAATGACCACTTGAACGCTCACAGTAATATCGGCGAGAATAACTCTCGAACCGCACAGTCAATAATTCGCTAATACTGAAAACTAAGGCCGCTACCGCCATGTAGTTATAGTCCCGCTCACACACCAGAAGCTTCCAAACTGCGTCTTATCTCTTGTGTGAACTACGTAATTAACTGCGGCCTTGACACAGTTTCGAGCGAAACCCGGAACAGTCGAGAAGATTCTCGCAAAATGCGTCTACAAGCACGTACGCCACACGCTTACATTCTGGATCTCTCTGGAACGTTCGATAAACATGTAAATTGTTCTGTGACGTCGTAACAATATGCTAACCTGCTCGCTAAAGTGTTAGACTTCTATCTTTTACAAGTTCTGACTATTTAGTTTCACTGAAAAATAAAACTTAAAAAAATATTAAGTATGCTTTTTGTATGCAAATTTGTAGAGCAAAACGTACAAAATTAGAACTTGAGCACCTTTATAATTTTAGTAACGTTTGAAGAGTATAATATGCTGACATGCTTGCTACAATTTCAGACTCTTATCGTTTGCAGGTTCTGAGATAATGGGACTCAAAAGTGATGAATTTAACATAATAAGTATAGTCAGTTACGAGTCCCCTTATCAAATAATGTCATGTTGCCTCTCATGCTGAAATCGGCCTAAAATATCTTGCCTCCGTGGGATATATCCTGCGTTTATGCAACGCTGGTGACAAGCGTCACGTAAGCTGTACGCATATTGCCTAACATCAACGACGTACCAGCTTGTTGTATGCGAAACAACGTATGTATATTGTGTTGCACTACACAGATCTGTACCTCTGGCAGACAATATATTACTGGTACTGAATGTAGTACAACACTAAAGCTGAGAGCAATAAACATTTGAAATATGGGTTTCCATTGGACAAGCGTGCTTAGCAAATAAAGTATTACAAACAGCACCGACACTGCAGCCCAGCCTGCACACAACAACTCTATACGTGACACTCCGCGTAAAATATTATCTACAACAACAACAACAACAACAACAACAACAACAACAACAACAACAACAACAACAACAACAACAACAACAACAACAACAACAACAACAACAACAACAACAACAACAACAACAACAACAACAACAACAACAACAACAACAACAACAACAACAACAACAACGACGACGACGACGACGACGACGACGACGACGACGACACAGTTGTTCCAAACAATAACGTTGCATGAATCTACAGTTTTTCGTTTCATGTTTCATGTTACTCGCAACTAACAGTTGAAAACACACTGCTGTTTACAAACAAGTTCTGAAGCCTGTGTGGAATTAGGGAATTCAGCTGTGGGGGTGTACAAAGAAAACAAAGTTAGAAAAGATGCAAACCTTTCAGAACAAAGCACCTTTCGGAACGGATCGTTTGAATTCGTGTGGCAAAGAAACACAACATAAATAAGGTTATAAACCTAATAATTAAAAAAAAACACTTAAAGTCAATAATTTAATGTTTAATTAACTTTGGATATTTATTACCTTTATGCCGGGTTGACCGGGCGGGCACTGGTCTTCACGAATTACCAGGGTTGGATGAAGTGATATAAGTTTCAAAGAAGTCGCAGCCTCTCGCCAGCCAAGGCCAGTGTGATGGAAGTGAAACACGCTACAAGAGGTGACCCTCTTGCTGCAGAACAGTACGAATCGAGATCGGAAGGTCGATAAATATTCCTTGTGGATGGTAGCAGAAATATTAAATTAAGGTGTAAGGGAAATGACTCTGGGCCGTATTATCTTTGGAATATTACAGACGTAATTCCAGTCGGATTTAGTCGGCTGTAAGTTAGCAATTTTGAATACCTGGACTACAGTGTGTCTTATAATGCGTGCAACAACCTTGTGAATAAGTTGCATAAGTTCAACATTATGTGCGGGACCATTAGGCGAACCCGTAAATCAGCAAGTAAAGGAACACGCCTAAAATTCTACAATGTGATGGATATTTCCACACTTCTTTATAGGTCTGAGAATTGGACTTTAACTAACCGCCAGGCCAGTCGCATCTCAGCGACTGAGATAAGATTTCTCAGGCACGTGGCAGGGTATACTCTCCATGATCATAGAAGAAACACAGATATACGGCAGGAACTGAATATTATGAGTATACTCGACCGGATCGCCCAGTATCGGCTGAATTGGTGAGAACATCTTTCGCTTCGCCCGGCATGTGGACGGACTTCTAGGTTATCGGCGAATCTTCCGAACCATGGGGAACCCTCTGACCAAGTCCTGCCGAATGGATGACTGCCGCATCCTCAAACACTCTGAACCTATAAGCCGAGGGGACGGAAGGGTGTGGGACGTTGGAGGAAGCGCTGAACTTACCAGCTTTAATATTTGCCTGTGTGAGACCGGAACAAACCATCCTTGGTTTAATCCGTGAAGAAGATGATGATGATGATGACGATGATGATTTAGTCAGCTGTTATACCTGCGTACACCGGAAAACTGGTTGCTTTAGTTCGGCAAGACAGCTAATTTACGGGAGACAACTCAGACAGAAAATCGGGCTGGATGGACGTTAAGTCTGTAGCGACATGATGGTTTGTGCTGGTAACACATTCAGGGGACGTATTAGTTACTACACTGTTGCAAGCAAGACCAATACCGGTTTAAAGGTTGCAAGGAACGTCTTTACCGATTGTATAATTGCCGCATCCCCAAACAACTATGGAACTATAAACCGAAAGGATGGAGAAATGTGGGTCGTCCGAAGAAGCGTTGTAGTGACCAGCTCTAGTCTATCTCTTTGGGATCGGAACAATCCATTTTTGGCTTAATCCTTATTGAAGATGAAGATGATGATTTATTTTATTTTTTTTAGGCAAATATTAAATCTTCTTCTTCTTTAACTCCTTTGTTAGAACTGTGTCCTGTTTTATAACAACGGTCCTACGTGCTGTCACTACACCTCTTTCTTAGCCGACCAATGCTCCTGTCGGTGTTTGGTTGGCTATCTCTTGCCTTTTCCACTAGCCCTGTGTCATACTTTCGTGATATGTGTTTATTCCACATCCTTCTTCTTTCTAAAATCTAAGAATTAATATCTGTTACATTACACGTTTCTCTTATACTATTGTTTGGCGACCTATCGTACCTTGTCTTGCCCAGTACCCTCCGTAATATAGGCCCTTCCATAGTTTGTCGTTTTCTTTGAGTTGTTGCTGCATCGTGGTTGCTCTCTGATGCACAGAATGTTACTGGAAGTATTGTGCTTTTGTAAACCATAGTTTTTGCTTCATGTGTGAGGTATCTATTATTCCATATAAGGTTATTCACGCATCCAACAATTCTTCTTGCTTTCATCAATTGATGTTCTATTTCTTTATCTGTCCTATCGTTACTTGTAAGCCGTGTTCCTAAGTAGTCTATCTGCATTACTCGTACTATTATTACTTCCTCTATCACAATACCCACCTTAATGGGTCATGTGAAATATTTGTTAAAACAAAGTATTTGGTATCATATTCTGATGCGTCGTTTACAATCTTAAATAAGGATAATTTACGGGAGACAACTCAGACAGACAATCGGGCTGGATGGACCTTATACAAGTGAACGAATTCAAATATACAAAGGAAAGCGAAGAAAACATGGAAGTGAAAGACAAACACAAAAAGTGGAAATGTAGAATTCGTGTCAATAGAAACGTTATACACAAGCTAATAAACCTAA
The DNA here is from genome assembly GCA_034769895.1 of Magicicada septendecula. Taxonomy (NCBI): domain Eukaryota; kingdom Metazoa; phylum Arthropoda; class Insecta; order Hemiptera; family Cicadidae; genus Magicicada; species Magicicada septendecula. The sequence continues at coordinate 561,040,087 of CM068369.1, forward strand.
CAAAAAATGTCAAGTCAATAATTTATTGTTTAATTAATTTTGTTACTTCTTTTTTTAAATTAATATTGTTTAGACAATGTATTTGGTAGCATATTCAGACCCACAATTTACAATGCTAAAGAAATGTAGAGAACAAGTTACCTAATTCAAGTATATCTGTGTGATTATCACAAAGTAGTATACATTACTTAATAAAATGTTAGTGATCGTATAATTTTAATAAATTTTCTTAATAATTTTCATTAGACCTGAAAACGACAGCTACATTCGCTGATGATACAGCTTTACTAGCCACTGGTGTTAGTGTAGAAGCAGCAACAGCCGCTCTATAATCAGCAGTTGAGTAAGTCACTAGATGGACAAAGAAAATGGCCCATCGAGGTCAACAAAATCAAGTGTACTCATATCATTTTCACCAATTGTAAAATAGATTATTTATCAATTGTAATCGATCAGCAAAGAATTCCACAAGTATTTGGGTGAAGTATTTGGTCTGGATGCGCAACCTGTGTAGAAAGAGCATGTTAATAAGAAACGGGATGAACTTGGATTAAAATTGAATTGGAGTGAAATTTAAAATTCAATTAGATTAAAACTGGTGGCCACGTGGAAGACACTCTGAGCTGTCGCTGCATAAGAAGCTGCTATTATACAATCAAGTCTTGAAACCAGTTTGGGTGTAAGGTGTACAGCTTTAACGTTGTACTAAGAAATCTAATAATAAAATAATTCAGCCTTTTTCTAAACGAGGTTATTCACAGTGTTGTTGATGCACGTGGTACGTAAGAAATGATGACATCCATCGGGACCTGAAAGTGCCTACGGTTGCTGAAGAGATTGTACAGTTTGAGGATAAATATGAAAGAAGCTTCATGAACAAGTAAACATTGAAGTGCTACAATCGCTTGTAAACGCTGAACTCGTTCGGCAATTGCAGAGATAAAAACCATTTGAACTAGTGAAATAAATATCTATAGTATTTCTCAGCACATGAACAAAGTGTAACTGTACTGAGAAAAGCTCCAGTTAGAGCTTACCCTACACACTGTTAAGTTTCGTATTAGAATAAAATTGCTGGATAGTTTGTAACTGGTTGCAATAAAGTTAAATAGAAAATACTGAAGAAGATAAGGATCTATAATGACAAAACGTCGTTTTCATTAAAATAAAACAAGGCGGTTAACGTCAAACTCAACACTGTACCATAAGTGGTTGATGTTGCCTGGCAGTTATATATAACGGAAAGACTATTCCAGTTTCGTAAAAGTGCACAAATGTTGCGTCTGTTAAGCATATAAAAGGTTTTTAATACAAAAAATCCCTTGTCTATCTTACACGGGATAAGACATTTCTGATCTTGTCAATTGAACGTTATTTAAACACACGCGCGCGCGCGCGCGCACGCACACAGCGTTATTCCACAGTGCTATTAAAACCAGCTGCTTTTGTTAAATACAGCGATCAATTGTACACAGCTGTTACAGAAGTAGTTTTCTTTATCACGATTACAATAACTACGTAGATTGCAAGGAATTTAATTACCCTAAATTGGTCGTAGTTAACAAGATAAAATATTTTCTGGTTTTATAATTACTTCCCTTTTTTGCGTAAACGATCCGTTAAGGTAGTTGTCTATTTTCTTTGGAGTAAAGCGTAATTTAAACAAATAATATTTAACGAAATAATATGAAAATTTTACGATGAATTTTAAATGAATTTACAATGTTTTAGAGAGACTTCAAATAATGTGAGAATCGTTGACCAAACTACTACAATGATTTGAAAAATATGAAAGAACGCGGACTGAAAGTGACTGGACCTCTCAACAGATGTAGGTGGCGTTGTGGGATAGGAAGATCCGTTAAGAGAAGAACCGAGGTAAGGGTCAAAAAAGGGTATCTGCAGAAGTAGCGGGAACTGTATTATTGGTTTGATTTTTGGAGAAGCGAGCGACAAGAATATTGAATCGCCATAACTTTGTTTACATTCTTACGCCCATGGGATACACCCATGGGATATGTGACCATTGACATAGCGACTATTCCGTGAGAATTCCATCGTAACTCCCGAATGGTTACTCGATCGACGCTGTCGCTTATGCGTTATAGAATAACGAGCTACTTAAATACATAATAGATTCAAATCCTGAGGACTCTTTAGTAACAAGTTGCTAGCGATTAATTAACAGACACGACAGGTAATTGCCGGCCCTGCCAGACTGTCAGTGTTGTCAAACTAAGGAAATATGATTTGCAGGTCGATGCAAGTGATTAACGACAGTGACCCCCTCCCCGCCAACAGACAGGTAATTCGATTTCTGTATTAGGCTGTCACCCAATTAGCGTCCTATTGCTGTCAAAATTGTGTGCACATCGTGTTTATTGCAGACTGCTGTACTCTCAGATATTAGTTTGATTCTAACAATTACGAGTACACATTCTCCACTCTCAGTGAGCGTGGTTTATTAGCAGTTTCTCGCCTTTTTCTACACTGCCGTACTTTTTGACTTTGTTTTCTTTCTTTCTTTTCCAGGCCTATCAAGAAAAAGGTCGTCCTCTTCTTCTCCACGTCAAGATATAGGCTTACAGTCTGTTCCACCTTCACTGAACCTATCCTTTGTCTACCTATATCTCGTCTTCCTTGAAGTCTGTGTCTTATTACTTGTTTAGGTAGCCTCATATCTTCCATTCTCTTGATATACTGCCTTCATTCTCTTTGTCATCATCATCTTCACGGATTAAACCAAGGATGATTTGTTCTGGTCTCAAATAGGCAAAGATTAGAGCTGGTCACTCCAGCGCTTCCTCGGACGTCCCACGCCTCTCCGTCCCCTCGGCTTACAGTTCCAGAATTGTTTGGAGATGCGGCATCCATTCGGCAAAGATGTTCCCACCAATCCGTCTGGCTAGTCGTTATTTGAGGCAATTTAGTAGTGAATATGTCCCTTGTTACTAGCATATCACAGGGTAAGACGTATGGTGGGGCTGCCACCTTCAGGCTTAAAGTCCAGCCCGATTTTCTGTCTGGGTGTTCTCCCATAAACCGGCTGTCTTACCAGACAAAAGAGAGTAGTTTTCCTTGTTCAGATATCCATAAGGATCACTAATGTAGTGGTTTCTCCTTGTCTCCCACACTTTACGTCGTTGACCAATGGAAGGTCATCCGTCTTTAGGGGCAATTTATCACCCCAAAGGCAAGTGACTCTACTTGTTCATTTTCTTTTCCTTACCGTATTCTGCTGGTCATAGAATATGCATTTACCTCGGTTTTTATATCTTTCCATTTGATCTCTAAGGGTGCAAACTTTGGTTTTTCTCAAGAAATTTATTTCACTTATTTGTATTCTTCGCTCATCATTTCTCGTCATCGTCCCAGTTTCACATCCATAAGTTAAACAGATGTTGGCATTACTTTATAGAATTCTGTCTTGGTGTCTTTCTTTGTCTTATTTCCAAGTTTTCTGGGTATAGTACTGCATATCATCTAGAAAATTGAAACCTTGGAAATTGAAATGAGATACCTGTTCTATAGTATGGTATTTTATACATGTTCTATGGTATTTGTATTGTCTATTTGAAAATTGAAATGAGATTCCTGTTCTATAGTATGGTATTTTATACATGTTCTATGGTATTTGTATTGTCTATGAACAATTATAATTGTTTATAATTATCTTGAAACGTATCGGATTCTTTCCTCTAAAGACCAATCGAGAGAAAGGTAGCTGAATATAATTTTATAATAATTTGTACAATAAAATTTTCTAGAGTAGTGTGACCTTATCGCTTGATACCCAAGAAACAGGATCCCTTGCCGTAAAAGATACCGGAAACAGTGGCGCAGCGAGGGATGGTTTTGGGGGATTGATCCGCCTCACCAGGAACAAAGGAGACGCCAAAAATTTAAAAATATAGCATTAAATTATTGATTATAAGTCTACTTATAAGTCTAATTATTGAATATAAGTCTAATTAATTAGACCAATTAAATAGATGATTACAAACATTTATGATTGAAGTACGAATTAGCCTTGTTACGAATAGCTTCGAACAAACATTGCTAGATGTCTGGTAGATGTCGAGTGGTGTACAAGTTTTTATTGTAGTTTGAGGTTACGTTTTCTTAAAAAGTAGAAGAAAGAGAGCTTTACAATGTTTATTTAGCCCGCAGTGTATCCGACTTGCTTCCAAATGTTTATTGCACTGATTATTCTTTTCACAATAATTTGAGAACTTTCAATGTTAATATTTGCTTGGTTATTATTAATATACCAATACATTGCTTGGTACTAGACTCTCTTATCCATACACCTGTTGTTTTTTCCAATTTTTAAATAATATTTTACATCCTCACGCCAAAATTTACGTTAGGTGGTAATGTCTAACCATACCTGAGTATTTTCACAAAATATGGGTTAACATAAAAAAAGGATTTTTGCGAACAACCAAATTGCAAATTTAATAATTTAATAACATTTTTAATATACACAGTTGTTGTGGTCTTCAAATTGCATGTAATATTAAATTGTTAAAATTACTTTGTTTATCCAGGTTCCCTTAATTACAAATTCTTTTTTTTTAATACAAAACGCGTTTCGAGACTTATAGTCCCATCATCAGGTGATAAAATATGTTCACTCACATGAAGTACGTCAATTAATAAAAGTCACGCACATTCCGTTTTTTTAAGCGACTCCCAACCCGCGTCATCTCATTGCGCGCATCGCTACTGATCTCGCGAGTGACTAATGATTCCACATCATACTGTGCCCGCACCTATCTGTCATATTATTCTAGCACGCGTATAGCTGTATCATATAGCTCGTAAGATTTGAAAGAAAGTTTTTCATTCAGAAGCTGATCACCCTGAGTTTTAGAGGCTCTGTAAATTTCAAACTCTTCCAGTTGGTCCATGAGTTTGCCCTTTTTCGCAGAAATGCAGTGGTTTGAAACTGTTTTGGAAACTGGAGTAATTATGGTTATGATTGATGACATGTAAGGCACAGTTTGATTTAATGTTCCTAATGTCACCCTTAGGCAGACGTTCCTTGTACCTATCCAAGAATTGTCTGCAATCCACAGTACTAATGTTGGCCTCGGGTAGGATACAAGCGGTGAGCGGCGGGCGGCTGAGCGACAGAGCGGCAGAGCGGTGAGCGGCGCCGGGCACGATCAGAGCGGCTGGGCGGTATTTTCCATCAGTTGCCATCATGGCGTCGTCCCGTGAACTAGCTAAGCTCCTAATTTTGAGCGAAACCAGCTTTTTTTGGAAACGCGACTTATTGAAGGGCAAGAGGAATTATGGCGTTCATCCCATAAACAGGAGTAGAAAAGTTTACGGAGAGTACCACCATCTGTTTAGAGATTTAAGAAATGACGAAACTAGGTTTTCTGCATATACAAGAATGTCCATCCGAATATTCGATTACATACTCCAGAAAGTAGCCCCTCGCTTGACGAAGAAAAGGCCGGGCCTTCGACAGCAAGTGACACCAGAAGAGAAACTCGTTGCAACGCTGAGGTATGTAATAAAAGACATTTACTACATTATTTACTACACTTTATTTAAAATTTGTATCAAAAAACAAAATAAACAATTTTTTTTACTGAAGATTTAAATAGAGAAAATCGCAGGTTTCATTTGGTTGAGGTGTTTGAGGCTGTTGGTTCACCAAAGAGTTGTTTTCTGGATGTCGAAGCTCCAAAGAACTACTAGCGTTTGAAGATGACTCAGATAGAATGTGTGGGGAATATTGCTGTAGCACCTTCCTTGTTTCATGATCTCTGACGACCTCCAATACGCAATTTTGGATTTTAGAGCGGAGCTGTAGTTTTCCAGATCATCCAAGCGAGTTACATATGGAAGCAAACTTAAGAAGAAATGATGGTGATCTCCCTTATCATTATCTGTTTGTTTCCCCATATTTAAAATAGCATTGATTTTTTCCTCTAGTTCCATCATTCGCTTTTCTAGATATTCTTTTTTCCTGATGCTTCTCATGGAACGGTGGGGTCTGGAAAACCTATCATCGTCTTCAGGACAGGAAGGCATTGTGCCCTGTTGCTGGCTAAGTTCTAGGTCATTGTTCTCTGCGATTTCGGCATCTATGGTGGAGTCTTCTTCTTCTCCCATTGAAGGAGACCTAAGATTTCCTACCATAGGGCTTGGAAGAATAATGACCCGGGTGAATTCCATGAGGGTTGCAAATTTCCACTTTTTGTGTGGAGGACTGGCGGCAGAACCAGATTTAGGTTGCGGAGTTTGCACTTTCTTCCTGAACGTGTCTTTCAAGTTTTTCCATTTCTTTTTACATTCGTCCCCTAGAACAAAGATTATTTACCTTGTTAGAACAAAACATTATTAATTATTTCTTTAATTACACAATTGTTAATTAATTTTAACTATATTAATTTAATTATTTTATACTAAAACATTCTGTCCTCTTTTCTTCAGGTTTTTGGCAACGGGGGCCACTTTTAGTCATCAAGCATTTGAATTTAGACGTGGAAGACGTACTGTTAGCTTGATAGTTTATGATACATGTTCAGCGATTGTGCTAGAGTTTGGACCTGAAGTAATGCCGCCACCCACCGAAGAACACCTCAAGAATGTAGCAGAAAAATATTTTCTTTGATGGAAATTTCCGAACTGCATTGGAGCAATAGACGGACCCCATTGTGAGCTTAAATGTCCTCCGCATAGTGGATCGAGTTATTTTAAGTATCTGAAATACTTTTCTGTAGTTCTAATGGGTGTTGCTGATGATGCCGATAAAAAGTTTTTGGCTATTGATGTAGGCGCTAGAGGAAAACAAAGTGATGGAGGGGTTTTTACGGCCACCGAATTTTTTAGACGGCTGGAGAACAACGAATTTAATGTACCTCCCCAAAAAATTTTACCAAATAGCAACATTACAACACCACACGTTCTCATTGGATATGAAGCATACCCATTAAAACCGTACCTCCTGCGTCAATTTCCAGCAAAACGTATAACGGCATATCAAGAAAACTTCAATACCAATCTAGCAAAAGCTAGAAAAACCATTGAATGTGCTTTTGGGATTTTAAGGGCAAAATGGCAATTTTTGGGACATGTTTAGAAGTACCAAACGTGTCAAAAATAAACAAGCTTGTACAAGCTGCTTGCGTATTGCACAATATTATCAAAGACAGGGATGGAATTAACGATGCGGACTACATATCAGTTCTCCTTGAAGAGACCGCGAATGAATTGGGAAGTTCAACGGATCCCGTTCCAGAGCAATATCGAAGGCCAACCGCAGAAGCAATAGAAATAAGGAATAAATTTATGACCTATTTTAAACAATAGCTAATTTTGCTTTGTTAAATTGGGGACATATTTAAATGTTAAAATAATAAATTAATCTTACCTGACAAGTTTATTGCCTTTCCAACTTCTTCCCACAGTTTCTTTGTAACAACACTATTTTTAAAATCATTATGTCTGTCATTCTACAAACATGGCCTGCTTTGAACTTCAGAGATCAAAGCCTCACACTAGAGGTCCGTCAATTTTCTCTTCCCTGCCATTGTTTACTGGACGAGAGCTTCGACACAACTGAAAAGACGCTGGGCGGTGAGCGGTGAGGAGCAAACGGCAACACGTTTCGCCCAGCCGCTCGTGCTTGTCGTATCCGGCCGTCCCCTACTTCCATTGCACTCAATGTAAAAAAAAACGTGAGCGGCGTCGCTCTGCCGCCCGCCGCTCGCCGCTCGTATCGTACCCGAGGCCATGCTCGAACATATTTATTGCTGGAAATTTTCAAACTTAAACAAGTTAAGCACTGTAATTGGAAAAAAAGTATTTAATGATTGTGACAAATCTGTAATTTTCTTTTCCTTTTTTTTGTCAACCGTACTTTTCAAGAGCCAAATTATGTATTCGGTGCAGTGAAATTATTTTAGGCAGTTCTGCTTCATTTTGGCTTTTGTACCACTTGATTGTTGTAGTCAGTAATTAAATGAACTCCTTATGATATATTGCAGTTTTTATCGTCATCTTCTTCATCATTACTAAACATTTCTAGCCTACACCTGGTAAGTCTATTTCACACCAATTTTTGACGTCGTCTAAATTCAGGTTGTTAATGCTCGTAGGGATTGGCAGATATCTACAATTCTGATGTCGTTCAAAACCTTCTGGTTCTGTAGACGCTGGCTGTAATTCAGATAACCATAACTTATTCCAGGCAGATTTTGGACTGTTTTCCGGAATACTTTGCTAGGTATCAGCAATCAGAATGAATTTTCAGAAAATTTATTACGCTGTAACAACACAACACAACACTTAATTACACAAGTACGAAATACCCATTCTCGGAGCCAATCCGTTCTCCTGGGTATTATTAGAACCCCGGCCACAATCAGCACGTTTCTGGTTTACCCCGGCTATAGTTAGAGCGTATATGTTACTTGTTTGTTAATAAAGAAAAATAAAAAAAAGCGTGAAAGCGTGAATGGGTAACGAATTAGTGAGATTCTAGTGTAGTGTGACTGGCGAAGGGGATGATGTGTTTCATGCACTCTTTGAATGCCACAGATGGACGATACAATCCAACCAAAACACTTCGAAACTGAATTAAGATGCAAATAAATTTATTAAGGTAATGCTCAGTAGCGAGGAACGATGGTGGTACGAGTTGGCTGTCGTATGTAGCGGCATTCTGCGCCTGAAGAATCGTGACTAAAGTGAAGTCAACGCGCACCAGGCAAACTGTGATCGAGCTGCTTGCTGGTTATTGTGCCAGAAAAAAGTTTTAAGACCGCCCCTACAAAACAACTACACTGTCTGTTAGTTTTAAACTAGCTTTTATATTAATTAACTAAAATCTTCTTCTACTTCTTCTTTTTTCCTCTTCTGAACTAGGTGTTGTGGTATACCTTTATTTTTAAGTATGTCCCATAACTTCCGTCTGATCTATAACACACTATCAAAAGCTGTGCGTTCAAAATCGATAAAGGCAATATGTGTTTTCAAAATTCTTTTTACGTCGTTTTTCTATCACTTGTATGGTAAATATGAATGTGTCATCTATGCATATTTTGGTCGGAACCGGTTCATCTCCTGTAAAGGCCATTACTTTTGTCATTTATTCAGATATGCATTTTGTGTTAGAGTCAATTTGTGGAAAATCGCTAAGAGGGGATTTAGTGTCAAATAATCGGTTTAATAAAGTCAGGTACATCATAACGGCAAACAGGTGATATTCTAGCAGAGTTTAATACGTTTGTTCAACAAACTGTGGAACACGGTAATGACTTTGGAACAGCTACCGATTGGCCTAAGGTAGGTTGTCCAAGAAATGCATCTCCGTAAATTGCTCTAGCTTTGTAAAAACAATAGACATGCTAGTGTTGTAGTGATCTTTTAGGAGAATTGAAGACGTCTTGTCATAATATTAATGTAATGACCGCATTGTATACAGGAGATTAAACGAGGCAGGCCTAGGCTCCTATTTTGCAATCCGCAAAACTCAACTAAATAATAACTACAAAAAGACTTCAGTCTTGAAAAAAAAAACGCTTAGGGTGGCTCAACGAAGCTGAGATAGGGTAATTTTACAGGTGAATGTTGTTTTGACCTATTTCCTGAATGTAAGGTCAGAGTTCACAGGGTAAAAACAAAAAATTTTCCACCCTGTGTCGCCCTGGTGGTAGGGTTTCCAGCAGGGTGGTGATGGTGTAATGAGGTGGGGTTCTAGCACATCTGAGAAGATTGGAGACTTTAAGGTGCAATGAACAGTGACAAATACTGTGAAACTGTGGAGGATGTTCGATAAACAGGTTGCAGTTGGGTATACGTTTGTTAAATCGAATCTGGAAATACTCTGGATGCAAATATTCACACTTAAGACGAAGGTGATGACTTTTCAAGGAACTGATCCCATACGGGCCAAAACTGTTATAGATGGTACTGTCCTGGAACAAGTTAGCAATTGTGAATACCTGGGCTACAGCGTGTCTTATAATGCAAGCAACGACGATGTGCATAAGTTCAACCTTACGTGCGGGGGGCCATCAGGCGATCCCTTCAGTCAGCAAGTAATGGAACACGCCTAAAATTCTACAAGGTGATGGCCGTTCCCACACTTCTGAGAATTGGACTCTAACGAAAGGCCAAGCCAGTCGCATCCAAGCGGTTTAAATGAGATTTCACAGGCACATGGCATGGTATACTCTCCATGATCATAAAAGAAAGATAGATACACGGCAGGAACTGAATATTATGAGTATACTCGACAGGATTGCCCAATATCAGTTGAATTGGTGGGAACATCTTTGCCGAATAGATGACTGCCGCATCCCAAAACAAGTATGGAAATATAACCCGAGGGGAAGGAGAGGTGTGGGACGTCCGAGGAAGCGCTGGAGTGACCAACTCTAATCTTTACCTGTTTGAGACTTAAGGGGGGTGATAATGACTATGGAGGATGTGTTGAGTCCTCTTACTCTGACGCTGCTTGCGGGAATTTACTTTCAGCAGCAGTTGGAGAACACCCCATGCCACAAACCCAAAGCAAACAGGAAATTGTTCCCTATTCAAGATATTGAGCTGCTTTCCTGGTCACCAATGTAGTCGGGACCCGAATCCAATTGAGAATCTTTAACACAATGACTTACCAATTGGCGAAGCAAATACCAATAACGGAGCAGAATTGAGACAGGCAGTCTGTACCTTAAGGCAGTGTTCCGCAACCGGTGTGCCGCGGCAAAATAGTGTGCCGTCACAAGGTGAAAGGTGTGACGCGAACTTTTACCTATTATTGTAATAAATTAATTGTCGATTTTAAGTAAGAAGGTGCTTGTTTATTCTTTAATACATGCTGATAACTGTTATATTTTCATAGAAATTAAATGTAATTTATATACTCAATATTGTTGTTATAGTTTGCTTAGCTTATCTTAAGTTATTTCTATTCTCGCCTGAAATATTGGGCCAGTTTGATGGGTTACAGGCGGCAAGCTTTGTGTTCACCGCAAAGAAAGCCGCGTAAGACTTTTAGCAAGCCTTTTAGCGGCCCGCACCAATCATACAATAGAGTTTACGTTCAAAACTCTAAACGTTCTAAACTCTATTCAAGAGAGTTCTTTGTAACACCGCATCTTTTGTGTACGGCTGGCTGTACGTGCTTTTAACTAAAATTGCGGGGATTAGCAAAAATTTCCCTCTCTTTTATTATTTTATTGCCTTGTTTTGATATTTGTGCCTGTTTGTCGGCGCTTCTTAAACTTTATTGCTCTTTTCCTTCGCCGAAGGACCCACACATTGTCAGACAACAATTACAGTATTTCAGTTCAGTTCTATCACAGGTGTGCTCTGCAGTAGTGCGAATATTGTGATTGCTACACCAGTCTTACTATTTTCTATTACAGTGTTATTAAACTAATTTTTTTTCGATATGGATAAGTTCCTTGTACGGAGTGGTCCGTCCTCGAGTGCAAGTAGTGTAACCATCGAGCCCGAAAAAAAGAAACAGAAAGTAGTTCACCGGGAATATAGTGATAATTATTTATCTTACGGGCTTTTTTGGTGTGGTGACAAAACATGCCCAATCCCCGAGTGTGTTGTGTGTGGTGAAAAACTCAGTAATGCTGCTATGTTTCCCAGTAAATTGAAACGACATTTGTCAACAAAACATTCCTCTCTGTTAAGTAAAGATGTGAATTATTTTCGTCGGTTGTTGGAACAAAATAAAAAACAAGTGACGCTCATGACTACGTCGGTACGTGTTTCGCAAAAAGTACAGGAAGCTAGTTATAAGGTAGCCGAACTTATCGTAAAGGCCAAAAAACCACACACAATAGCAGAAACGTTGTTAATGCCCGCGTGTAAAGAAATGGTAAAATAGTCCTGGATTTAGAAGCTGGTACTGAAATTTCAAAAATTCCTCTCTCTGCTGACACAAACAGCCGCCGAGTTAGTGACATGTCCAGTGACATCGAAGACATTATGAAGGAGAAAATAAAGACCAGTCGAAAGTTCTCACTTCAGATCGACGAGTCCACCGATATTGGCGGTCACGCACAACTTATTTCCTACATAAGGTATGTTGATGGGGATGTAATTGCAACTAATTTCTTTTTTTGCAAAGAACTACCCGAGCGAGCAACCGGTGAAGAAATATTTCGTACGACTAATGAATATGTGGTCCGTAATGAATTAACATGGGAGGATTGCGTTAGTGTTTGTACAGACGGAGCCGCTTCTATGACAGGCCGAGTGAAAGGATTCGTGGGTAATGTACGCGAAGTAAATCCTAACTTACGAACCGACCATTGTCTCATTCACCACGAAGCCATTGTTGCTAAGTCTTTGCCATCTCCTCTGAAAATTGTGATGGACGAAGTAGTAAAAGTCGTGAACTTCATCAAATCGCGGCCCCTAAATATGCGGCTTTTTAACGTTTTGTGTCAAGAAATGGGACAGAGCAAACTACACTTCTGGTACATACAGAAGTACGATGGTTATCTCGAGGTAAAGTGTTAACGCGAATGTTTGAACTTAAAGAGGAGGTACTTGAATTTTTGACTATTGAGGGGCATGAGTATGCGGATTTATTTGCAGATGATGAATGGGTATCTAAGTTGGCATATCTTTCCGATATTTTCGTACACTTGAATGAACTAAACAGAAAAATGCAAGGTAGAAACGAAAATATTCTGACTAGTATGGATAAGATTCAAGGATTTATTAATAAGTTAAATTTGTGGATACAGACAATTGAAAATGGATAGTGTAAGATGTTCCCAACTGTATGGCCCCTTGCTGACAATAATAAGGTGTTGATGGACTTAATTAAAGAACATTTAGTACTCTTGCAGCAGAAATTCAAAAAATATTTTGGAGAGAGTGTTGAAGATTTTGACTCGGTTCCTGATCCATTCATTATGGATTCGAAACATCTTCCGAATAATTTAGGCTTACAAGAGGAACTGGCAGATTTGAAAGCAGACAGAACATTGAAATTAAAATTTTTCGAAGTGCCTTTAGAAACATTTTGGTTGTCAATAAGCAGTGAATACCCGGCTATCTCCGAGATGGCAGTTAATGTGTTATTACCATTTTCAACTACATATTTGTGTGAACTGGGCTTCTCTACGTTGACTGAAATTAAAACATCAAAGAGAGAGAGAGACTCAAATCCATCGATGAAGAAATGAGGCTTGCTTTGTCAACGATTCCCCCACGAATCAGCCGTCTGTGTGCAGCTAAGCAGGCTCAAGTATCACATTGAAGGTATGAGTAGAGTTATTTACTTTAAAATTCGTATTTTCTACAGTGAATTAAAGTTAATAAATTGTTAATAAATGCATGAGTCTATTCCTGTTTTATAATAATAATAATAATAATAATAATAATAATAATAATAATAATAATAATAATAATAATAACAATAATGATGATGATGATGATGATGATGATGATGATAATAATGATAATGATAATGATAATGATAATAATAATAATAATAATAATAATAATAATAATAATAATAATAATAATAATAATAATTGATTACATAACGACGTAATATTTCGTAATTATATTAAGATTCATATGATTTTGAGGGGACAGACATTTTGGTGTGCCGTGTTGAGTCTAGGCCGGTCTGGGGCGTGCCGTGAGGAAAAAAAGGTTGCGGAACACTGCCTTAAGGCAACATAAGAGCACGCGTGAAGAGTGTGGAAAGCTGATTCCCTCAGCAATATCTGTCGGAATTAAGACATGTTACAACATACATACATACATCCTTGGCTGTATAGTCCAGATCAAGCCTTGGCGTCCAAAAGAAATTGCCTCCACTTATTCCTGTCACAGCGATTCGCCACCAATTCACTGCCGACCTGGTCCAACCATCTGTTCTTCTGTCTTCCAGTCTTCCTTTTTCCTAGTGGCTTGTGTTTCATATTTCATAATTCTTTTTGCCTACGTTTGCCATTCATTCTCCACACGTGTCCTGCCCATCTTTACCTATTAATTTTGACAAATCTGACAACAGTAATGTCATTGTACTTATAATATAATTCATTATTATTTCTCTTTCTCCAGACTCCGTCCCGTTGAATTGGCCCACAAATCCTTCTCAGTATCTTCTTTTAAACACAGCCAGCCTCTGTTCATCAATCTTCTTGAGTACCCACCACTCAGAGCCATCTGTCAATACAGGCCTTACCAATGTCTTATAAAGCGTGGCTTTAGTTTCTGTGGATAATAGTCTTGATTTAAAATGTTTATTCAGGCCCGCAATAGCTTCTATTAGCAGCTAGAATTCTTTTTTTAATTTTTTAATGCAGTTACTCTCAGCATTGAAATGTGTGCCCAGATATACGAAGCCTTTTACTATTTCAAAATTATAGGTATCTATTAGTATATATGAAATATTATCATTATTGTTTCCGACAGCCATAAACCTTGTTTTATTTATATTTATAAAAAACCACATAGTCTTACTAGATAATTCAACTCCTATAAATGCAGTTTTTAGACTGTTTTTATTTCTGCTGATAATGTGCATATCATCTGCTTATGCTATGAGCTGGTCTGTGGTTTTGCTGATATTTTTTTTGCCGATAACCAATTACTTTAGAGTCAAGATTTTGAAGACATAGAGTACATTACTACAAAATTGATACAGGGATATCAGAAATGGGGACTAAAGGTAAATATGAATAAAACAAAATACATGGCAATAGGTGACTTTCATCAAGATTTGGTATTGGAGGAAGACATGGGGTAGATTTCATATACAGAGGAATATAAGTATTTAGGGGTAAAGATTGAGGTCAGTGGGAAGCATGACAAAGAAACACAATCCAGAATTAATTTGGGAAAGATGACTATATCTAGTTTAAATGTAATCCTGTAGGATAAGCAAATTACAGCACAAACTAAAACCAAAATATTAAAAACCATTGTTAGACGTATCATGATTTACGGCTCAGAAGTTTAGACTACCAATAAACACACAAGAACAAAATTAATAACAGCAGAGGTAGACTTTTGGGAGACGTTCGACAAGAGTATCCAGACGTCAGAAAATTATAAATGAAGTCACTAAGGACAGAATGAATGTGAAAATTTTAATTGTTGTTTTTATCTAAACAAACAAATTACAGTGGTCTGGACACACGAAAAGAATGGCACAGGAAATATTGCCAAGGAGAGTTATGGAATGGACCCCGCCAGGAAGAAGGAAAAGAGATAGACCACCTATCACGTGAATAGAAGAAATTCAGACTACATTGAATGGACGAGAAGTTGAAGAAGATCTTTGGATGGACAATCAGCAGTGGAAGGTGAGAATTAAATCACTTTTGTAATCTTCGGTTCCGGAAAATGTGTAAACATTGTGCAGCCAGAATAATAAATAGAAAATAAAGAAAAAACGTATTTAATTGGGGTCTTAAACTTGTTTTCTGACACTGTACGTGAGGAACAAAACGACTGCGCAATGTTGGGGTAAGTATGACTGCCGTCACGCTGAAGTAACGCAGAAGTGGTTCCGACGTGAACCGAGTCAAGCAAAAGCAGTCTATGGTTTTAGTGGGTGAGATACCCATACGCCATCGGAGTGCAAACCCTTCTGTGGCAAACATTAGTTTTCCACAGTTTATCTCGTTAAAAAAAATATTCTTGTTAACTATATGGAGATAATGTGTAAACTAAACATTATATTATATTTACATTCAACAAGCATTAACCTTTTGCGATTTAATTGCATCCGTCCAGAATGTAATTTCACCCACCTCCTTCGTGTTTAAGCTGAACACAGTATACTGTACAGTTGCGAGCCAATTACGCGTTTTCCATGTTTGTACAAACAACGCGGCCGCCTGCACCAAAGTCAAAAACTGCCAACAATCATGTGTTTACACACGGCTAATTGTTATTTTGTCGAGTAAACAGTTTTTGTATTCCAAACTCCTACGACACTCTGACAAACGAGTCCACATATACTGTATAACGCAATCACGTTTATGTACCAAATACTACAACAGTTTTGTTTGAATAAAAAAGAAAATCTTGGATGATGTGTAATACTTGAATAAATAAATAAACACTTGGTATAGTTGTACAGATAATTTTTATTTTCCTGACAATTGTTTCACCAGTTACCACAGCTTCAGAAGTTACATTTAAACTGACTGATTTGAAATACGATTATCAAAATATTTACGATAATTATCATCATCATTATCATCATCCTCAAGGTTTAAACCAAGAATGGGTTGTTCCGGTCTCAGATAAGCAAATATTACAGCTGGTCACTCCAACGCTTTCTCAGACGTCCCACACCTCTCCGCCCTCTCGGGTTATAGTTCCATAGTTGTTTGGGGATGCGGCAGTCATCCATTCGGCAAAGATGTTTCCATCAATTCAGCCGATACTGGACGATCCTGTCGAGTATGCTCATAATATTCAGTTCCTGCCGCATATCTGTATTTCTTCTACGATCATGGAGAGTATACCCTGCCACGTTCCTGAGAAATCTCATTTCAGCCGCTTGGATGCGACTGGCCTGGCCTTTCGTTAAAGTCCAATTCTCAGACCCATAAAGAAGTGTGGGAAATAGCCATTATCTTGTAGAAGTTTAGGCGTGTGCCTTCACTTGCAGAGTTAAGGGTTCGCCTGATGGTCCCGCACATAAGGTTGAACTTATGCACCACGTCGTTGCATGCATTATAAGACACACTGGAGACCAGGTATTCAAAACTGCTAACTAGTTCCAGGACAGTAGCATCTATAACAATTTTTGCCCGTACGGGATCAGTTCCACAACAAGCCATCACCTTGGTTTTAATTGTGACGATAATTATTAGATTCACAATTAGCCAGTGACGGTGCTTATTGTTACCAACATTAGAACACGCACCTTTGTCAAACCTCTTACCTCTTACCTCTTACCAATGCACCCGTGATCATACATACACTACCTCCAACCCTTCCCCGCCTAACATATATTTCAAATCTGTCAGTTCAAATGTCTGTTCTCTGGGGCTGCCGTAACTGGGGAAACAATTGTCAAGAAAATAACAATTAACTGTAGAACTATACCAACTGTTTATTTATTCGACTCAGGTATTAATAAAATGTTCTACCAAATGGCGAGCGACCATTCGATCACTGAATTATGTTTATTTTTACCAATAGGTGCGGGCTCCGCATTGGGTGTAGCGGCGAGGATCGTCATCATTATCATCATCAGTGGTATGCGTGGATTTAGCAAGGGGACTGAAAGTGCATTGGAGTAAGCATCTTGAGGCTGAAAGCCGTCTAAGACAGAACACATTTAAGTCACAACTGTTCCTCCAACTTTGTCGTGTTTACTCGCTAAACTGCTATTTGTCATATTTCGGACAAGGCTTTTCATCGTTTCCACCATTTTCAAGTCCTAAACCACAAAGTTAAAAATTGAAAATGGTGGTAACACTGAAAGATCTTGTCCAGAACATGACAAATAGCAGTTTAGCAAGTAAACACGACAGAATTGGAATTACAGAGACTGCTAATTCAAATAAAAAGATGAATATCAACTGTTTACCTATTTGGAATCATGGGCCTTCAACCAACGTATCAGCCATACACTAGTTTTCAAAACTTTATATGGAGGAAGAACAACACCAGCAAGTTTTTAGATGTTTAGTCAATATATTTGCCAGTTTGAGGTGACTGGAACTTCAAACGTATATTATGATGATTTAGACAAACAAGCCTTACAGTAGAAAACTACAATTACCTTATTGTAATTGTTATTATTCCGTGTTTACCTAACGTGGAAGACAGTACCGACCATTTGGCTTCCTCTTTCTTAAAATCAAGTTATATCAGTAAACATTTGGCGGATTCAATTATTATTATTTTTTTGTAAAAAAGATTTAAGGTAAAGAAAGTAATCTTTTCTTTTCCACACTCTAATCAAATCACTTAAGGCAATGTTGGTACTTTGTTATTTTTTATTTGTGTCTTTGTGACATATTAACCTAAAGACGTCTATCAAATACCAAGCTCACTCATCTGCAGAACTCGTTCAGAATTTTACAATTTTCGGAAAATTTTAACTGTAATTTTTGCTTTTGATAATCTAAAATTAACACAACAATTCAAAGCAAACACTATATTTGGATTTTGGCTAAAATCGTTCTGTTTAATCTAATGTTAACCATGAATTTTTACAATTTTTTTCGCATGAAGATAACACTTTTTTGTTCCCCGGCTTCCAAACATTTTTAATTTACAATTCTTAACACTACGAGTATATTTAGATTGTGGATAAAGTCTCTTTAGATTGATACCAAACATAGTAATGTTGGAATTATTTCAAAACTTAAAACCCCTACATTATTGCTGCCTACTATCCAATTTTCAGGGAATCAATCTCAAAACTTTAGCTTTATATCTAAATCTCAATCTTTATATTAGCTATCAATCACAAAACTTTATAGCTTATAGATTTCTAGGATAGGACGCTCTTGCATAGACTGCATATTTACCATACAACAAGTGATAGGAAAACAACGTGAAAAGAATTTAGATACACATATTGCCTTTATAGATTTCAACAAAGCTTTTGGTAGAGTGTTCCAACCGACGTTATGGACATACTTGAAAATAAAGATATACCACAACACCTAGTTCAGGCCATAAAGAGTTTATGTAGACACACTGCGATAATGATAGACGACGGAGAAAAATCTATCCCATTTGAAACAAACCAAGGCGTAAGACAAGGCTGTTGTCTGTCACCATTACTTTTTAACCTTTATTTAGATGATTTCCTCAAAAAAATCGGAAAGAACAATCCCCTGACGGTATTAAAATTTTTCAAAATAAAAGCTTGAAAACCATTCTCTTTGCGGATGACCAAGCTCTGTTGGCCACTTCATAAGACGATTCCCAGCGAGCAATATACAGCTTACATAAAATAGGAAAATATTATAACTGTAACATATCTGAATCAAAGACAAAAGGAATAGCGTTTATAGGAGATGAACCGGTTCGGACTAAAATATGCGTAGACAACACATGCATAGAACATGTAAGACATTTCAACTACCTTGGACGTGACATTACTTCTGACCAAGATATAGAAAATAAAGTGACGAATCTTACAAGATTGTGTGGAACGATTTGGAGAATCGTAGGAGGAGAAATAAATGTAGAAAAGGAACACAAATAAAAATTTTATAAAACAAAGGCAATACCTACACTACTGTATGGCTCTGAAACATGGGACATAAAGAAAAAAGATGAGCAGAAGATACAAATGAAATTTCTGAGATCAGTTAAAAGGTGTAATAGACGAGATCGTAAGAAATGAAGAGATAAGAAGTGATTTAGATATTTTTGCAGTTAATGAAAGGATTAAAGAATACAGAAGAAAATGGATTCATCACATCAATAGTATGGAAGAAAGTAGAATACCGGAGGCGGCAAAAGAATATAACCCTAGAGGCAGGAGAAAAGTTGGTAGACCTAAGTAAAGGTCTAAAACCGTTAAGAAGCTTGGATGACCTTGGATGTATGGATACGCATGCCAAGTAGTTCCATGAAAACCGGTTGAAGGGCTCAAACGTTATTGTGACATATGCGCCAAACAGGTGGGTAGTCAGGTAGTTAGAAAGGGAGACTGCCAAATGCCGAAGGATGTAGTTAAACTGAGACTAGTTTCACCCGATATTAATAAAAACCACAGTGGTACAGTAAAATATATTTCGTAAGTTTATTCTTATACAAATTTTTCTTGCTAAAGAGAATTATCATTGTTGCACACCACTATAGATAAATTATTCCGATTAGCGCTTTCAAGCTTCACAGCTCATCGTCAGGCCAGAAATAACGGGTTATTTCCGATCTGACGATGAGCTGTGAAGCTTGATAAGCGCTAATCAGAATAATTTTTCTATAGTGATGTGCAACAGTGATAATTCTGTTTGTGATTATAACAACTAACAGAACTTTCTTAATTAAAATTCTTATTGACTTATGAATAAAGCGTTAATCCATTCTTGACTGAACTGTATTATTTTACGGATTTTTTCTATTACGTTTGTAAATTACTTTTTGTCTATTCTGCACAGGAAGTGAAAGAAATAGAACAGCACATAGGAAGGCAGGGGAAGTATGTGGGCCTCCTGGGAGTTTCACGTGGAGACGTGCAACTCCCTTAGCAAAACAACAACATTGGAAAATACATTTACACCCCCAACCGCGCGTGTGTCTCGATACCGCTTTGTTATAAACATGTGCCTTCGTTTTAAATAAAACACTAAATGATTTTCATTGAACTAAAAAAAAAAATAACATAAAATTTTGAGATAAATCGGTGATATGGTAACACATACCGTAACTTTTTAAAATTTTGTGGTAAATATGTTATTACTCTGGCATAGATAATGTATAATGTTTACCATGTACTTCCAGTCAACCGACAAACGCAATTATTCCGGAGCTGTTGAGGACTGTCTGGTGCACTGCTGTTGGCAATTCACAAATAATTAGAATTACAACTGACTTAGATCACTGGGACAGTTTCAAATCGATATTACAGTTTATAGTGGCCCTTTACATATAAAATAGACGGGACAGCTAACGATGAGTTTGTTATAAAATCTGCGATAAGCTTCAGTTATAAGAATGTTATAGGGTTGTGTGCGTTTGAAAATGTTCGGCGTTTAATATTTATTTGTGTTGTGCACTATCGTTATTATTAAACTTGGCGACTTGTACCACTGGATTACAGAATTATTAAAAAGAATTTAATACAAATGTTAACGTTTTTTCTGGCGATCAAGAATTTTTTCCTATTACTTGAAGATTGCAATCTATGCTGTTTCCCAAATATATATTGTAATATATTTACAAATTTAAATAAATATAATAAAGATTTTATAATAAATGAAATCCCACTGGTGATCTCGCCAATTTGTAATAAGACGTGCAAATAGAAGATGATGATGCCCCACTGTTGTGAGCGCCAATTTGTAATATAATCTATTACAAATATAAGATAAAATAAAGATATAAAGATAGAAATTGTGATGCTAATGACTGTTGTCTGAATCTCGGTGTTGAACTCGCCGATGATACAGCTCCACTTTAGATTCACCAATTGGTAATTATTCCAATTACAAAGAATAAATTAAATATAAATAATGTATGATAATAAGGTGTGATTTGTTGATAACAAAAATTTTTGTAAGTTATAAAATTTTACTTATATATTTTTTGTTTAATTAATTAATTCAATTAATTTAATAATTAATTAATTAATTGTATGTGCTTTAATTACTTCCAATTAAATAGGTAAGAATTTGTGCTTCGAAACTATTTGTTTCTATTAATAATTTAATTGTGTAGTTAGATCTATTAATTCTCTCTTCTGACTTTGCTCTTCTTCTTCTTCTCAAATATTTAATTTATCACTCTAAATTATTTTTAGAAGAAAGAATAACTAGCATTCACTATACAAATAAATACAAACTCTTATAACTGAATAATTATGTTCATTTGTTAACATTTGAAATTATGCGCCATTCTGGCTGCGCGTGGACCAGGCATTGGTTGATATTTGCTCAAGTCGGTAGCGAACAAAATTGAAAAAATATATGTTTACAAAATTAATTAATTAGGATTCTTTTAACTGTCGAAATGGTCAGAGAGGGGAAGGAACAAGATACAATTCTTACAGCTATTTTTAAAATAAATTATTATGGCTGAAAAAACAATGTTATTATATAAATTGTCAATTATTAAAAGTAACATCGAACCATTCGTCGAATGACGTCACTGGCTTCAAGAAGGCTGTGTCCTGGGCTCGTTCGGAAATTAAGTATGGCCGCCGTCACCTCGATTTCTCTGCTATGCACTGCTGATGCTGGTTGATCTTCTCCCTCAGAAATAAATGAGTATTCCCTTCTCTGCGAAGTTGTAGTTGTCCTGGAATATAGTGTGGAGTGTTCTTCCTTCTTCTGCGATGTCGTTTCGTGATGGTTTACTGGTGAAGTGTTCGGTGTTCAACTGTGTTGTATTCGTGTTCTGCGAATATGGTTTAATATCCCTTCAAAATGGCCGTTGATTTCTTGTGCTCGTGTTAAATAGTGTTATTGCTGTTGTTCTGAATTAGTTAGGTGTTAATTATTATCTGTTGGTGTTATTTTTACTTAGTTAACCTCTGTTACACTTTTCGAGGCTGCACTCACAGTTTTTGCACTAATTTATACTTTTTCGGTCTTCTGTCAGTAATTTCTCAACTGTTCATATTAACGATTAACAATAGACTGGCGACTGAAAGTCGTCGTTTTGGGGTAATTTATGAAATGTCTTTTTCCTCTTACCATTGTTTTTTTTATAAAAGTACATGCCTTAGATTTGGTTCAACTTCTAAATGTACATAACAAGTTTTCCCATTTATTGCTGTAACTCAATTATTTATTAATTTTACAAAAATTTAACTATTCAGCAATATTCTTAAATTAATTTTACATAATTTGATATATAGCTGTGTCTGTTTTAAGTTCATATAAGCCTAAAATTTACAATTTTTGATATTTATGGTAGGCCTCATATTTTGTACAAATTTAGTATTTAAATGGTTTACAAGTGTTTTTCTGATAATATTTCCATGAAATAATATTAATCACTCCATGATTATTATTTGTTGTTAATAATTTTGTTGTTATAACACTTCAATATTGATTAATTTACTTTTTAGTCTGAGTTGATTACCATTTTAGGCATAGTATTAGTTATTTCCAAAAGAAGTTAATTTTCTTCCTTTGTCATTCCATTCGTTATTATTTGTATCTGTACTGATTATATTTTCATATTTTTGTGTTGTATGGATTAAATTCTACACCTTATATTATGTAGTTTGATTGAATTTATTTAATTAAGTTTGACTCTCTGATAGATGGTTTTGGTTTACATTACTGGTCTGTTTTCCTAGAGTGGTGTATTAGCTAATCTGCTTTGTATTTTTTATATAGTTTACAGTTTTAAATAAAATTATAACATTCCTATTTCCTACTTGCCTCTCTGCCTTGACAAACTTGAAAATTAGTTAACATTATTTTGAATACAACAGAACATCTTATTATCTACTGTTTTTCATATATCACCTAATTATAACAAAAACATCTTTTTTCTATTATTTTTAACTGTATCATCAAATGATAACAAAATATCTTATCCTTATTATTTTTAATTATCTTATTTAGTTATAACAAAAATATCTTATCTATTTCCCTGGACATAATTTAATTAGAAAATAAAAACATCCTATTACTAGTAATACTGTCAGTCATTAACTGTCTTTTGTATTTATGTTTCTTTTGATAACAACTCAACTGTGATTAAAAACATCTTATATCTATTATCACCTTATATCTAATATATTATCTGATTAACAATAAATAAAAAACATCTTATTATTAGTTATACCCTCAGTTATGAACTGTCCTTTGGTATTTATTGTCCTTCTCACAATTTACTTCACTATAATTAAAAAAAAAAAACAATTTATGGGTAATAGTATTTCTTATATCTAATTTAAAAAACTCTTATTACTAATAATGTTGTCAGTCCTTAGACTGTCTTTGATTCTAATGGTTTTACTAGTATTATCTACACTCATGGTAGTCCTTTTATATTATTTACACTTCATTGAATATTTTTTCATAGATTTTTTAGCTATGTTTCTCACTACACTCACTGTAGTTTCTAATTTTTGTTACCTCACTTCACTTTATTGGGTTCTACACTATGGTAGTCTTTTTAGTGGGTTCTACACTATGGTAGTCTCTTTTGGCTTGTTACATATAATACTTATATCTAGTTTACAATTCGGTTTTCATTGGATTGTATCTTGTAACTTGAGTTACTGGGTCTAAATATATTGGTTTTAATTTAGTTCAATGGCATGTATTCCTTTATTAACATTTTTGGAATAGCTCTTCTTATTTCTAGCCTCTTGACATATTTTGTCCTTTCTTCATTATTATATTAGTAAATTTCTTGTTTTGTGGTTTCTCTGCTTCTTGACTTTATAAATTTCTCTTATTAAAATTGTTTTCACCTCTTTACCTCTTTTTTCTTTTCTTTCCTTTTTATTGCTTCCCCAATCTACTGGGTATACTGCTGGTTTATTGGGTTTTTATATATGGTAGGTTATTCGTATATTGACCAATAGTTTTCTTTGTTATTGTTTATTCTTATTAACATTTTATTGACTTAATGTACAGTTTCTTTAGTTTAATCTTTAACCAATTAATTATTTTCACTCACTATGGACATTTTCTTCTTTATTTATGTTGCATTAAGTTAAAATTTTAATGCGATAATTCTGTTATGCTACAATATAAACAAAAATATTTATATACACTATACTCGGACTGATTTAAACTAGATAAAACTAAAAACAAGTGAAACGTAATAAATAAAATGTAATATTGCACTGGTATTTCGTGGAGTTCACAGCACTCTTGTGCTGTGCTTTCGTGGGGTAAATATACTTGTGGCTCTCTATATGTCGGAACGGACGACTTCAAAGGATTCCTGACTGCAACGTGAGATACTTAAAAAGATAACGTAGAAGACTGAAAAGTGGCGCAGAGGTTGTATCTATGAAGACAACAAACAAAGTGTAATAAATAAAAATTTAATTTTATTCTAGTTTTTCAAGGAGTTCACAGCTCTATTTGGGGTAAATATACTTGTCGGTTTCTATACGCAGGAATGGATGAGTGAGCGTGAAATACTCACAAATCTGAGGTAGAGATCTGAATACTGCCGCAGGTTGTACCTATGAAGACAACACAGGCACATTGTAATACAGATGGCAGCGGCAAGATGATAGTGTATGGAAAAGATAACAACTGCATGGAAGATAGTGTTGGTAGCACTGCCAATTGTCGTCCTGACAAACACGATCGACAAAACTGAGGTGGCTGAATAATTAGAACTGCAGGATTGTGACTGGACGAGAGACTCGACACTACAATGACTTGCAATAACGAGGCAGTGTCGAAATAAACGCTACCCCATAACAAAATCGATCGGATCTATTTGTGTTCAAAATGTCAGTTTATATAGTAAAGTACACTTCAAAAATGCTGTGAAAGACGGAGAACTGGAGGATGGTGGTGGAAATAATAGAACGTTGTAAAAGAGAACAATAGATCTAACTGTTAGGTCTTTTAACAGGCAACCGCCAATCACAGCTACTGAGGACGATCACAGATTCCAGGTATCGAAACATCAAGCACAAAAAAAAGAAAAATTGAAAAATTAGAATGGAAACCGTAAGAATAGAGGATTTACCTGAAGAAATCACTCATCGCTTAGAGTTTTTGAAGAAGTGCTTTAGAGGTTCGACTTCCGGTCATTCCAAGATGGACGCTTCAAGAGAACTCAAGCTACGGTTGTCGGGAGAACGCTGCTGAGGAAGGAGTTCTACCCACGATTGACAACGGCGACACTTTTTGCCGCCACCGCTCAGACTTCGAGTTGGTTCCTTGCTGGTAGAGATGGATAAACGAGAAACATACGCTGATAGACATAATACGTAGATACGAGTTGGTTTCATGAGGAACGACAATTCCTGTCCAGAGTATACAAATTGTAGACAGATGGTATGAATCTTTGAAGGTGTATTTTGAAGGTTAGATGAATGGAAGTGTATCATGTAAGTGTATAATTTTTATCGAATTAGTATTTTGATTACGATTAATGACTTCAAACGAAACAGTGCTGGAAACAAGGAATAGGTTCCCGAAGAGTTACGAATATGGACCATAGCTTTATATGGATATGAGACGTGGACAATTGGAACACAGGAAAGGAGAAGACTTGAAGCACTTGTGTTCCATCGACGGCCACCTTCAGTGCAGAAGGCTGCAACACACTGACCTTTTTCTCTACAATCGTACGACCTTTTTGTGATTATGCTTGTTAAGGGTGCATATTATTGAACATTAGTCTGGAAGCTTGCAGGCTATAAATAGGCAACAGATGCCGCTTAGAGTTTAGTTTTACGTTGGGCGAATTACTCAGTGCGTCTCAAAAGGTTATTAGCGAAAAGTGATTAATGTGGGGGACTCTATTAGTTAACATTATTATTGCGTGTGGACAAATTTAACTTGAACTATTGTACTACAAATAATTAATTGTAATTAATTAAAGCTGGTAATTAGTGGCTTCATTGGTGTCTGTATTTTGTTTCCGCTGTACCATACGACGATCAGTGAGACTGTCACAACAATATAACACACAATTAATGCGAGTAAGTGAAAACACAAAGAGTTACAAATGTAATACTAAGATATACCAATAGATTATTATATACCGTAGTAGTTCAACGGGTAAGAAAGTAGTAAAATTATACACAGTGTTTACGAAAAGCTAAAAAAAAATAAATTTAAAATGTTGGGAATTTAAATAAAAGACGCTCCATTCTCTACAGACAAAATTTATTATGAATTTAAAATGTAATAGGAATGTTATCTCATTCGTTAACGATACCGTGTGTTTTCCTGAAGAAGTAAAAATGTGTAGGAAGAGTCTTATAAACTAGCGTAGGCTGGTTGATAACGATAACAACATAACGTGTGGATGCAAAGCTCACAGACAGTACAAAGCCTTGCTGATAGCGATACGTCCATTGGCGACCGCCAGTGGGGCGCGTTTGAATGGAATAGAGCAGCCATTTGCTAATGTACATGGTTCGCCTTTTGCCGTGTTGTCTCTAATTTATTGTGAACGATAACAAAACAATTTTTTCTTTTTAAAATCTAAAATAACTTTTCACTATGCGTGTTAGCGCCTGAAAATTCTAGTTTAGGCACGCTGCAATATGTTCACTGTGGAGACAACGTAGCAGGGGCGGACCCAGCAAGCAATTTTGGGGAGAAGTGTTGCCTGGGGGGGGGGGAAGAATATGAAAAACTGGACCATCCTTTAATGGTCTAAAGCAGTGGTTCTCAAACTTTTCAGTCCGCGGACCCCCCAAAATAATTTAAAAATTGACAGACCCCGTCTGAGTTCAGAAATAAAACAAACAGTAAATATGATAAAAACTCTTATATATTAATTAAAATATATTAAAATCAAAATTATCTTAACTTGCAAAATTATAATATTAATGATATCAAACATAGCTTAATGTAAACAATGAAGCTGCTTTTGAACAATGAGATCTGAAATATTGCGTTTAATGTCTGATAATTTCTATATTAAATCACCTCGACATGTAGTATATTTCTTAACTCTGACTTCAAGTACGTGAGCAGGGAGAATGCGGCTTCACGCAAATAAGTAGAGGAAAACACAGTTAAACACTTCAAAGCTTTTTTTTCCTAGTTCAGGATAGTCAGTCGTTACAGACGTCTGCTAGCTGTGATTGCTAAGATTGTAATTTTAATGAACTGTCAGATGAAAGTTCTGCCAATTAATCTTATTTTTGTAGTGTAAGAGAGAGGTCTAGTAAGTTCGGCTGACAAACAGATCTGCTACACGACATGATTTAAAAACATTATTAAAGCGATTAGTTTGATATTACTTTTACAATTACAATTTATTAGTTTGAATCCAAAACAAAAATACTGAAATCATCTATTAATTGTTTTAAGATTCTAAAATTTAGATTTTAGAGCATACAAAATCGGAGAAAACTACGGTATATTCTAATTTTTCTTAGAAGTGTCTGGGGACCCCACTTTGGTCTAAAGTACAAATGATACGAATAAATGAAGCTAAAATTCAGTATGGTATTATCAACACAGTAAATTTATTAACGTAGAAGTAAAAAATCATAACTATGTTTTTCAGTTTATCGTTATATTAATAATATTCACTTACAGTTTACCATACACACTACTCATTTAAGTTATGTATCAAGCGAAAATTGCCGTGGTGGTCAGGAGCAGTTACAATTTAAAGTAATTTGACAGAAAAACTATGAATCTACATAAGATGATACGAACTATGTATCATGTTCACAATCACAAAACCATTCTACAATCACAATACAACGAAGAAATCTGGTCTGCTGTAAATATTTGTGGGGTATTTCTTCCATTACCCCCGCCAGTGGATCCGCGCCTGCAATGCCAGTTAATACCACACACACACACACACACACACACACACACACACACACACACACACACACACACACACACACACACACACACACACACACACACACACACACACACACACACACACACAACCGCTAGTTAATACTCTCAAATAGGTACTTTTAATCCTATTATTAAAATTTCTCTAAGGCATTACGTACTTCCATACTGATAATAGACCTCTTCCAAATCATCTCTCATATTACGATCCCTGATCGGTCTCATTCACTGGAAGTTGTAACTGCTTTTCGCCGCGTTACAAATCCAGGGAACCCTTCGTAATTAAACTCCGTTAATTAGAAGGGCTGCCTACGTTGTAACAGAATTGATCACAAATAATTAAAATAACATATTACTTACTAGCTGTGTAATTGTTTACTTTGTGTAAGGAAACAATGGCAAGGTATACAATTGATTTAAGCACTCCTCATATGTGGGTAACAAGAAGACTTCTCTTTATTCAACATTTAAGAAAAACATATACTGACTGATGCCATGACATTACTAACTCAATTATTAAATTATCGAAAGGTTTCTTTAAACTTTGGCATCAAACTAGATTCTATATATAGTTATACCTCGGATCCGGGTGAACTTTCTATATTAAAACTTTTAATTATACTCTTTTCATGATATTAGCTTGCAAGACTTTCTTTTAATTCAACATTTAAGAATGGTATTATTGCTTGAGTTATATTACTCTACATTAACATATAAACTGCTACAACGTATGAAGTTAGAATAGTTACATGAAATATTAATTAATAAGATATAATCTTATAAACATTAGATTTAATTTATAAGTCTTTACAAAGTTAATCATTTCTGAAAAGTCTCTTTCAAGATGTGTTGTGTAACAAATATTAGTAACCCTCGATAGACAGGCTATCGAGTCACCTTTTAATTGGTATGCGGAAGACTCCTCCTGGGGTATCAGTCTTGGGAAACAGGAACAGCTACGTCGTCATCTCGGTCTGGCTATCCTCTGTAAAGGGCTCCACAAGTTAGCAGGGAGAACACTTGGTCATGTAGTTATCTACGATGATCATGTAGATTCTCGGATGTCCTGATCTGCATATTCTGTCACGTGCAGTAGAGTTTGTGGCTTCTGCTAGTTCACATCTCCGGGTATTACTTTGGAATAGTTGTTATTCGTTGAAGTACGTAGTCATCTGGTGTTACACTTTTTGTTACGTTTCAATACTTTTTGTTTTACATAACTTTAAACTTATTGTCTATTCACATGACTACATTAATTAATACATCCAGATGCTTTAAACAAACTACATCTGGTACACTTTCTGAAGATGAAACCAAATATGATACACATATTTGAAGAGCATAGCTCTTACGTCTACACTGTACGGAGTCGCCATTGCAAGAGAGAGAATTTACGCTCCCTTCGCCAGGTACTGGACAAAAGTTAGTGGGACAACTTCCGCGCGAGAATATAGTTCCTAACTATATTTAAGTTAACATTTTTATTTATTTAAACTATCCCTAAACAAATATATATAATTTAAATTAGTTGTTTTAGCGACTATTTATGTCTTCAGATTTTTTTATTATTAACATTAGTTTTTTTTTATCTTATTCTTACTCACACAAGACTCTGAAAGCATGTCGAGTCTGGAATCAACAGGAAAGCGCCTGCTTACAAGCAAAGGGTTAAATACGATATTAATAACGCTTTACAATTTATCTTTTTATTTGAGTATCTTATACATAACTAATAAATTACTGCTTCCTCTCATACTGAGTACATACAGGTATTTTATATTAATACAGTGAGATTTAAATGGCTTAAGAGCTCGCAACCTTAATTTTTAAAATTTTTATTCTCTTGATTATTTCTTTTATTTAAATCGTCACATACTCCACCGCTTGAATTGCACGCTACGGTTAAGCTTTTTTTTTTTAGTCTAAGTCACTATTGGGCACTGGGATATTGAATGGGGTTAGTGTGTGTAATTTCTTTCACATACTTTCTTGTACACTTTACAACGTTCTCCACATAGTTATTACTTATAGTTACAGCACAGTACACTTTATATTCTTATGAACTACCTTTTTTTTTTCATACTATTTACACTAAATATTTACACAATTAAAACACAAAACTCTTTCTTATCTCTATCACTTAATTTTACTACCGGTTTTTTTGTTTGTCTTACTCTCTTTTCTATAGAGTAACTTTCTAAATCTCTACTATTTAGAATTCTATCTTTTCTTCTGTGAGTCCTATATATAACTCATGTAGTTAATGAGTGTTAGTACCCGTCTAGTTAATGATTATTCATTAATGCATGCTTCGCAGAACTGGAACTCAGGTTGATCAGGCCTCGTTTCCAAACTCTACGTTTTACATTTTTTTTTTTTTACGTGGATTTAGAAATATAATTTTCTTTACTGCCTAGTATTCCTTTTTTCTTTTTTTTTTGTTATACTATACAGTCACTTCTTCTTATACAACTTTAGTTGCGATATATGCGATCTCCGCACATATTTCTGAGTTGCAGGTTCGCACAGGGCTACTGTAACTGGAGTTAGGTACTTTTGGATTTGGTAAGGGCCACACCATCTGAATGATAGTTTCGAGGTGGTCTTATCAATCGCACTACTAATGGGGTGAGTCTTGTACATTACTAAGTCACCTACTTGGTACCTGACTGAGTTGCTATGATTACCTTTCTCGTGGTATCTTCTGGATTTTTCCAAGCTTGCTCTCAAGTTAGAGCGGGCTTTGTTCCATATTCTCTTTATCGGCTTATCCGTTATTTGCGGAGGCAGGAGCTCGTGTATATTCCATCTTGGGACAAAGGGTGGTTTGGTCGATACTTGTATAGTAACTCGAACGGGGTCGACTTGTGACCTTCGTGGCTATTGGGGACTGGGAGTACGATTAGTATCAGTGTGTGAAGTTATTTAATATTAGTGCACAGTTTGTTTTTTTCTAATTACCTTTAAATGACCTTATTCATTTAAATGATCGCCTTCGTGAAATTCCCTTTTTCTCACTTCTTAAGTACTAACTTACATTTTAATCTTAATACTAATTTCCAAACCTTAGATTGGAATGATCCCTACTTATCCGTAACTCACATCATCCCGGCCCGACTGACACCAGCTTACTCTAACTACGGAAGTTAGCTTTCAGCATTTATTAATGATCTTTGGCCCATTTCTGCCCTATCATTACCCTTTCAGTCGGCGCCGTTGTGACCTGTTACGTTACATTTATAATCACTACTTGATTATATCTCATAAACTTATTTCTAATGTGATCTAAAGAGGATCCCATACTCCACTTTAGATCACTGGTTTGAGAGAAGCGGAATCTCACGAATATGATTCTCTTTTATCTCTTTTTACACTACTTAAACAAACTATGCGGGAGAGGAGACACTTCACAATGCATTGTCATACTCACTAGGGGTGGTTTTCAATTGTTCAGGCTAGCACCGGTTTCTCACAATAGGAAGGGTGCGTGGCTGTTTACTACAATACCGAACACGCTTTTATTTTCTCCTACTTGCCACCATTGCAAAGTGTTTACAATGTACAACTGAACTTTTTATTATTATTTTCTTTTTTTTCTACTTACTTCTAC
This sequence comes from Magicicada septendecula, assembly GCA_034769895.1. NCBI lineage: Eukaryota > Metazoa > Arthropoda > Insecta > Hemiptera > Cicadidae > Magicicada > Magicicada septendecula. The sequence continues at coordinate 561,071,854 of CM068369.1, forward strand.
ACTTCACACAATTTTAGTATAACTTAGGATTTATTTAGCTCTAGTATTTAAATCAATTATTATTTATTAAACTACTTTGGGGATTTAAGGAACGCTCCTAGAACTATCGTCTATTTAATCACCATATTTATTTAGCACACTTTAATCATTATTATAACTTTATTATTAAGTCACTACAGAATTTAATTGCCGTCACGGGGAAAACTTGAACTACTATACTGTACACATTTATGTTTTCTTGCACGGTCAAATCTGAAATAAAATTCTCCCTCGTAGATGTCAAGAATCATTCCTGTCTTACTAATAAAATCTGCACCTAATATTAAATCAGGTCCTAATTCTTTACATACTAACATTGTAAATATCCAACTTAGGTTTTTTATTTTAACCATAACGGTAATGCTCAGGTTTATATTTATTTTATGTTTATCAGCGGTAGCACACTTTATATTCACAGGTTGGCTCCGTTTTACTAGATGATGTTTAGCTAATCTGTCCGCTAATTCTTGGCTGATTAAAGTTCTACTAGATCCCGAATCAATTAAGGCGATGGGGGATGTAACGCCTAAGTCGACTTGTATTAATGGTAGTGAATTTTTTTTCCATTTACATCTATTAATCGCATTACACTTTTCACGAAATTCTCGCACATAGGGGTCAATTTCTTTCGCACCTTTTTTGTTTTTCACTTGGTTACAGAATAATTCATTCTTATTATTATTACTGGTTTCTTTTAGTTTACCCAATTTTGAGTAGCTGCGGGAGACACAGGTTTTCGGGTCTCCCTGCCTTACATGTTTTTTGAATTGGGGTTATTCCGTTCCAATGGCTTACTTTTGCACTCTCTTCTTATGTGCCCATATTTGCCACAATTATAACAGGTGGGTTTTCTGCGAGGTGGGTACTTGGTTTCCGCTTTATCTGGGTTTACAGTTAACTTACCAGCTTTGCGCACATGGTGAGGTCTACTAGAAACTTGTCTTTCATACGAGGTTGTTACATCAGGCAGTAGTGCTCGCAATTGATGTCTATTAGTTCCAGAGGTTTTCATCGCTTCTCTATTTTGATCTGAGTACCATACATTTGAAGAATGGATACTGCACTGTTCTAGATCAGCAATTGTATTGGGTCTATTCATCAATGATAGTCGAGATCTTTCTTCAGGTGACACTCCTATTAAAATGGTGTCCACCAGTTGTGTTTCATTCCAGCTTACACATAGTAGTCGAGAGGACTCCCTAATATCGGAGATGTAGTGAGCTAATCTCTCCTGATGTCCTTGTACTCGGAGTACTGTCTTTCTTTTTATTTCCTCATAGATGCCGGTGGGAATAAAGTATTTTATTAAAGAGCTATGTAGCTCTTCTACTGGGAAAGTAGAGGTTAGGGCTTCTAGCACACGATTTTTTAACGGGGGTTTACACTTTGGTAACAGAACTTGTAAAATTTGCCAGTCATTCAGCTGCTGTAGATCCTTTATCTGAAGAAGATAACTAATAAATGTTAGTAACTTGGAAACATTTAAACCATCTGTATAAGGGATTTCGGATAAAATCTTCTCCACAGGGTGAGTCATTTTTCCGTATAGATCTGCGTTATAGTTCATAGGCGTAATTCCTCGATGAGGGCGATTTGATTCATTGGGGGTGTTGGTCAATTCATTATTTCCGGGACGAAACTGAAAATGCTCGGGAGGAGGGACATTTACATCTGTATCAGTATTTTGTTCTGGGTTCGCTTGCACTTGCGATACGATAGGTGAGTTCCGATCCGAGTTAGGCGGAGGTAAACCAGTGGTGGGGGATTGTATTGGGGAGATGTGTAATTTCATTAATGATTTCTCTATTTCGTACATCCTGAATGAGTCGGATTTTCGTCTTAAATCGTTGATAATTGAAGGTAAGCGGCGTAGAGCTTCGTCTGCTAGCTTTTGTACATCAACGGGTATTTCTGTGAGATTCGGCCAGATCGACAAATTTTTTATTCGCCTGGTTAAATGCTCTATTCTCTGGGTAGTCCGCAAAATTTTTGCCGGAGATTTCTCGTCTTGGAGTGTTTGAGACAATAAGTATAGTTCACTATACTTGGCATTACAAATTTCTTTCTCGCTTTCATAATCGAGTTGGCTTAGATTGTTTAATTGCACGGGCGCATCAAATCCACATTCGCGAATTGAACTTCTTAATTCCGCGACTGTTACATCCGCATGGGGTAGTCCACGCAAAAGGGCTTCGTAAGACAGCTCGTCTTTTAATAACAAATCCGGGTTAAATTGGGCCATTTTGTTCTAACACATTAGCACGTACTTAAAATTAATACTAGCATATTACACATATATTACATATACATATAATAAATTCATAAGTAATAAAATTACACAAATTAGAAAAGAACAATTTCTCTTCTAAGGGAGAGACAGAAATCACACACACATATCTTTCAATGTTAAATAGCCGATCAGCTGTTTACTGGAATGTAGGTCAGAGGGTGGCCTACATATTTAGTTAACAAAGGAGGGTTGAGCGTGTGTGACAATGGGGTGTTTGCTTTTACATATTATTGTCTACACAATGCGAGTGAATAACACCAACGACCGGTATAAACACGAGAAAAGGGGAGAGCAATCTTATGCAACACATTTATTATTATTCCGCTTAGACAACACTTTGGCTCCGTTCATTCATAAACTTTTCTCAATTAAATAATTACTTATTTTGTTCACAAGTTTTAAATCACGAACTTCTACTTAATTACTTTATTATTATTAACAAAGTTATTTTTAATCAAATTTTTTTTATAACACATACTAGTGTATGTAAGCTAGATAGTTGGACATACACTGTGCAGAATGATTCAGGAAACAACAGGCCGTAGTTTGTCGTAAACAAACCTGTTACAGATTGTTCGGTTGACCAAAATTCTTATGCTTGGTCACAATTCATGTCTGCAAGTACTTACATCGAATTATGCAGTTTCTGTAGGAAATGCCAGTAGGAACCTGCATATAGCATTTCGCATTGTATGACGCTAATGATATTTCACTCATACATACTACCATCTACATAACGTAATACATTACTAAATATGTTTCGAACATTACATTTTTTTAAAGTAACTTTCTGAGTGCATATATCAATATTAAATCTTTAGTTATTAATCATACTATTTATCCACGCATAGTGAATGCAATTTTGTTTGTGACACTATATACACAATTAAAACTCTTTCCTTTGTTTCCTTTATTTTTTTTTTTTATTAAGCAGAGTGGCGCACTTTTGTAACTGCTTTTCGCCGCGTTACAAATCCAGGGAACCCTTCGTAATTAAACTCCGTTAATTAGAAGGGCTGCCTACGTTGTAACAGAATTGATCACAAATAATTAAAATAACATATTACTTACTAGCTGTGTAATTGTGTACTTTGTGTAAGGAAACAATGGCAAGGTATACAATTGATTTAAGCACTCCTCATATGTGGGTAACAAGAAGACTTCTCTTTATTCAACATTTAAGAAAAACATATACTGACTGATGCCATGACATTACTAACTCAATTATTAAATTATCGAAAGGTTTCTTTAAACTTTGGCATCAAACTAGATTCTATATATAGTTATACCTCGGATCCGGGTGAACTTTCTATATTAAAACTTTTAATTATACTCTTTTCATGATATTAGCTTGCAAGACTTTCTTTTAATTCAACATTTAAGAATGGTATTATTGCTTGAGTTATATTACTCTACATTAGCATATAAACTGCTACAACGTATGAAGTTAGAATAGTTACATGAAATATTAATTAATAAGATATAATCTTATAAACATTAGATTTAATTTATAAGTCTTTACAAAGTTAATCATTTCTGAAAAGTCTCTTTCAAGATGTGTTGTGTAACAAATATTAGTAACCCTCGATAGACAGGCTATCGAGTCACCTTTTAATTGGTATGCGGAAGACTCCTCCTGGGGTATCAGTCTTGGGAAACAGGAACAGCTACGTCGTCATCTCGGTCTGGCTATCCTCTGTAAAGGGCTCCACAAGTTAGCAGGGAGAACACTTGGTCATGTAGTTATCTACTATGATCATGTAGATTCTCGGATGTCCTGATCTGCATATTCTGTCACGTGCAGTAGAGTTTGTGGCTTCTGCTAGTTCACATCTCCGGGTATTACTTTGGAATAGTTGTTATTCGTTGAAGTACGTAGTCATCTGGTGTTACACTTTTTGTTACGTTTCAATACTTTTTGTTTTACATAACTTTAAACTTATTGTCTATTCACATGACTACATTAATTAATACATCCAGATGCTTTAAACAAACTACATCTGGTACACTTTCTGAAGATGAAACCAAATATGATACACATATTTGAAGAGCATAGCTCTTACGTCTACACTGTACGGAGTCGCCATTGCAAGAGAGAGAATTTACGCTCCCTTCGCCAGGTACTGGACAAAAGTTAGTGGGACAACTTCCGCGCGAGAATATAGTTCCTAACTATATTTAAGTTAACATTTTTATTTATTTAAACTATCCCTAAACAAATATATATAATTTAAATTAGTTGTTTTAGCGACTATTTATGTCTTCAGATTTTTTTATTATTAACATTAGTTTTTTTTTATCTTATTCTTACTCACACAAGACTCTGAAAGCATGTCGAGTCTGGAATCAACAGGAAAGCGCCTGCTTACAAGCAAAGGGTTAAATACGATATTAATAACGCTTTACAATTTATCTTTTTATTTGAGTATCTTATACATAACTAATTAATTACTGCTTCCTCTCATACTGAGTACATACAGGTATTTTATATTAATACAGTGAGATTTAAATGGCTTAAGAGCTCGCAACCTTAATTTTTAAAATTTTTATTCTCTTGATTATTTCTTTTATTTAAATCGTCACAAAGTTTCCTTCTGGTTACTTCAGTAGTAGAATTATTTGTACATATTGTTGTTCCTGCCCTAGGTTGCCATGGCCCACATATCAAGGGAATTTTTTCCCGGAGGGAAACATTTGCGGAAGTAGGAACTTTCTGCCGGCCTAACTGGACAGTGGTCAACGAAAGTTCTTCTTCTTCTTCACTAAATGGCTTGGGCTATAGCCTGTTCCGACTTTGCTGAGTATCTGACCATTTTTTCAGGGTCTTCCACGATCTCTCGTTCCCACTGGCTTGTTTAAGAATACGAGTTTCTACCATGCGCTTTTCTGTTGAAGTATTCGAGTAAACTAAATTTTACAATGGAATGGTTACCGACCCCTTGCCGCCAACCTGGAGAACCACTGCTTTCGGGGCACGCAACTCCTGGACCGACCGCCTTCTCTACGGCTGATGAGCCCCGTCTGCCCAGTGCTAATTTTGGTTCACACCGGGTATTTTATTTCACCGGCACCCCACAACCCATGAGGAGCCAGACAGCATTCCACCTATCCATCTCCTGGGGCGGCGTCCGATGGGGGGATTAGCAAACCCCGCCTAGGAGCAGTACAGCGGAGGAAGTGACTACGTTGCAATACGCCTAGCTCCCAGATTACTCGAACGGCACCCGGGCACACCCCAAGTTCTTACAGTTTTGATAAAGTGACATTTTTTATTACACAATTCCATTCCACTCCTCAATTTACGTAGAGGGAGTTTGACACGTGGGGGGGGGGGTTGAGAAACGACCTCATAATTTACTTAAATCAATTTAAGTTTCATTCTATTCAAGATAAGGGTAGCATAGATGCCTGCAGAATTGCATGGAGAAATACATACAGAAAAGGATGCATTTCACTGATCACTGATCAGGTTTCTCTGATCGTCGTAAGGTACAGTGGAAACAACAAAATACAGACACCAATGAAATCACAAATTACTAGCTTTAATGACTCACAAATAACAATTTGAAATTAAGGATACCCCTCCTTCTTCTTCCACCAGGTCTCCCCGTAAAAAGTTTCTTCAATATGGATGTCTCTAACATTCTCTGGACAAGCACTGCCCACCGGATTCCACTTTTATTTATGCCAATGACGGTACCTGTTTCTCCATATATTTACTGGACCGTAATAGGGCAGTTAAATTCTGATGGTTCGGAGTTGGGAAATAACCTACAGAACCAAGGGAAGGTGATTTACCCTATGGATTATGGAAACCATAACCATCTATAGGTATAAAACTGGAGAAATAAATTCCGAAGATTTGAAGCAATGGAAATAAACCTTTATAGGTGGTGTTGGTGGGTAGGGAGGGTGTATGTACAGGCTTTAGTGCATTAGAAATTAATTTGAGTAGTGCATTAGACAAATTTGTGTAGACAAGACACGTTTAGGTACTATAAATACGTACGAAGCGCTTCATATTGTTACGACGGTCTACTCGATCGTCGTAGGTACAGTGGAAACAAAATAAGTACAAGACACCAATTAAGTCACTAATCACACCTTTAATTGTTATAGTAAAACAGTTCGTAATTAACAACACAGTGTCTACAACAAATCAAATGAAATTGTTCATACGCAATAAAATGTCCACTAATATTAAAACTCAACTGTATTACAATTATACCGTCCGAATACAAAACGCAACACTTCACTAATAACTACTTGAACGTACACCGTAATAACCCGAACCGCTCTGTAAATATATCGCACTAATACTCTCGAACCGCACAGTCAAAAATCTCGCATTGAACTGAACTACTAAGGCCGCGACGCGATGTATTTATAGTTACGTTCACACACCAGAAGCTTCCAAACTGCGTCTTATCTCTCGCGAACTACGTAATTGCTGCGGCCTTGACACAGTCCGAGCGCCCGAGCGAAGGCTTGGTATAGTCGAGAAAATTCTCGCAACATGCGTTTAGTAGCACGTACACCACACGCTTACGTCGAGATCTTTCTGGCGCATTCGGTAAACGCGTAGATTGTTCTATGCTGTCGTAGCACTTCCCCCTCCTTAAGCCTGTTCGTCCCGAACTGGCAAAGCGTCTTCGAAGTAATACTCGACCAGGCGATCTAGGTGGCCATCCTTGCGAAGGATAATTTTCCCGTTCTTCGAATTCAGTCTCGTGTGATCCGAACATCACGTTCCCAGGAATGCGAATCTTTCGCGCAACCACTAGCTTCGCTGGAATCACTCTCGTTGCGTCATGTACTAATGACCTAAATACCACTGGCTGATCCAAGTTTGTTTGGTTCTCGTCAACAACCTCTTGCGTAACCTCATCTTCAGCCACTTTACCCTCGGGCGCTTCTATCAGCTCAGGAACAAGCAAGAGTTTTGTCTCGACACCCATAGTTGGCTCTCCAATCACTTCTTTTGTCGTTATACTTATTTGTACTTCCTCTGCTAGTTCTTCCTCCATTTCCGCTTGCAACAGGGAGGTTTCCTTTTGACCAGACTTGTTGACTTTTTCTTCGACTAATGCCACTCGCTTAATCGAATGGTTGGTAGACCCTGTCATTTTAGCCATGCAAAGCTTTATCTTTTCTTGGCCAACTTTCAGGACATTCTCTCTTAAGTCCACAACGAATCCGTAGGCGTTCATAATGTCCGTGCCAAGAATCACTTCATCGACAATGTCTGCAACGAGCATTTGGTGGCTAAACTCAAGAAGACCCAGGCGTACACGTACGTCTACCTTTCCTAGCACCTTGACGGGGCTTCCAGTCACAGTCTGTATTGTACAAGAGCTAATTAGAGGATGGCGGTTACAGACTAAGTCGGGGCGCACAATGGACACTGTTGCGCCCGTGTCAACTGTAAATGATGTTGGTTTACCATCCGCAAATCCACTAACAATCAAGTTTCCACTGATCTTATGTAGCGTGGAAACTGTGTGCTGTTCTGGGCCTTTACTTCTCCAATTGGTGCGATCAGTCTCTTCTCTCTGTATCTTCTTCTCCCAACAGTCTACCTGTAGATGACCACGTTTTCCACAGTTGTAACATTTCGGTCTTCTGTCTTTTTCAAATCGTTGCGACTCTCTTGAACTTTTGAATTGTTTGTCCGACAACACTGTTTTTCTGCACCCATCGTAACGGTACTGTGATACAGGGATCTTCTGACTGCAACATGATGGCACAAACCCATTAATGTAGCGGGTCGCTGACTTGGCAGCTTCAAACTCTAGGGCGTGAACAAGAGCTTCTGAGCTATCTCGGTGTCTTGCCATCCGTAACACTTGCTGAAGCTCACAATCTCCGATGCCATCAATAAATGTCTGCACCGTAAACCTTATTCGGAAGTCTTCTGGTGCTTCAGAATAGGCCAATGTAATCAATCTGTCGATACTTGCTTCAAATTCTTGCAGACTTTCCCCGGAACGTTGTCGTCTTGTTCTCAACTGAGCGTAGTACACCTCTCGCAAATGTTTATCACCGTAGCGTAATTCTAGAGCTTTTATCAACTCGGCATAGATGTTCTGGCTGTCAGATGGCACTTTCTGTAGTAGTTCTGCCGCGAGTCCTTTTAATGCAAGAACAAGTGAAACAGCCTTGTCTTTTTCTGTCCAATTATTTGCGCATGCAGCAGCTTCAAATTGGCTTCCGTCAAAGGTTGGAGCTTTGACATGAACTGTCCCTACTGCAGGCAAAGTGACTTTCTCTGTTAACTTATTTTCTGTGTATTTTTCTGTCTTGATCACTGGTACAGTCTGTTCAGAAATTTGTTTTGGTTGAATCTTCATGCACTGTTCAACTTCAGTTTTAATTTGTTCTCTTATGTTTGCCATTGAGTTTTCTACTGCAGATATTTTATTTGACACAGATTCTTCTATAACAGATATTTTTGTAGACATCGATTCCTCCACAGTCAAGACAGATTTTTCTACTTCAGCTATTTTTAATGTCATTGATTCTTGTACCTCCGATATTTTAGTTACTTGCTTATTAAGCTCACCTCGTAGGAGACCCAACTCTGCAGCGGTTTGTTCTTGTGTCTGCTTTTGCTGCTGTATTAGCTCCTTGATGTCATCTGCTTCCTGCTTCCGTTCCTCTGCCTCCTGCTTGCTTTTTTCATCCTGTCGTCTTTCTGTTTCTTCCGCCTCCTGTCGTCGTCGTTCTTCTGTCTGCAACAACAGCGCCTGTAAATTTTCCATCATCTGACTGGCATCCATTGTTTATCGATTAATTACGAATTACACTCGTCTTGTCCAAAGTATCCACTGTTTCCACTGTTAACCGTTCTATCCCACTTCTGACACCTCTGTTACGACGGTCTACTCGATCGTCGTAGGTACAGTGGAAACAAAATAAGTACAAGACACCAATTAAGTCACTAATCACACCTTTAATTGTTATAGTAAAACAGTTCGTAATTAACAACACAGTGTCTACAACAAACCAAATGAAATTGTTCATACGCAATAAAATGTCCACTAATATTAAAACTCAACTGTATTACAATTATACCGTCCGAATACAAAACGCAACACTTCACTAATAACTACTTGAACGTACACCGTAATAACCCGAACCGCTCTGTAAATATATCGCACTAATACTCTCGAACCGCACAGTCAAAAATCTCGCATTGAACTGAACTACTAAGGCCGCGACGCGATGTATTTATAGTTACGTTCACACACCAGAAGCTTCCAAACTGCGTCTTATCTCTCGCGAACTACGTAATTGCTGCGGCCTTGACACAGTCCGAGCGCCCGAGCGAAGGCTTGGTATAGTCGAGAAAATTCTCGCAACATGCGTTTAGTAGCACGTACACCACACGCTTACGTCGAGATCTTTCTGGCGCATTCGGTAAACGCGTAGATTGTTCTATGCTGTCGTAGCAATATGTTATGACCCTGGTCACATCAATTTTCTTAAAAGGTTACATAACGTATTATGTCACATAACTGTTGTAAATTTTTAAGCGTTATTGCTAAACTATATTTCTTACAAAAGAATTATAAATTATTATCTCACCAAATTCATAAATACTGTTCAGGTCACGGAAAGATAGTAGCTTACTTTCTTCTCGAGTTATTATTGTCAATTATAATTTTCCAACAACTTGTGATTATAATGTCACAAAGTTATATGCACAGTTTAAGCGCATTTTAAGGTTGTATCTAGCATTCTGGCCAACCCAGATTCTTGGGGGCACTAGAGATATGTAAATATATATATTCGGATGTCTGTATAGGTATTGTGGTTGAAATTTCTATTAATTATTAATTACTTCTATTATATGGGGCGATATATGTATGGCGAGAAAATGTATATAGGCGGGTGGCGATGTTTTAATGTTATAAGGGTGTGATTATTATGTTGTGATATTGAACATGTGTATGTGATAGAGATATATGTATTTATATGTGTATTTATGTGAATTATGTATGTGTTATTTTGTGGGTTATGTACGGGGAAGATTTATACAAAAAATTGCAATTATAAAAACAAAAAGAAATTGTTACCTTATATGCTACATTACTCAATAAATGCTATTATTGTTGGTTATACCAGAGAGTTTAATTGCAAGTCCCGTCTCACTGGACCCAGCGCATTTTGGCTTCTCTAGGCTCTTGGCCTAGTTTTAAATAACTAGTGGCCCCTCTTAAAAAAAAAAAAATTTTTATAAAGCATAAAAATTCTAAAGAGGGGTTACAAACTAATGTTGAAGTTCTTAGAAAGATGAAGAAAGAAAGGGAAGTTATTAACACAGTGAAGATAAGAAAATCTTCAGTATCTGGGATATCTCATGAGAAATGAACAGAGATTTTACTTATTCCAGTCTATACTACAGGGAAAAGTACTTGGAAAGAGAGGAGTTGGGCGACCGAGAATTTCATGGCTGAGAAATTTAAGGGCCTGGTTTGGCACGAATACAACTGACTTACTCCGTGCAGCAGTACAGAAAGTTAAAATAGTCTGTATGATATCCAACATTCGAAACGGATAGGAACTATCAGAAGAAGATCACTTATTCCATGCATACCCATCTTGGCGCTTAAAAAAAAGACATGGAGATGGGCGCTTGTTCACGTCCTGAGACGCACACAAGAGACAGATCCGTGTGATGTAACTGACCATACTGATGGAAGTTTAGCTACGGTAGTTTAACTACACAATATTAGGTTGAGATTTATTGCATACGCCCTCCTCATGTAAGAGAGATTTATGGCTGAGCAGAATATGTTACATTCATATCCTCGTTCATTTTAACCGCACGGTTATTAGCGTGTGTTGTATTCTTCTATTGGACATTCATTTATGACGCTATAAATTTCACTTGCAGTTAGGTTTGTAAAATACTTCCCCCCTTCCCCCTCCGGTGAGATGAATAGCGAACAATATATTAAACGTTACTATATCATGCCGTGTACTTTGGATACTAATATTTCAATTAGACAAATTTATGGCTGTAACAGACTTTAATAACTCTCATGGGTTTGACTGATACCTCATAGTTTGCATCACATGTGCTTAGTTATCTGTTTCTTAAATGTAATATTTTGTAAACTGTTATTAACTTTTCCCTCCTCAGGGAACATCGCCTTATAGTAGACTGCCCTTTTGAGAGATGAAGCACTGACCGATTCTGTTGACTGCTACCCTCGACCGCCTGGAACCTTATAGAGTCACACAACGGCGAACTCTTTGAAATAAGATATTTGTGTTCACACAACACATATAGTATTTAAAATAAAATTCTAATAAAATCTGTGTCATTCCTAATGAAAATGCAGTATATTCTTAGTTTTTTTATTTCATTCTATTTGAAAATAATATTTGCAACAAGTTTTAGATAAATCAACTTCGTACTTTGGGACAGATTTACAATCAGAAACACCAAAACAAGAGTACTGTTACTGCAGTTGCACAGATTGTGATCTTTAAGCAGTAGCAGAACACTTTTATTACACAAACTGAAGAGTAAAAAAACACGTTTGAAGTATATGAAGCCCTCACCACACGTCTGAGAATTTGACTTTAATGAAACCCCATTAAATCGAATCCCTATAGAATAAAGTTCCATTAATGACTTTGTTAAATCGAATCTCAAAAGGCTCTGGATTTCAAATATCTACACTTAAAGACCAAAGTCTACCACCTTTTCGTGAAAATGATCCCGTACGGGCAAAAAAAAGTTATAGATAGTACACTCTCCTGGAACAAGTCAGCAATTGTGAATACCTGGGCTACAGTGTGTCTTATAATACAAGCAACGACGTTGTGAATAAGTTGCATAAGTTTAACCTTATGTGCGGGATCATTAGGCGAACCCTTGAGTCAGCAAATAAAGGAACACGCCTAAAATTCTACAAAGTGATAGCTCTTCCCACACTTCTTTATATGTCTGAGAATGAGACTTTAACGAAAGGCTAGGCTAGTCGCATCCAAGCTGTTGAAATGAGATTTCTCAGGGGCGTGGCAAGATTGTAGTATATGATGTGTAGTACTCTCCATGATCATAGAAGAAACACAGATATACGGAAGGAAATGAATATTATGAGTATACTCGACGGGATCGCCCAGTATCGGCTGAATTAGTGGGAACAACTTTGCCGCATCCCCAAACAACTATGGAACTATAAGCCGAGGGAACGGAGAAGTGTGGAACGTCCGAGGAAGCGCTGGAGTGACCAGCTCTAATCTTTGCCTATTTGAGGCCGGAACAAACCATCCTTGGTTTAATCCTTGAAGATGATGACGAAATCCCAGACCAGTCGTATTGAAGCAGCCGAAAAGGCATTTCCCAGACGCGCGGCAGCGGCAGGGTAGACTGATGAAGATCGTAGAAGAAATGCAGACATAAGGCAGCAAGTGAACGTTATGAGTACACTCGACAGATGTTCTAAACTGGCTAAAATGTTTGCAACGTCTTGAACGAACTGCCGCATCCACAAACAAAAATTAATGTTTAACCGATAAAATTGTGTTACAAGCAGAATGATCACTTTTTAGTAGGAATAAATCTGATTTAGTACCAAGCCACGTGTCCGTTAACTATATAAAAAAATATATTGTTTTTTTGTTGAATGAATGCGTGGTGGGTCGCTGCGCAGTGTACACTGTTTGCCCGATGTGCATATTCATGTTACAAAAAATAATATAGTTCGTTATGTTAAAATGTGCTATTTGTGGTCATCATAACGCACGGATTTTAACGTTTGACAAGTATATCAGTGAATGATATGTGCTACAAATCTTATGCTTTGAAAATGGGACAAGTGTCCCGAAACATGTCGCAATAGGAAAGGACATCATATACGAGAAGTCACTGACGGTTAGTACAATATATTTTTTATATAGAATGATGACTGTTGCACACCACTATATAAAATTATCCCGATTAGCGCTTTCAAGCTTCACAGCTCATCGTCAGATCGGAATTAAACCAAAAACCTGAAAAAACCCTTCACTCACATCTCACCCCACCCTACTCACACACAACAAGCTATAATTGTACATATAGCTTGTTGTGTGTGAGTAGGGTGGGGTGAGATGTGAGTGAAGGGTTCTTGTTGTGTGTGAGTAGGGTGGGGTGAGATGTGAGTGAAGGGTTTTTTCAGGTTTTGGTTTAATTCCGATCTGACGATGAGCTGTGAAGCTTGAAAGCGCTAATCGGGATAATTTTATATAGTGGTGTGCAACAGTGATCATTCTGCTTGTGATTTCAACCACTAACACAACTTTCTTCATTAAAATTGTGTTAGTGGTTGTAAACACAAACAGAAGTTACACTAGATTACGTTGTCCAATTGAGTTCCCGGGCGGTTTGGCCGTAGTCCAGCGCTAAAAATCCATAGCAGACGTTTCGGCCGTGCTACCAACGGCCATCCTCAATGCATAATTTGAGTTTGCGCTAACGTAGGGCGTTCACGTTAGAGACCACAGTACTGTGGTAATGGCTAGTAGTCCCAAGTCCAAGTCCGGGCATATATACCCGGGGGCGTTTATGTCGTCTGGTGGTGGTCCAACATCTGTGAGGATGTGAGGATGGGTTGAGACAGAGGCTTGGGTTGAAGACTAGGTTCCGAACGAATTTGTTGAGAGAAGGAACCTTCAACCCTCGCCTGATAACATACTGTATTTTCTGACAAACCAGGGAGAGTTGGAGATGTAGTGGAAGGTTCGGGATTGGAACGCTTCCAAACGGGCGACATCGGAGGGGCTGAGTAGTGCCCAAAAGGCGGGAACTGCGTATGTGAGAAGTGCCCTAAGAAAGAGAAAGTATATGGTGAGTTTAATGCGCACAGGTTTGCGAGAGAAAGGGATAGTGTTTGGCTCCGACGCCACAGGCGCGCTGGAGACTCGGAGAGACGTGGTTTGCGAAGCTTAGGCGCCGGTCAAGAGTGACGCCAAGTATATCACAGTCTTGTAGTCCCGTGGAAGTCACTTGTACTTATAAATTTTCCAAGTCCCACGATGATGTATGTTTCACACCACCAGCCAACCAGGAAGCATTTTAGACTCCATCAGCTAATCAGGACGAAGACGCCAGATGAGAGGTTCGCAGTAAACACTGTTGCACAAGAAACATTTCCGATCAGGAATTTTTTCTAAAATATTGTGCAACAGTGCAACTTCTGTTAAAGAAACGAATTATAAACCGAAAGGATGGAGATGTGTGGTACGTCCTAAGAAGCGTTGGACTGACCAGCTGTAGTCTATCTGCTTGTGACCGGAACAAACCATGTTTCGTTAAATCGTTGTATGATCGTGATCGGAGATCATCAATATAAAGTTGACGACAAGATGGAAGATGTTCGATAAAATGTTAAGATCACTAGAATTCATAATGAGTGGTTTGTAACGATGTGCGAACTGTTATGATAACTTCGGGTTTGTATAAAAACAAATGTAAATAACGTTATTATTCGTTTGAAAACATTTCCCCTCGGGTAACGGCCCTTTCTTGTTTTGTCGTTACTATTAGCTGTGGCTGTAGATGTATTTATGTACTGGAGTTGTCAGTGTATTGCCATTAATTATTGATAGGCATTGGTGTCGGTAATGCTGGTGTAAAATATTACAAGGGTAGGTTTGTGAAGAGGGAAACAAACTACGCTCTTACGCTGTACTAACCAATAAATTGGACGCTACCCTACGCACAAACGCCTACGTTCTGTTTGCATCTCTTCCGCGGTTTGTAATTATCGCTGGCAGAGTATACGATGTGCGCAAAAAGTCCCATTTATCCAATATTTGTAGTACCCAGAGTCTGTCGGATTGGCTAAAATTGCAGATATGCCAAACACCATCCTATACTCAAGCAGTTTAATTCTGTTAACAGTTTTTGTAATCCTAATTACAAAAATATCGGTATGCAGAACCATACGTGACTTCCATGTTCTAAGATTTATATTTAAAATCATTTACTTGAAATTGGTTCGATAATTTCTAAAAAAAATGTCGCCTACCCTCAAACTATTTTCACTATTATGTGTGTGCGCGCGTGCGTGTATATATGTATATATAATATATTTGTTATTATGGGGTAGTCTTTTAATATAATGTTATTTTCGAGCCACTTTATTTTTAAAATTTAGCTACTTTATTCTTATAAAGAAACTGAACTTCGCAGATAATCATCACTACTCCTCAACAGACCCCCGCCATTAATGATATATACATTTTCATAGAGTAATATTTTTAACATAATTTCTAAGGGATATTGTCCTTAAAATCTAAATATTCGTACTTTACTTGATTTCAGCACAGCAATTTTCAGTAATCACCCCTTCCCCCGACAACTACTCATTCCATTTATAATTATCTCATTTACAGTGGATTAATATTACTTTATTTTTGGGACACTTATATATTAAAATTAAGTACTTTACTCTTGTTAAAACACAAAACAATGCAGGTAAACTACCCTACCTCCTAACCAAACAACCTGATTTCCTGGCAACAAAATTATTTTATTTTTAAGAATTACCATTGTTTGAAAAAGTTTAAATGGATTTTTAACTACTTTGCTTTTCTTAAAAAGTAAAACTTTGCTGATAAACTACCTCTCCCTCTTAACCAATCTTCACCAAAATCAATAGGCCTTGAGTCCTCTACAACTCGGGGACATATGAAAAACAGGCGCAGCTTCTCAGTCAAGGCCGCACTCAAGAACTCTCTAGACATTTGACTGCTTTATAACGACGTAAATTATGGGACATCCGCAGGCTATATATAAGCAGCGGCCGCGTTAGTTGGTCAGTTACCTTGGGCGATTTATTGAGTGGGGACAAGTGGTTCCTGTGGAAAGTGATTATTGTGTTATAAGTAGTGGAAACTCTTTATAGTTTACATTATTATTGCGTGTAGACGAATTAAACTTCAAATACTGTATGAGAGTACCTTACTGATTTCAAATTGTTATTTAAGACTCATTAAAGCTGGTAATTAGTGATTCCATCTGTGTCTGTATTTTGTTTCCGCTCAGCCACACGACGATCAGTGAGAACGTCGTAACTATATATATTTTGTAACGTAATTACAAAACAATAATTTTATACTTTGTTAAAAATTGAAAATGAAATAAAAAAAATTTTATTTCAAAAAATAAAAATTTTTTGTTTTCTGAAAAAATATTTGTTTCGGGTTTTTTGTTATTTGTATTTTAGGAAATAATTTTGTTATTGTCTGATGTAAAAATTTTAATTGTATTATAGTTGATAGTGTAGTGGTGTCACTTTCTATGAATCACTTCTAAGTTAATATGGTTAACTCCGGTACTGGTCGATAGACGGCTCTTCTTCTTCTTCAACATACTCTTTATTTTTGTAAATACCGCCTTTCGGTTAGGCCGTGTTCTTGAATTAACTTATTCTTTAATTATATTTAAAGAAAATTCAACCAATTTGCAGAATTAGAGCGTTTATTCACAATTTATTAAAAATATCGATAGTAATCGATCGTTGACAACAGTATCGACTCGTTACTCAGGGCCGGTCGATAAAAACTTTACATTAACAGTGTATATAAAATATTGTTCTTTTAACGGTTATGTTAGAATAGCCAGAGAAGGGTAGGTCCAAGAAAGTATAACATTTACAATTAAAATGTCTTAAAACTAACAATTACAACGTTATTAATTAATATAGAAAGTTTATATAGTATAATTTTCGAACCAATGCAGACTAGAAGTTCATTTGTTCCACCTCGAATAGAACGCTGGGAAAATCAAAATGGCCGACAGAAGTATGCGTAGTTGAATGTCAATCACCTCGACGAATATTTCTTACAATAAAGATGTCTTTTCACTGTTTCTTCGTCTCAGCAATTGTGGATATTAATTCTGGAGTTAAACGAGTGTTCCTGGTATAGTGTTTATTTGTTCACTTGGTGTAAATGTGTGTTATTATGTCTATTTCACTTTGATTAAATGTGTCGTATATAACCCTTTTTGTTTCGTCCGTAAAATTTATTTGTAGTGGTGTTATTTCAATTATTTAGGCGTATGTGGTTCTGTTTATCTGTAGTTCACTGTTTATTGTTTGTTTTCACTGCTTCTCGAGTTAAAATTCCAAATTACAAAAATTACAAAATTTGTACTGAATTCGGTTTAATTATCGCACGCCATTAATATAGGTTATACGGAGCAAAACCTCGTTTAAGCGTTCGCTTTAACGGATAATACTTAACTGTTCTCATTTCCTTCGTCTCCTGAAAATCTTAGCCAATTTAATATAGATCATACATTGTTTCAAATTATCTTAGCTTCCGATACATTTTATTTGAATACATTATACACGGAAAATATTTTCGTTATTATTTAATTGTATGAAATACTAACTACATATTCGGTTTCTTTAATCAATTTTGCTTATTTTGATACTAATTAATATAGTTT
Organism: Magicicada septendecula; assembly: GCA_034769895.1. NCBI lineage: Eukaryota > Metazoa > Arthropoda > Insecta > Hemiptera > Cicadidae > Magicicada > Magicicada septendecula. The sequence continues at coordinate 561,089,640 of CM068369.1, forward strand.
TACAAAGTTTTTATTTAAAAAAGTTATATTTCTTTCATGTTGGAAAAGTAGGCTTAATTTTGTGTTTTCTGTTCTTGTCTAGATAATAGCCATTTTCTCTGATATAATTATTATTATACTGAATCTAAGATTGATATAATTGTTTATCTTTCCTTAATTTCTTGAAATTTTATTCATTAGTTATTGTTTTTAAAAATAATTCATTTATCTATGACTCCTCCTCTGAAATTTTAGTTAATACATTTCATTTTTATTTATAATTTTACTTATCTTCTGACAATATCTTTATAAAGTATAAGTTACATTGTATTACTATATGGTGGGTTTATCTTACATAAATTTCATCAGTTTAGTTGGTTTATAGGACTAGATTTGTCAATTATAATGTAGTCTAAAGTTACTATCTGGCCTAGATTTTATCTGTTGTTACTTACAAAGTTTTTAATAATACTGTTAGTTCATACCCTTTTCTGACCTTCTATTCTAATATAATATTCATTAATAATTTCTTCTTTTACTACCATAACCTTTAGTATTGATTTTAAACAATTAAAACATAACAATTATTTAACATTAAATCTGGTATTTAGAATCGTACCCTTTTTTGTACTGATTACTTACAGTAACTTCTAAAAAACATTTTACTATATAGGAATGATATACACATTCAGATATGGCATTCCTAATTCAAATTACTAAACAAAATATCATTTTATAAATACAAGGATTAATCTCTATTTCTAAATCTTATTTATAGAGTTCATATATTGAAATTGGAACCTAACATTTTGTTCCATTAAAATTTTTTAACACTCCCTTAAAACTATTTGATTACAGTCTTATCTGTTCTTCTTAATTTTTGGGATGTATTCCCCGTCACTTTATGTACTAACTCCAAGCTATCTATTTATATTATTTATTCCATTGAATGTTCTCATATAAACAGTGGCATTTTATTAGAAAGAGTATTCATTGCTCCTTCACCATATTATTTGATTAAATATCATTCATGATACTATTTTAAAAACACTTAAAGTTATTTAAATGTACAGTAATTCATGTACCTTCTCAAAGTTTATTTATGATAATCTAATAACTTGCCTTTGTCCCTTGTTATTTCTTGATACTATCACTAGTCCTTTCATAGTTTTATAATATCAAATTGTTTAATCATGGGGGAACTGTTAAGATTTGTCTATTTAAATTATAAAATAACTTTCTTGGGTGCACTTCTACTTAGCACTTTAAGCACTTTTTGTTTTTATTTGTTTTACATGAGTTTATGGTTTGTTGGGGTGTTATACTTTCTATTGTGACATTTACTTTCTTTTGGGGTTTTTGTTTTCTCCCTATTGGGTATTGGTCGTGTTCTACTTCCTCTATTCTATGTGATCTTCACTTGTCCCTGTTCATTAGGTATCTTTGTTTGTTTTGGATATCTTCCTTCTTCGTTCTTGGTTTCTTCAGTACCATTTCGTTATTATTTACTTTTGTTTATACTGGTCTGTTTACTTGGTCTGGGTAGCTTCCTTACCTACTCCTATCCTACCTGGGTATTATTGTTAATTTAATTTTAGTTTTCTGTGGTTTTATTTTGTTGTACATTCATATTAGTTGCAGATTTTTTCTTTATGTTTACTTTTTCTTGTTATAATGGTAATTTATTGTGCTTTTTATTTGGTTTTCATTTGGATTTTTCTGGATATTCCATATTCTTGATTTTTACTAATGATCATCTGGTAATTGATTTAAGTGGATTATCTGTCATGCTACAATATATATATATATATATATATATATCACATTGTTTAAAATAGCTGAAACTAAAAAAAAAGAATGAATAAAAATGTTGGTACGTAGGCCTACTAAGTGGTAAATCTGTCTAATACTGTACGACAATGCTCAAAAGTTAACAATAGTTTTTTTTTTGTGGGCTTCATAAACGTATTGGTTTAAAAATTTCTATGCAGCCTTCTTCATGTTTTATCATGAATAAGATAAAATGAAAGTATGTAGATCTATTTGTGTCTAATCGTGTGGTCTTTTTTCCACACGTTCGTTAACATAGACTGCAATTATTGTTTTCATTCTCTCGTAAAATAAAAAAAATCGCAAAGCAAAAGGCTATAAAATCTTTTATAGCCTTTTCCATGACTTTGCAACTTCCATCAAAATGAAATATGGCTCAGCCGTGAGCGTGATCCTGTTGCTAAAACAGAATACAAACAGCAGCAGCAGGTGTAGCCTATTGTAATGTTCATTAAAAGTCACTGAAGGCTTAAATGATTTACGGCGTCGATATTAAAGGGCAAACGTACTTTGCCACGCGAGCGATATGTTTCGCTGTTGCTAAACTCTGTGGGAGGAAACATTTTGAAGCGTTGTTGCCAGTACAAGGCCGTGTTTCAGTTCTGACGGATAGTTGCTGACTATATGTGTGCATCAAAATGTATACCGCGTTTATTACGCATGACGTTTGTTTAATATATTTATTGGAAGCTAGATAAATGCGTATTTCACAACACATTGATAAAGAATAAAGGAAATAGACAACCATGTTTAAGTTATTAAATTAATTGAATATATTAATTTAATTTAAGTTATTAAATTGTGATACCGGGCTGTTTGGCCGTGGTCCAGTGCTAAATTCTCTATCAACCGTTTCAGAGACTTTATTTCGACCGTGCCAAATGACGAGCCATCATTAGTGCAAAATATGATTAAATTGTTAAAATTACCTTGTGCATTCAGATTCCCTTCCTTCAACTTCTGTTTTTATATTTTATACACAAAGAGTTTCGAGACTTGTAGTCCCATCATCATGTGATAAAATACGTTCACTCACATGGAGTACGTCAATTAATAAGTCACACACTTCCCGTTATTTAGGCGACTCCCAATTCCCGTTTCCTAAAATGCGCATCGCTACGGATCTCGCGAGTGACTCATCGTATCAAATAACGGAATGTGTGTGACTTCAACAGTCAGTTTAAAGGTAAATTGCTCAGTTTACCTTCAAAAACTAATGTACCATTAAGAAAATATGTCAATTAAAAACCATTTAATGATTTGTTTAAAACGAGGGCGCAGAATACCAAAACCGGTATCGAGGCACACCGACACACGTAAATGTATTTTCCAAAGTTGTTGTTTTGCTAAGGGAGTTGCAATTTCCCACGCAGTATGAGCCTCTTGGAAGTACTGCGTGGGAAATTGCAACTCCCTTAGCAAAACAACAACTTTGGAAAATACATTTACGTGTGTCGGTGTGCCTCGATACCGGTTTTGGTATTCTGCGCCCTCGTTTTAAACAAATCATTAAATGGTTTTTAATTGACATATTTTCTTAATGGTACATTAGTTTTTGAAGGTAAACTGAGCAATTTACCTTTAAACTGACTGTTGAAGTCACACACATTCCGTTATTTGATACGATGAGTCACTCGCGAGATCCGTAGCGATGCGCATTTTAGGAAACGGGAATTGGGAGTCGCCTAAATAACGGGAAGTGTGTGACTTATTAATTGACGTACTCCATGTGAGTGAACGTATTTTATCACATGATGATGGGACTACAAGTCTCGAAACTCTTTGTGTATAAAATATAAAAACAGAAGTTGAAGGAAGGGAATCTGAATGCACAAGGTAATTTTAACAATTTAATCATATTTTGCACTAATGATGGCTCGTCATTTGGCACGGTCGAAATAAAGTCTCTGAAACGGTTGATAGAGAATTTAGCACTGGACCACAGCCAAACAGCCCGGTATCACAATTTAATAACTTAAATTAAATTAATATATTCAATTAATTTAATAACTTAAACATGGTTGTCTATTTCCTTTATTCTTTATCAATGTGTTGTGAAATACGCATTTATCTAGCTTCCAATAAATATATTAAACAAACGTCATGCGTAATAAACGCGGTATACATTTTGATGCACACATATAGTCAGCAACTATCCGTCAGAACTGAAACACGGCCTTGTACTGGCAACAACGCTTCAAAATGTTTCCTCCCACAGAGTTTAGCAATAGCGAAACATATCGCTCGCGTGGCAAAGTACGTTTGCCCTTTAATATCGACGCCGTAAATCATTTAAGCCTTCAGTGACTTTTAATGAACATTACAATAGGCTACACCTGCTGCTGCTGTTTGTATTCTGTTTTAGCAACAGGATCACGCTCACGGCTGAGCCATATTTCATTTTGATGGAAGTTGCAAAGTCATGGAAAAGGCTATAAAAGATTTTATAGCCTTTTGCTTTGCGATTTTTTTTATTTTACGAGAGAATGAAAACAATAATTGCAGTCTATGTTAACGAATAATTTTAGTTTTCTGTGGTTTTATTTTGTTGTACATTCATATTAGTTGCAGATTTTTTCTTTATGTTTACTTTTTCTTGTTATAATGGTAATTTATTGTGCTTTTTATTTGGTTTTCATTTGGATTTTTCTGGATATTCCATATTCTTGATTTTTACTAATGATCATCTGGTAATTGATTTAAGTGGATTATCTGTCATGCTACAATATATATATATATATATCACATTGTTTAAAATAGCTGAAATTAAAAAAAAAGAATGAATAAAAATGTTGGTACGTAGGCCTACTAAGTGGTAAATCTGTCTAATACTGTACGACAATGCTCAAAAGTTAACAATAGTTTTTTTTTTGTGGGCTTCATAAACGTATTGGTTTAAAAATTTCTATGCAGCCTTCTTCATGTTTTATCATGAATAAGATAAAATGAAAGTATGTAGATCTATTTGTGTCTAATCGTGTGGTCTTTTTTCCACACGGCTTATCGTAGTGGGAATTTGACAAATTATTTCCTTCATATTTTCACTTCTGTTACGTTGTTAGATTATTACGTCTATTAGGGTGAACTGTCTGCGCATGGTTTTAGATGTGGCTTAGAATTTGTTGGCCTGTTTGAGGTAATATGATACTCTGTTGATGACGTTCAGCATATTTACCGCACTGCTGATAACATTCAGGATAGACTTGTCACTATTAAGTCGTCTGATACAATACGAGGGTAGAGTGAATAGTTTCGGGCCTGACATTGAGATAGCGCAACTATGCTCATTATTTTGACCGTGTTGTATGATTTCATCCTTTGTAGGCTTAGCTTCGATGACTTCGAGACAATGAGTTTTTTATTATTAGAGGCACAGTCCACAGCTGTAAGCGTCTCGGGCATCAATGCATAGACTGGAAATTCATAGTGTGATTTATTTATTTTTTTTGAAAAGCTTAACTGCAACCGATATAAAAAATGAGCTGGATTCAACCATGGAGGACTCGTCTTCATAAAATACAATTGTTAAGCGCTGGATTACTAAATTAAAATGGGTCGGACAAGCACAAGTGACGATCATGTATTGGACGTCCCATTGAAGTGACTAGGCTAGAAAAAATCCATAAAATCGTTTTAGGAGATCAAACTAAGTACCTCGCTACATATTTTCAAGCTGGAGAAGTATGTCAATGAGTTGAATGTTTTGACGGTCACTGTACTAGAAATATTATAACATTTTGTATAATGTATATACACTAAATCTTTACAACAGTAGGTACTGAAATGCACGGTTTATTCTTATTTTTATTCCTGGATTTTTTTTGTCCATCATGTGTCCGTTGTTATTAATTAACTATATATAATACTACCGACTCACATCACAAATTATTATTGATAAAAATCATAAATTTTTACCTTATGGCCTAAATTAGCTTTCGCTCCGTTAGTGCATTGTCAGAGCCTGTCGCTAGGAGCGCTGTCCGTCCTGCTTTAGGTGACGGCGCCATCGTTCAAAAGATCGTTGTTATGTGTGTGTGTTGTGTAATATGTTCAAATGCGATTTAAATTGTGTCATTTCGTTTAGGATGTTGTTTCTGTGCGTTTAATGTATTTGAATATTTCTAGTTGTTTAAGAGTGTCTTGTTTTTACTTTTTGTGTGTTCGTGTTGGGTTTCCATGTTGCTGTTTTGTTTGTGTATGTGTGGTCTGCCTCAATGAGATGGCAGATGGCTTGGAAGGATGGATTCGGTGGTAAAGTTTAATGCTTTTATGTGTTCAGTGTATCTCTGTTTAAAGCTGCGTCCTGTCTTGCCTATGCAGAATTTGTTATATCCTGAGCAGTTTAATTTGTAAACCGCAGGTAAACCAAATTCATTTTGTTGTTTTTGACAGTGTGTGTGTTCTATTTTATTTCTAGTTCTGTATCCGATTCTGTATCACGCTCTTTTAAATTTTTAAACTTAACTTTCTTATTTTTAATTAAAAATGAATGACATAGCTTAGACTGTTGGTATATCAACGGAACGTGTCCGCAATATCTTACACGAACATTTGTGTATGACAAAGCTGTGCGCTAGGTGGGTGCCGCGTTTGCTGACTCTTGACCAAAAACAGTGTTGAAAGGATGTTCCACCGATTGTTTAGCACTCTATACGCGCAATCTACAACTTAATGTTTGCGTTGACTCATAGCCCTTGATGAGACGTGGGTCCACCACAACACTCCTGCGGTCAAACAACAGTCAAAACAATGGAGCACGAAAAGTGAACCAACTCCAATGAAGGCAAAGAGAATTACTTCTGGTAGTAAGGTTATGGCGACTGTTTCTTTCGGAAAACTATGGAGTAATCTTCATTGACTACCTTACAAAGAGGAAACAATTAGGCGAGGAGAGTGGCGAGTAATGTGCAAACGTACTGACTCTTGTAATCCACGAAATCAAGAAAAGGTTACATTTTGCTAAAAACAAACTGATGTTTACCAAGACAATGCACTATCTTACTCGTCGTCATCCTTTACGGCTTAGGCTAATAGCCTGTTCCAGTCTTAATGGAAATCATCCAACAATCACTTACGAGGTCTTCCCAAACTTTTCTTGCCCCTTGGATGACAGTCAATGGCTCTCCTTGAAAATCTTATTGGATCTAGTCTCTTTACGTATAACCGCCACTCCGTTTAGTACCGGGAGGTTTTCTCATGTAAGCTTTCAGCTATGCCTAGCTCCATTCTAATAAGATCATTTCTGATAAGATCTCTTCTGATACAACCATTTACAGCTCTAAATAATCGCATTTCCGCTCCATGTGTTCTAAATATGTCTTTGGCCCCTCTAATCGAAATCTCACTACCATACAATAGTTGATGTATGGCCATTACATTATAATATTTCAATGGCGTCTCTTTCCTTGTTTTCTACTTTAAGCGTTTAATGAAACAGCCACAAAGTAACTGGAAGAGACTAATTTTGCTTTCAACCGGCTTATCATCTTGGTATGTAATGATGATCTTGTGAACTTGAGGGCTGAAGGTTGGTAAACGTTCTCGGAGGTTGTATACAATGCCGATTAGAATACAGCGGTAAAACTCGGAGAAATGCCTACTGTTTTCCAACGAATGCGTCAGAGGTTCGAGTAATCGAACTCAGCTCTGCATACAAATCCTACTTTCACGTCCTCGAAGACATGTGCCGCGTAGCTCCTGGGTACGTGGCGTGCAACAACGTACATAACGTCGACGTACAATGGATGTACGTTATGTAGCAGACGAGAGAGACTGAAAAGGCGACTTTTCGGCGCCTATAATTAACTGGACCATATAGGCTAAGGGAAGACTACAATGGCGGTGAAGCCTAAGAAGAACTTTGGTACAGCGGATCCGGCATAGGTGGTACCCCAGCTGTTAAGGTAAAGATAGATCCCTGCCAGGGTATGATAAAGCTACTACCTTGCAGTTAGGCTTTGTATCACCAAAAGCTAAAGGAAGAAAACCCTGATTACAAATTGCCTAGTCCTCCAGGTTGGGGGTTGTGCGATGGGCTGGTAACCCATTCACGTCAAAACTCATATAGGCCTACTCATAAGTCTCAAGTGATAAGCCGAATGGATTTCAAGGTCACCGACTCGGCTATGCTACAGGACAACGATTACGTTAATTGTTGCATTAGCTAAAATCAAAAAATTGTAGTTCGAATTGCTTCCTCACCCACCACACTCGCCTTATTTAGTCCCAAATGATTTCTGCTTGATGGGTATACATTTGTTAAATCGAATCTGCAAAGACTCTGGACTGCAAATATCCACACATAAGGCCAAAGTAATGGCTTTTCGTGGAACTGCTCCCTTACGGGCAAAAATTGTTATAGATGGTACTGTCCTGTAACAAGTTAGCAATTTTGAATACCTGGACTACAGTGTGTCTTATAACACAACCAACTACGTTGTGAATAACTTGTATAAATTAAACTTTATGTGCGGGACCATCAGGCGAACCGTTAAGTCAGCAAGTAAAAAACACGCCTAAAATCTACAAGGTGATGACTCTTTCCACACTTCTTTATGGGTCTGAGAATTGGACTTTAACGAAAGGCCAGGCAAGTCGGATCAAAGCGGCTGAAATGAGATTTCTCAGGCACGTGGCAGGGTAGGCCTATAGTCTCCATGATCGTAGAAGAAACACAAATATACTCGCAGCAACTGAATATTATGAGTATACTCGACAGGATCGCCCAGTATCGGCTGAATTGGTGGGAAAATGTTTGCCGAATGGATGACTGCAGCATCCCCAAACAACTATGGAACTCTAAGCGGAGGGACGGAGAGGTGCGGGACGTCCGAGAAAGCGCTGGAGTAACCAGCTCTAATTTTTTACTATTTGAGACCGGAACAAACCATCATTGGTTTAATTATTGAAGATTATGATGATGATGATGATGACTTCTTCTTCTTACCGAATCTCACAAATGGTTCGCTAGAAGATTTTTGAACGACAATCTAATCAGCGATGCTGTGAACGGCTACTTTGAGTAGGTACCTCGGCAAATCGGCTTATCAGTATGCCATAATCATTTAGAACATCGTTGAAAAAACGGTATAGAGCTAAATAAGTATTATGTTAAGAAATAAATGAAAATTAATCCTAAAAAGAGTTGTTTTCTTACTCAGGCCCAGAACGTTTTACCATACCCTCTTACACCATGCGATAAGTGTCCTTAAACTCAAGTAAAAGTCAAGCAAAATTCGTCAACTAATGAGGCAAAGTTGAACACAATTTTCGCACTAGGTTCCCCCTGTAATTTTCCAAATTGAATAATAATTTTGTCGAGAGGAGAAACAGAAAACACATCGCCACGCCAGCAGCACGTCTGGGCGGAACGAAATACCGAACAATGAAAGTTATAATCACATGTGCAGGGTAAAGGTTGGCGTACAAAGAGCGCTCTATTCAATACTAAACACACTGATTCCATCTGTAAAGTTTGCGTCTGTACGGGTTCTCGGTTTTAGACGAACACAGTTAGTTGTTATAAATAATAATTAAATTCCTAATGTAATCGTATTTAAAATAACATTCTAGTAATTTCTGTCCCATTCCTAATCGCAATACTGTGTATTCTTAATTCATATCATTTACATCTTATCGTGGCTTACATCTTGTTAAGTTTATCTTCGACATCACGTTCAACTGCGTGAGATATTTCGCATCCAAGATAATAAAAACTGTATAGGTGCTCCAAGATGTTTCCATTTACCTTTGTCTTTGTCCTTACTGAATACTGCCCTCTAAAAGCCATTACTTTGTTTTTATGTGGCGATAGCACCAAGTCATATTCCTCTGTTAAATTTCTCAAGATTAATATAAAGAAAAAAGTAAATTTCTAACTTAATTACTCTTTTATTTGTATTTAAAATAAAGAAGGCTTATAGTTGGGTACTGGTTTTAACATTGTTTTCTACTAAAAACGTAATGTTTAATAAAAAATTAGGAATCGGCCTGCTTTATCGAACCGACGTTAGATCAACCTAAGTATCTAGCTACATATTTCCAAGCTGGATAAGTAGCTCAATGAGTTAAAAGTTTTGATGGTCACTGTACTAGTAGAAATATTGGAACATTCAGTATGATGTATTTTGTTACGACGATCTAACTGATAGTCGTATGGTAGAGTGGAAAACAAAATACAAGACACCAATTAAGTCACTAATCACCAGCTTCAATTATCACAATTAAACAGTTTGTAATCAACAAGATAGTCTCTTACAACAATCAAATAAAAATTGTTTACACGCAATAAAATTTCAACTAATTAATATAAAACACAATTGTAACACAATTCTCCCGCACAATTATAAAACACAACACATTTCGTCACAATACCTCGAACCGTACTGTGTAAATCGCCCACTCAAACGCACTGTTGTAATCGCCCGACAATAACTGAATTGACCGTCGCTGAATGGCTGTATTTATACCCCGCTGATTTCCAGAATAATCTGTCACTTTGGATGACTTGTTAAATAAACAGGCGCTCTCGAGAATCCACTAGAAACAGTGTCCTTGAACACACTGCGTTGACCGGTATGGTCTGGTATAAGCAAAGTAGCAGCATTATGTACGGACGCACACATTACAGCTGGAATATTCGAGAAACTTGTAGAACGTTCCGTATTACGTAACACGTTTTCAGCACGACGTAACAATATACACTAAATCTTCACTACAATAGTTACTGAAATGCACGGTTCATTCTTATTTTTATTCCTGGAATTTTTTTTGTCTACGATGTGTCCGTTATTATTAATTAACTTACTTATATAGAATACTACCGACTCACATCACAAATTTTTGATTGATAAAAATGATAAATTTTTACTTTATGGCATAAACTAGCTTTTACTTTGTTAGAGAATCGTAAGAGCCTGTTGCTAGGAGCGCTGCCCGTCCTGCTTTTGGTGACGGAGCCGTCGTTCAATAGATCGTTATTGTAAGTGTATTGTGTAATATGCTCCAATAGTATGTTTAATTTAAATTGTGTCTGTTTGTTTAGGATGTTGTTTGTTTGCGTTTTTATGTGTTTTTATATTTCTAGTTGTTCGAGAGTGTCTTGTTTTTGCCTATAGTGTGTACGTGTAGGATTTCTATGTTGATTTTTATGTTTGTGTACGTGTGGTCTGTCTCAATGAGATGGTTTGGAAAGGTGGATTCGGTGGTAGAGTGCAATGCTTTTATGTGTTCAATGTACCTCTATTTGAAGCTGCGTTCTGTCTGGCCTATGTAGAATTTGTTACATCCTGAGCTGTTTAATTTGTAAACACCAGGAAATCAAATTCGTTTTGTTGTTTGTGTGTTTTTGCCAGTGTGTGTTCTGTTTTGTTTGTAGCTCTGTATGCAATTTTTAAAATTTTTAAATTTAAATTTCTTATTTTCAATTAATGAATCTACAAAGTAACCGACGAAACATGGCTGCGACCCACAGGGAATGGGAATGTGTTACCGTTACCAAATTACTTAATATCGCAAGCAATAGTAAAAACAAAATTACTCAGCTTTGTACTGTCGTCTTGGAAGTTCGTGGAGGCTGTTTCTTTTTCTCACCTTGTCTGGGGGAGATTTCATTCCTATATGTGTAAAACCTGTGGGATCCACAGGTTTTATGTTTTCATTGTGCGCTGGGTTTTATGTAACCTTCACTATTTTTGCAGAACTAAGAAAGTTTACGAGCGCACACAGTTTCTCTACGCATATTACAAACGAGGAAGTACTATATAACCCAACAGGTTTACCACCATATCATAGTTTCCATTCTTCCTGCTCGGTTTAAATTCTTAACTCGATTTTTTTTTTGTATAAACATTTGGCTGGATGGCTTGGCTTGTTTCCCATAAGTATTCTACTCTTAAAATCTAACAGTTTAGTCTAATTAAGCCACCTGCATTTTGCTTTTAATAAGTTGTTTTCAGTATTTTAATGTTTCAATTTTTTTATATTTGTCTTTCTATAGTCCATCTGTTTCTTCTCCTTTCCAAGTATAAGGCTCAAAGCCCTACGTCGTACGCCGTTGTAACTGACATTTCCAGTTTTTCATTGGCCGTCCCAGATCTACTCAGACTATTGAAAATGCTCACGTCTCCTTGAATGGGCTACCAACCCGATTGCAGGCAAGTCCGGTGGTGGGGTTGCCTCTAGACCTGCCCTGGGTTTCATTCGGAGACTCCCCTCGTAGGGTCTTCCGCTCTCTCCTTTCGCCGTTGGGAATTTTCCTCTTCCGCCTCCTTCGAGACAGTTGACCATTTGTCACCTGTTACCCTAAGCCGGGGAATTATAACTGGTGCTACTATCCGGAACCAGGTACATGTAGAAATTTTAACGAGTTTCATACTCCCTCTCTGCTTTCTAAATCATTACTTTTATTTCTTTTCATTTTTGGCGTTGTAATATGTGGATAGTCTCCTTTATACAACTGCATTCTGAATAATTTAGAAAGAATCTGCTTCGTTAACCTCTTGAATCTGTTGTACATGGGGTAAGTCATGGATTTTGAAATAGCGTAAACGCTAAACACAAATGACGTAGAAACAATACCTTTCAATCCAGTCGTAAAGGATATATATGTGTATACAAAGACAATTACATCTGGCTTGATGAAGAGGACAAAGTACAGAGAGAAACGGAAGAACAGCTAATATCGTAAAATCTGATGTAGGGATGACCGGTGGCATAACTGTGGAAGAATTACTGCAGACGTTGAAAGGAGTAAATAGTCACAATCGCCGACTACCTTATCCGAATCCTATAAATACAAAACGTTTGAAATATGAAGGCGTATTGTATGTGCTCTCTTATATATTTTCAAAATATGTTGTGGAAAATACAGAATTCCAAAAAAATTGGCCAAGAATAAAAATAATTTCTCTTGGCAAAAAGGAAAATTTTAAATATCTTTATCTGAAATTTTGCGAATCCGCGTCGCAATAGTACACACAAATTATTTATAAGTAGACAGTTACGGAGTAAGTACCGTCCTAGGTACAAAGTCTTTGCTATAATAGTAAATAGAATAGGACACATCTAAACGGTCCGCGTGTAAACGTTCCAAGGTCGTGAGTTATAGGCCTACATGTTATCTGTGTGAAAAGGAGCGCGTGCCAGCGTAACGGATTGCTGTATGTTATGTCTTTATTACGACTATACCTACTTCAATACCTTATTTATTTTTCATATAACAAAATTTTTATTTAAAATTAAGCAACAATGCATTAAATTCCTGTGTTACGTAACTGTGGTAGGCCTACAGACTAATTCTTTTAATTTTAATTCGAAAATTGGCGCTTGATCGATCGGTCACAAAGTAGTTGTCATCAACATTTCGGCCACTTTCTGCTTCGTCTTCAAGTAACTGTCTCACCATTATAGGTTCCTTTGTTTGTCCCACACTTCTTTAACTTTTTTCTTCGTACCTGAGAACTTGTGCGAGCAGTCTATCAATGCCCGTCCTTTCTAAGCACCACTTTCATTTTAACGTGCTGTCTATTATTTTTTCATTGCTGTAATTACATCGAAAATTTTAAATTCTACCATTCTCTCGTGTATTTCCTCTCGTTTTATAAGAACTTCAATGTTCACTGCATTTTGTACTCAGCTTTTTGGTCATAACCAATATAGCGTACAATAATGTAGAGAAGTTACTATTTTGTAAAGTTTCATTATATAATCAAATCGTAATTTGTTCTTAATTATTCTAATAACAATTCCACGTATCACTTGACATTTACTTTTTTTATTTTGTACATTCTTCTACCATGTTGTTCACAGGTGAATGATTTGCTCTAGTATTTGGGAGGTAATAATTTTGATCTAACTGGATTCTTTTCTTAGAAAATCAAAGTTTTATTTTTCGATACTTTTACACTGTATTTTTCACATAGGCCGACTACTACTATTACTACCACTACCACTACTACTACTACTACTACTACTACTACTACTACTACTACTACTACTACTACTACTACTACTACTAGTACCACTACTACTACTACTACTACTACCAATACCACTGCTGCTACTACTACTACTATTACTACTACTACTACTACTACTACTCACCAAGAAGTTACAGTCTTCCTCTATTTCTGCTACCTAACAGTTTTCCATTTGCTTCATTTTTCGCCAATCGCCATCAATCGTCCTTTCTTTCCACCTCTCCTCCCCAATCAGTCGTTTCCACATGTAAGTTGCTTCAGGTAGGATCACCGCTTTCTGATAAATGTGGTGCTGCCGCTGAAAAAACGAAGGTGTACCAGAGGAAGAGTCTTCGAGAGACAGCGCAAGGACGGAGGAAAAAACCGATTGAACCTGTTCGAAGGATAGGCTGACCAAAGGTTGCCCGGAGGGAAATCCGGCCGACCTGCAAGGCAAGAGAGCCGATGGACGGTGGTTGGGAAGAAAGTCGACTGCCGTTCCTCGGCAGGGGGTGATGCCCGACACACTACGTGGGGGGGGGGGGGAGCGGACTGACGCTGCACGGCAGTAGAGCCAACGTTACATTTACTCTTTTCAGTTTTTTACAGAACCGTTTTATTTGTTTTTCTAATTTTTAATCTATTTATTTTCTTCTTTGGATTATACTTCTAGTAGCCACGTTTGTCATAGTGAATCGATTTGCTTGTGTTATCATTGATTAATTGTTATATAAATTAATGATAATAGATTTCGTATCATAGAAATCATTTTAATTCCATATTTTTATTGAGATGGTCTAAAGATACTTTGAAAAAATCAATTTTATTATCTCTTCACACATTAATTTAAATATACTGTCGCCAGAAAATTTCAAGCAACTTATTTTATGCGAACTTGTGTGATTGATGACTAATAATATTTATTGCTAGTCAAGATACTTATTGTTATTATTGCGAAAATGCTAATCAAGATATTTTTGTTTATACGTTAGCGTGTGTTAGGCACTCGTGAACGTAAAGACTGGTTGTACACAAGATGTTATTGTTGTTTTTATTTTTATTTTAAACTGTAATTAACGTGGTAAGCATCTAAAACTCTATCGTCTAATGTTACTATTTCACTATTTTAAATATGTTGTAACAAAATGAATATTCACCGTTGCAACAATATTATTTAGACTCAGAAGATGTTGGTTTCATTTTACTAAAATACAATATATAAACAACTAGTTATGCAGTATACATGTGGAATTCATTTAATCTTAAAATTTTTTAAAAGTTTCAACTTCACTAGATTACATTTTGCTGTTACTGTATAATGTTAGTCGCATTCAAAGTTTACTACAGTAGAGGCGGCAGGCAGACATAAGTAAGACAATATTCTCTCTCTAATTGCCTTAAAGGAACAATAACGTCTCATACGGCAAACAATAGGGACACATTATATGGCGCTAACAGTAGTCGTTAAACAGTTTTGCCAAGACTGTGTGTGTGGCGCACAATCGTCCTTTACAATCCGAGCAGAAGCTACACATTTGACTACTAATTTTATTATCGGAACTTATTCACTTAGTACGGTTGACTACACAGCACAAATGGTTGACTCCCTTTAACTGCAATGGAACTCACCTGTGCAGGAAATATATAGGCCTATGTGTATACATACGGGCGCGCTCGCTCGCCCGCGCGCGTGTATATAAATATATATTGCAACGAAACAAAGTGAGACGTGTATTAGAACTAATAATATATATATATATATATATGTGTGTATAGGCCTAACAGAGTCTTTTATCTGGAGGTAGGCATTTATTAAACCCAAACAAATTTAAATCTTGTCTGTGAATTCTTTTACACAAATTATTTATTAAAATATATTGTCTTTAATTATTAATGAATGTTTATTTGAACAATGTTTATTTTACTTGGTCGAAGAATGTCTTCTGTCGTGCGGTAGTAAGCTGCTACGTTGACTGACCTCTGGCCTCGCTGACGCGCTGTTCTGGCGATTCACTCATGCACGCCGTATATCTGCCCGATATGGTTTTAATTTATAAATCTCAGGTTCGGTAAAGTGGGTTAATTTGTTATTATTTAAAGCGGTGTGTTTAACGTACACCTTCCGGCAATCTTAATGTGTCCACGCGTTCGTACAGGTGTACTCCGATGAATGTAACTGTCCTTAACCGGAAATCTTGACTAACGCGAGTTAGCACTATTTGATCTTCAATTAACTTGGTTCTGCGTTCTAATAACCCCTTAATCTAGCATACGGGTATCTCATGACTAAGATCTTGGACTGTCGTCACTCTTATAGAAAAACGTATACTGTCACGAAAAACTCGCACAGAGAGTATGTCTTATTAGAACGAGTTGCAGACGAGAACTGTCCAATGGGAACAAGAACATAACTCAAATGGGAATAGAAGCTCCTGATTGGTTGAAATCTAGAACACGTAATAGACATCATAGCTAGACATCATATAAGACTATGCCAAATTCTGCAAAATCTTGTATAGATTATATCTAATTGTTTTATGACTTTTCTGCAGATAAAGTTTCTAGAGAAAAGTGAATTCAGTTAAAAAATGCATAATAAAATTATATGTTTTAAGTTCATGACATACGAAAAATTTAGCGCTGTTTATGACACATACGCTGTCCAAGTTTCATTCCGATACGTTAATTATAATAGGAGTTATTCAGGAAAATACGAATAACACCCGCACACGAGCACTCGCGCACTTATTTTGCATTTGACATGACAGAGAATAAATTTAATGGCATTTTGACCTATAATATCAAAAATACATATTTAATATTTCAAAAATTATACAAAAATTTGAACAAGATCAATTTAAAACATGTCTATAACGTCATAAGTGTGTAACAGCAACTTCGCATATTTAAAATGATTCTTACTGCATGTTTATCGATATATATATATACAAAATTTTATATATATAACTGTTTTACAATCAAGATGTATTATTTCCTTACTTGGAGCATGTTTCAGTAATTAAATATTTTTCCCATCCTCAGCCATTTAGGTTTTTGGTTTTGTTGAATATTTGTGGTTTAAATTGGTATTATTGTGTGGGTGTGGTGCGTATTTTTATTTGTTTTTTAGTGTTTTCAATGTTAAATATTGAACACAAGTTCAGTTAGATCTGGAGATATTACAAGTGCGTTTCGGAGTTAGTGTTACAGGGGTAATCTTCTTCTGGTAGTTTCTATCCGTTTCGGATGTTGGGTATCATACAGACTACTTTAACTTTCTGTATTGCTGCACGGAATAAGTCACTTGTATTCATACCAAACCGAGCCCTTAAATTTCTCAGCCACGAGATTCTCGGTCGCCCAACTCCTCTCTTTCCAAGTATTTTTCCTTGTAGTATGGACTGCAATAAGTAAAATATCTGCTCATTTCTCATGAGATGTCCCAGATACTAAAGCTTTCTTATCTTCACTGTGTTGGTAACTTTCCTTTCTATCTTCATCTTTCTAAGAACTTCAACATTAGTTATATGTGCTGTCCATGAAATGCTCAGTATTCTACCGTAAAGCCACTTTTCAAAAGATTCCAATACAGGGTAATGGAAAGTGATTATTCTGTTAATTAGTACAAAACAAGTATTCTTGTGTGTTGGACAAATTTAACTTGAATTATTTTATAAGAGCGCCTTTTTCGATTTATAACTGTAGTTTGTGTTTCATTAAAGTTTGTAATTAGTTACTTCATTAGTTTCAATTATTCTGTTTCCACAGTACAGCACGACGATCTGAGTGACCGTCGTTACTGTATGTATCAAGTATAATGTAAAGTATATTATATAAACTTGTCTCAATATAATATTACTATATCTAATATATTATACTATATCTACTATATTATATTATTACTATATCTAGAATATAATACTAGATTCTAGGTACTAGAGCTATCTAAGTGTAGACAATACGGTTAGATGGTAAGTAATAATTTTGTACAGATATTAGACAATGTGTTGGTGCATAAGCCAGTACAGAAGACGGAAAAGAGTTGAAAATTGAAAAAAATAGGAAAATTACGAAAACGCAAACGGGAAAGCTACAGATGGGAATCTTTGCTAAAAGGATGGTACTGAAACGAAGGAGATTGAAGGAAGAAAGTTTTAACTACATCCAATTGAAATATTTTGCAAAACTCATAAAGTTCAACTGAGTTTTGACAAAACAACACAACTAAGTGTTGACCAAACTGAGTGAGACATTAAGAATTGATTAGCTTACTGAAGATAGCAGTGTAGCTATCAAATAATCAAGATGTGTTAAAACTTAATGTCAGCGTTCGAAGGTAGGGTAAAAAGTTGCTGACCTGAATAAGAAAACAACACTTTTTGGATTAATTAGCATTTATTTTTCAACACTATATCTATTCAGCTCTATACACTATATCCAACAATGTATCGAAGTGATTGTGCCAAAATAATAAACCGTTTTTTCGAGGTCCTCAAAATAGCCATTTAGGCCATTTTGAGCGTTTGCTATAAAGTGGAATGATTTTCGTCAGTAAATCTTTTCCACTGAGCCATTTTTTAGGTAAGACAAGAAGTAGTAGAAGGTACTTGAGGCTGAATCGGGCGAGTGTAGTGGGTGAAGAATTTTCCCGACTTCGATCTGAACTACAATTCTTTGATTTTAACCACAATCGACGTGTGAGATGGTGCATTGTCTTGGTGGAACAGCACTTTCTTTTTCGCTAAATGTGTTCGTTTTTTCCTTCATCTCATTGCTTACAAGGTGCAGTACATTTGCATAGATTCCAAATGCAATACGTCCATTACGTAGTTTCCCATTCTGAAGGCAGTCAACGAAGATTACCCACGTGTGTCCCAAGAAACAGTCACCACAACCTTACTAGCAGAAGGAATTGCCTTTCCCTTTTTTGGAGTTTGTTCGTGTTTCGCGGTGCTTTTTTTACTGTTGTTTGGTCTCAGGTGTGTTGTGATGACCCCAAGACTCATCAGAGGTTACGAATTGACGCAAAAATTTGGTTGGATTGCACATGCAGGGTGCCAAAGAATCGGACGAAACATCCTTTCGGCACTGTTTTTAGTCAAGTGTCAGCAAACGCGGCACCCACCAAGCGCACCACAGCTTTGTCATACACAGATGTTCATGTAAGGGCGGCGGGTCATAGAATTGCTGCATAGCAGAGGACGGAGTTAATATAGGCGATTGGCGGTCTGCGGAATGTGTCCGCCGGGTAAGATGACGGTCGCCGAGGTACTTAACTTCTCGAGACCAGGCCAACTGAGTGTCGCCTACGTATAGTCTGTCAGAGACCGTTAAGGGTCTGGAGAAGACTACGGCTGTGCTCTTGGCCCCGTTGATGGCAACTCTCCATCTCTCTGTCCACTCATCGTATTCGTCCAATTGTTCCTGGAGCCAGCTAACTGCCGTTTCAGCACGACGATCGACGGCATACACCGCCGTGTCGTCAGCGAACGTGGCTAACATGGTTCCAGGTAACTTGGACACGTCATTGACGTACACAGAGAAAAGCAGGGGGCCCAAGACGCTTCCCTGAGGTATACCAGCCGTAGTAGCCCTTGCCAAAGAAAGGATGTTACCAACTCTCACGCGAAAGGTTCTGTTCCGAAGAAAGCTAGCAATCAGATGAGTGTAGCAATCCGGAAGCAGAATCTCTGTACGTTTGTACAGTAGGTCTGGATGCCGAACACCATCAAACGCCTTCTCGACATCATGGAATGCTGTCGAACTCACTTTTATTCTACGGTATGCAAAAACGATTTTATATAATTTTCTATTTCTGTTTTTCTCTAGTCACTTTAATGGAGCGTCCAATAAAGTGAGTCATCAATTGTTCAGTCAGCCCATGTCAATCTATGTTAAATTCAGCAACTCAGCTCAGAGCTGTTGTAGTGGGTGGAGAAGAGTGTTCCGATTATGAAACTCTTTTTTTTATATCGGTTACAGTTGACCTTTTTTAAAATAGAAGTGTTTAAAGACGCCACAGATTTCTAAATTGGCCACTGTTAAAACAATGCTTGAGGCGTTTACTGTGATGTATTGTCAGATTAATGATAAACAACTAATTGACTTGAAATATCTAAACTCAGCCTACAAAAGATGAAATTATTCAACATGGTAAAAATAATGACGATAGTAGCGCTATCTCGGTGTCACGCTTGGAACTTTGCAACCTACCCTCGTGTATTGTAAAGGAGCAGTCACTGTGTACATACAGTGGTGAAGCGCCCACAGAGTAGAGATTATCCGTCCATACAGTGAGGGATTAGTGAGCCTTGCATTGTTACGTCTATTGTTAACTGGACACGTGTACGTCTACCCACATAGACACAATAACAACTTATACAATTGATCTCTGTACACACTACAAACAAACATCAGATGCAAAACTGCTACCTAGGGTAATATTGTCGTTATTATATTACGAGAGTCAGTTGAAAAGTTCTAAGAATATAAAAAGTACTAAGATTTATGGGAACTGTCCCAATCTCTGTACTCACACTACACTTTTGATGTATTGAATATGCGATTGTATCGATATAGTACTACGATGTGGAGAAGAAGTGTATTAATTATAAATTATTTTACTTCTTAATGTAAAACAAAAAATACGTGTTATTTTTATATGCAAAGTTATGTAATAATGTAATTTTTTTGTTGTTGTTAGCTTACTACTTAAAGAAAAAAAGGAATAGTTGGGAAAATATGACATTTAATGCTACCAAACAATGCTTAAAAGAGAGAAAAATTAAAAACAAAGAACACAACGTATTTTCAACAGAAAGCAACAACAGAAAAAAAGTGAAAAATATAATTATTTTGAGTGTTATTCAGAAATATTTTGAAAACTTTACTGGAAGCAAATTTGTGAAAAACACAAAAATTGAAGACATATAATAAATAGTCTCACCGCAGGAAATAACAAATTACTCACGAACATTACAAATGTGCCAAAATTCCTGCTAACGGATATTTGACGAATAGAGACGGTTAAAAAATTTAAGTATCTATGGGAAATAATTTGAAAGAATAGTTTTAAAAAATCTGCTATAGAAGAAAGGATTCATGAAATGGAAAGAGCATATGGTATAACTAAAGATATTTACAATCAAAAGTGCATATCTAAAAATGCGAAAATAAGGCATTACAGTACAGTGGTGAGGCCAGAATGCCTTTATACAAGTGATTGTCTAGCATTGAGTTATAATTTAGACAAACTAGAAATATTGAAAAGACGAATTATTAGGAAAATATTAGGCCTACGAAAAACTTCAGATGGTTGGAAATTAATAAGTAATGATAAAATATATCAGAGTATAGAAAATATATCAGAAACAATGAGAAAAAGAAGACTATTGTTTTTTGGAAATTTATATAGAATGGTCGACAATAGGTTAACAAAGCAGATCTTCAAATATTTGTCGGGGGAAGAAGTCAACATCAAGTTGTATTAAAAAAGTCCAAAAGATTTAGAAAAAAATAATATACACGCAGAAGAAGCAATTGAAAGAGACGGTTTTCTGACAAAAGTGTTAAAAATGGAAGGAGTCCAGGGTAGGAGAGAAAAAAACGCAGGTTCAAAGTGGACTGAAGACAGGAAGAAGAGACACAGTGAAAAGATGAAAGAATATTGGAGAAATAGAAAAGAGCAAAGAATAAAGAATTGAAATTGGCATGTGGTCGTTAGATGGGCGATACGAAACAAAAATTGTTTCCCCGCCTTACTTCGAGTTGGTTGCTTTGTCTATATAATGCGCACAAGAACGATAATTATTGAAAAAATTAGTTCTGTTGAAAAACAAGTTCTGTCACGAAAAAGGGATACATGTATAGTAACAGGCAAGGGGTGGCCCTTGGGCAAACCCTTCCTTATTTCGAGCTTTTTTTTTTTACGTGTATTTCACAATACGCGAGTATTATTTTGAGGGATATTGATTTCCAACAGATTGTGTAATTTTAGATTGCATGTTAACCTTAGCAACGTCAACTGTTTTCGTCACAGGCAGATATTTGAGTTATATTATTGATAAACATTTTTCGTAAAAGACGTGACAAGGAAACACGATTGTAGTAGTCAAAAACCATTCTACAACATACACAAATATGTTTTTACAATTGTATTATCTAACTAAAATTATATGCGATATTCACTACATATAGATGCCAATAATCGTATACTCGAAGTGTTGAAAATGAGTGCAACTACAGTACCGATTGGGACAGTAGCGATTTATACTTCATGGTGTACCAATCTATCAAGTATAAATAAATGGTTTATTACTTAATATCATATTGTTGTAAAATAGTATTTACCGAGAGCTTAGTATGTACACAGTACTAAAGTATACTGTGAAATTATGTATCATGTCGACAGTTACGTCCACACTCTCTCCTCAGATTGTAGACATGCGTATATGTGGAAATGGCACCTTTACCAATGTTGTAACCTATCGAGTGGCTGCTAAGTTACAACTGTTTGTTTGACGTGGTTCCGGAGGTGAAGTCGAATCATTAGAATGAACCGTTCTTCTTGAAGACAATTTATTGTGATTAGTAAAATACAACGAGAGTTTACAAGTTACTTTATACAACTCTTCTTGACAAACTATAAGTCAGTTAATTCAATTACTGTTTTATACTCTAAGTACCTTCAGTTACTAGTACTTAGTTCACAAATTAATGTAACACTTTTAGTTACTTCAAAAATTACAAAGACAAACTATTGACAACATCTGGTCTTCCGGCTCTCTAAGAACACCTTCCAACACAGATCAAAGTCAAATAAAAAAAATGAGAAAAGATGCGTAAGTTCTCCTGGACCCTTACACAAGCAGATCTGTCTTCTCCAGCGAATGCTGGAGTTTTTATAGTACATCATCGTGGGTGTAACTCTTAGTTTAGTGGTGGGACTGTTCCCTCCTCTTAATTCTAAAATGTTAACTATGATAGGCTAAATCTATTGGAAGTGAGGGTAATTCCCTTACAATTTTATAACTATTGCTACTATTCGTCAGAAACTATCATGTGACTCTGTACGTCACTTTGGTGGGGTATTCCCTTTTAGAGAAAAGGTTCTCACAGAGATAGGACACATCTTTACACTCTGACCCATTACATGACTTTTCTTTCAAAACATATCAAATTTATTACGACTTTAATGTGTTTTGTCTGGGGCTCTTGCCTAGCCTGTCTCTATTATTCAACTTCCTTTGTTTTTCGTAAATCTGTCAGCTTCTTATCTAATTAGAGTGGCTTTTAACCTCCCACAGCTGCATCGGTCTAAGTAACTTGGGGTTACCCATAAACTAAACTTTACGATTATTGCTTCCTGACAGTTGTTTTTAAGAAACATAGTTAGATCTAATTAACAAACCCTGGGAAAGTTCCTAAAACGATTTTTTTTATGTTCAAAACATCTGCTAGCTAAATGACAATGTTTATCCCCCTCACTTCAAAGTACAATTATGATACAATTACAGTAAGTACAATTGACAATTACAACACCAATTTATTTTAATATAGCGTTACGTAATGCGGAAAAAGTGTTACGTAATACGCAACGTTCTAGAAGTTTCTCGAATATTCCAGTTGTAATGTGTGTGTGTGTGTGCGTGTATAATGCTGCTACTTTACGGTGAAAGACAAATTACGCTTCCATAATTATCGTGAAAGTCAACTATCGAGTCCATACCGGACCATACCGGTAAGCGCAGTGTTTTCAAGGACACAGATTCTATTGGATTCTCGAGAAAGCCTGTTTGTTTAACAAAGTGACAGATTATTCTGGCAATCAGCGGGGTATAAATACAGCCATTCAGCGACGGTCAAGTCAGTTATTGTCGGGCGATTACACAGTACGTTTAAGTGGTGATTACACAGTGCGGTTCGAAGAATTGTGGCGAAGTGTTATGTGTTTTATAATTGTGCGGTACTCTATAGTGGACATTTTTATTGCGTGTGAACAATTTTTATTTGATTTGTTGTAAGAGACTATCTTTTTAATTGCAAACTGTTTAATTGTGATAATTAAAGCTGGTGAGTAGTGACGTAATTGGTGTCTTGTATTTTGTTTTGCACTGTACCATACGACGATCAGTAGACCGTCGTAAAATAAATTTGATGATTACTGCTTCTATAATAATTACTTACAAATATTATTGAGGAACTATTATATTTTCAGCAATTTAAATTGTAATATTGTATGAATTATGTGCAGTGGTATTATGATTTTGTCGATGTACCTATTTAACGAAAACAATATGTAATCAATGCAATTATATTGATCGTGTAAAACTAACTGTTTCAATTCCTTCACACACACACACACACACACACACACACACACACACACACACACACACACACACACACACACACACACACACACACACACACACACACACACACACACACACACACACACACACACACACACACACACACACACACACACACACACACACACACACACATTCATTTAATTAATTGTTCTGTTGTGTTTGATATTTTATCTTGTATCTGTAGGCCTACATAACAACAAATATTATCGAAACGTCTACACATATAATTTAAAATGTGTGTTATACATTGTGGGTGCCGCATTGGAGTTGTTGCGCTATTTGGTTGTCACTGCGGGAATACCGTAATCTTCAATGCTCGTACGACCACGTTTAACTTACACACCATCGTTTTTGAAGGCGCAGCGTCTCTTGACACATTTACTATTTCGTTGTGAATTTCCACTGATGTTAGACCTTTTTTTTTTTTTTTAACTAATCATCGCACGACATTTTATTCTTCTTCTTATCCTCAACGCTGTGGTTAGTGGCTCTGCAATTTTTTCCCTTCCGTTGACAGTCACTTAACCACTACCACGTATCTCATTCCTCCTTTAAACTTCTCTACGTAGTCGTATCTGCACCTTCCTGTCCCTATACGCTCCTTGATTATTTCGTCGACATGATGGCGAATCAATTTGAATTGCTTAATAAGTGACCAACCATACTACTTCTTCTTTCCGAAATAATTCCAGTTAGTGTTCTTATTTACCCAATTTCATCATTAGGTATTTTTTCCGTCCACGGTATTCTTATTGCTCTCCTCCAGCACCATATCCCAAAAGCTTCAAGGTAGATCTTCTTCAGCTATGTATACGCACACGCTACAAATTAAACTCTTAATAAAATTCTTCCCGCTTTCCAGAGACACGTTTTTGAAGAGATTTTCCTCTTGAAATGTGCTCGTCTTGTTTGTCCAATTCTACTTTTCCGTCACTGGTCCATCTTCCATATTGTCACGACGGTTTCCTTGATCGTCGTATGGTACAGTGGAAAATAAATTACAAGACACCAATGGAGTCACTAAGAAGTAGCTTTAATTATCACAAATAACAGTTTATAATCAACTCGTACAATAATTCCAGTTAGATTTGTCCACACGCAATAATAATGTCAAGTATAAAGTATTCCGCGCTATAATAACTTTTCACTAATAGCCTACACCACTTGCGACGCACTGTGTAAATCGTCCGACATAACACTCAACTCTAAGCGGCTGGTATGGGCTATTTATAGTCTGAAGGGTTCCATAATATGCGTCTTTAACAAATACGTGAAAATTCTAGAGAATACTTCAGCGCCGCCATGGCAGAAGCACATACCATTGGGCTAATTGGGAAACTTCTAGAACGACACCATCGAACGCACGAGACGTTCCGCATTACGTAATACTTCCTCGCATGTCAAGCGTCACGTACGCATTACAGCTGCGGGAATAGCCGAGAAAAGAGTAGAACAACGTTATCCAATGTAGCAGGACGTCCCGTAATGGTGTAACACTTTTTCCGCGTTACGTAACAATATGATGTAATGGAGCTTCCAAAATATTTTTTTATAGAATTTTATCTTGGTGACTTTCCTTGTCATATTTCTAAGTGTTCTGCGATCAGTACCGCATGTCATTTGAAATTTATTTATTTTTATATCGATGAAGTTGTCATACTCATAAGTTACATTGAACCCTGGAAAATTGAAATGAGATAGCTGTTCTATAGACCGATTGTTTATAATTAACTTGGAATGTATCGAATTGTATCCTCTAATTGCCATATCCTTTGTTTCGTGGGTATTATTTAATTAATTCTTGTATTAATTCTGTCATCTATTTATACTGTTAGGCCTATGAAATAGGCAATTTGCGTGGCACATGTACGTAATAGGTCTGGCAGCAGTGTTCACAAGGTCGGCAGTTTGGAATTTCCCAGTCCTATTATGGCGACGTTACCAACTACGCCATCAGTCTGCACGCACAACCGCCTAAACAATAGCATCACCTCACAACAGAGATATAAATAGAGGTGTTTTGGAACGTGTGGCCAGCCTGTTGTTGTTGTCACTTAGACAATCCCGGTGCAGTGGGCGTGATTTGACAGCTGTTTAAGTGTAAAGTGATAAGTGTTACTTATTGCGTGCTGCGATCTGCAACTGGTGACTTGTATTATTACTTACGACAGTGTCTAATATGTAATGTTTGTTGTCGGGAATTACGTTAGTGTGTGTTGGACTATCATAAACTAAATGTATTATTGCAACGGGTGGCTTTGTTAATTAAAACTGGTATTGAAGCTGTGAGTAGAGAATGTTACTTATTCATCATCACCACTACTCCAAGGACTAGGGCTTAGACCTGTTCCGGAACCCATCTCCTCCTCGGTCTACCGACATCTCTCTTCCCAGTATGGTGACAACCCAATGCAGCCACAGGTAGACGGATATGAGGCATGAAATTCAAGTGTTCATACTATCTCCTTCTGTGGACTTCAATCTTCTGGTGTAATGATACAATGTGTAAATCGCGTCTAATATCCTCGTTCCTTCTCCGATCCAAGAGAGAACAACCTTGCGTACCTCTTAGAAATTTTATTTCGGCTGCCTGAATTCTCTGTGCGTCCCTTTTGCCAGGAGTTCATGTCCCACTAGCATACAGTAATGTGGAGACAGCCACAGTTTTATAAAATTTGGGTATCCTTCCGTGTTTTATTTTTCAAGTACCTATGAATCGTTCCACGGATGCTACTCCTATGAAACGTTCCGTCCGTCTATGTTACTCATAACAATGTTTTATTCCAATTATTTTATTCCATTGTTCAAAGACGATAACCCATGAGATTGCCTAACAACACAGTCTACCGCTAAAATATACAGGATGTTGTCGAAAATCATGGTGAATATCACAGACGGACAAACATACCCACACATACACAAACACGTTAATAAACAAGAACAATTGACTGCAAAATAAGTTTGTTATCGTCTCAATAATTTCACCAACAAACCGTAACTAGTTGTAAGACATTAGATTAAACTTTGGTGCAATAAATCGTTGTGCTGGAGACACAGTTGCTAAAGTCTCGTTAGCTCGGCGGTAATTTAAGAGTCAAGGTTACACTTTTCAAGGTACTAGACGCGGCGTATAAATCTCCGGGTACAGTAAGCGTACAATAATGACTGAGTCACCTTGTCGCGGTTACTGAGGTGCGACATTGGCCCCGCAGTAATGTTAGCGCCGACTAATTTATGTTAATGTTACCCGGATTGCCGCAGTCTATAGACAACAAATATTGTGTCTTGTACAAACCAACCAAATACTCAAAAGTTTTGAACTAATTATTTCTATATGCTACTATATAGTTAATAGTTATTTTGAAAAGTGTATAAAATGGAATTGTTAAAAGGAATAGACGACTAATTGTAAACACTTCATCGTCAAATAAGGTGTTATCAAAAATTTCGTGATGTTTTTTTTAACTAAATTATGTCTGTTATCATCTGACTTTTTCCTTCAAAGCCACTTAAAAATTATCTCAAAATATTACGATTTGTGAGTGAGTAGTGGGGTTTGCGTCACTAAGGCTGTGCATTTTTAAGCTATTTTAAAACAATATTTGTTCCTATTGCAAAGACTGCCACGGCTAGGAGTCGGCAATATCAAAATTAGAAATTTCCAGACTATTGGGCCGTGGTATATTGATTACGACGTGATTGTCTCGAATGTATATACCTCTGCAGTCACTGCTTATATCTCTGCTTGAGGTTAGTTCCGCCTGCCATCCTTTGTTGAACGCGTTTCTACTGAAATAGGTCTCCTGTCGGTGGCCGAAACGTTAAGGAAACTATAAATCACGTTGTAAACAATCGACCATCAATCACCAACCAAATGTTTCCAAATTTAGTAACATAGTTATGTGATTATTGATGTTTGTTTGCTCCATTTGCTCCATTATATTCGTGTATGAACCATAAATTTCAGACTCTTCCCAGGCGTCCATGAAACGGCCCTTTTCGCAAGTGGCGGCCTATAACAGTTTCATTCACAGATTACAAACAGCTGCTCTTGACGATAATGACTTCCACGAACAGTTAAATACTATAAAATACATCGCTGTTGCTAATGGTTACAAGACGTCTATCACTGACCGGCTTACTAAAACAAAAAGACCATACCACAAGTAGACTTTAACACATGAAAAATTTTGATAACCACCAATTACAGAAATTTTATGCCAAAATTTTATCCACCATACTAAACAATAATAAATTTACTGTATTATTTAAAAAGAATAATAATTTATTTAAATTACTCAGGTCAAATAAACGCACACCTTTTGAAGAGAAAACAGGTATATATATAAATTGATGTGTAATGGCTGTGATTGGTTTTATATTGGACAGACGGAGCTTTCCTAAAATGATTCAGCGAAATATAGCTAAGCAAAGAAAGAATTACAACCATAACGACATGAAATCTAATTTATTCGACATTTGATGCAATCATAATTATTCAAACTTAAACTCCAATATGATGCCGTTACACATTTGTGAAAAGGGCCGTTTCATGGATGCCTTGGAAGAGTTTGAAATTTATGGAGTATACACGAATGTAAACAGTCGCGATTCTGTGTTGAATGATCAGTTGAACTTTAGATCCAATCAGCTATACGACACAGCCTTGAACCTGCTTGCTCGGATAAGGACTAACGACCGTGCAGTAGTAGATTGAGCTTGAGTGGGTGCGCATCTAAACACCGCGTACAATCCATATGCTGAGTTGGATTTTAGTTAGTGACGACCGCGAAAGAGTGATGTAATTTATTTGAAGTTACCTGATGATGAAGCATATGCTTCGAAACACTTAGTAACAAAATCTACTTGAAGTCACACGGCGGGTTACAAAAGTTTAGTTTGCTAAATCGTTTGTATGTTGTTGTGAGCGACAACACTGATTTAACAAAAAAAGATAAAAATCCATTGTAATTTAATATTTCCCCGAGATACCAGATTTTTTTTTTTTGTAGAGTCGTCTAAACAACATGAGTACCCAACGGTCAGTAGTTCGGTTTAAGTGAAACACATTACGGGTGCACAAGAGTCAAGGACAAATGGCCGGGGACATAAATCCCAATTAGACACGGAGTAATGGCGCAGACTGGCCACGGGTACTGAGGCGTGACGTCACGCGCTGTGTTAACGTTTGAAACCACTGCACAGTGGCCAGTCGTTTTCGTATGTTGTCACGCACTGATATTGGGCACTACAAACTTTTGTATGTTTGTATTTAAACATAAACGTGTAAATAACAATTATTACAGTGATATCAAAACCACCGTTTCAAGAACGCTTACGTTTTTATTTTTTCAGGCTGTGGTGCCATTACCACAAACCACCTAACAGATAACCTAATAGAAACCGTATACATGAAATCAATAGACTGTCTTAATTACAATAAAATGTATGTGGGCCAGACTGAAAAATCGATTATTTGTAGATAGCTTGAACACGAGAAAGCTTTTCTCTATTCAACAATATATGAAAAAGGATATACACATAGCATATCAACAGAAACACCCACTCTCAGATGTAAACAATGTTAAAATAATTAAAACAATAGGAAAAGGTGAAATAATGTACATATTGTTACGACAGTCTCACGGATCGTCGTATTGTACAGTGGAAACAAAATGCAGACACCGAGGAAGTCGCTAATTACCAACTTTAACTAGTCACAAATAACATTGTGTAATCAACTTGTACAATAATCCAACTTAACTTTGACCACACGCAATAGTAATGTTAAATAATAGAGTTTCACACTAATTATAACACAATAACATTTAGCTACAATACTTCAACCACCACTCGATCCGCACTAAGGGAAATTGCTCAATGCAAATTGATTGACAAAGCCAAACAAACATAATAAACTAATTTTTTTTTCATTGTCCCGATTATCCGAGTTTTTGAGTTAATGTAGTCCAAACTAACTTGGATATAATCGGACCTCCACTGTACGTCTAAAAGTAGACGACAGCCTGTACAAAGATTTTCAACAACGTCTAACGTTTTGCTGTGAATCTGTTCCACCGTAACACATATTTGGGTAGGAGAAATTTCCTACGTGTAAGCATTTACACCTTATAAGTGCAGCCCGTCATTATACAAATTACCAGTCAAAGCCAACGTACATATGTCTGACTTAAACACAACGTGCCAGTAAGACTTCTCGGCTACGTTAAGCCCGTTCACACACAGCACGCATGCATATTAGCAGCAATTACGCAGCGGAGACAAGGGACTGTGGCCGTACAAAGTAGTTACGTAAACTGGCTAATTGCCCGTAGCCGCTCCAATGGCTGCGAAGTGTAAACACAGTCGTTTAGAACATTGGACAGAAACGTTAAAGCGGCTTTGAAATAATTGTGTAGTAATAACGAATTTTATTACCGTGTAAACATTAAATAAGCACCTCTATCTGAAATAATTACAAATGAACACAAATGTTATCTATTTGTTGAAAGTACAAAAATTGTATTTTTATCCTTCACGCGAGTCTGTTGACGTTACTTGTTACACACGTTTGAACAGAAGCATCGCAACTTGAGTAATCTCCATTCGTAGTGTCGAAGTTATTCTTTATGACTTAGGCTAACAGTTTGTTCCAGTATGAACGGAATTTATCCGACAATCGTTTACCCTTGCGGAGTCTTTACACACTTTTCTTCTACTTGACGATAGTCAAGGGTTCTTCTTGGAAAACCAGTTGAATCTATTGTCAGCACGTGTGACCGTCGTTGTGCCAATTAAGGTTTCAACTATAGTTAGCTCCATTCTAATATGATCATTTCTGATAAGACTTCTCCTGGTAACAACCCTTTACAGACCTCAAGAACTTCATTTGTGACCCTTCTATTCTAGATATATTCTGACCCTTTGCCTTTCTAATGCAAGTTTCATTACCATGTAGTACTTGAGGATTGGCCAATATATTATAATATTTTAAATACTAAATATAATTATTTCACTACTACTCGGAACACAAAACTTTTTGCGGGTAAAATCGTAAAGTTTACCTTATAAGCTGAACCAGTTTTCACTTTTATCTTCAGAGGTTGCCGCTGGTAGCACTGCCCGTCTTGTTGTTGGCGACGGAATCGATTTTCGAAAGAATGATGTTGTGTGTGTGGGGTGTGATATGTTCGAATCACACCCCACACACACAACATCGATCTTTCGAAAATCGATTCCGTCGCCAACAACAAGACGGACAGCGCTACCAGTGGCAACCTCTGAAGAAGCTTTTTAAAAGTGAAAACCCGTTCAGATTATAAGGTAAAAATTTATGTTTTTACCCATAAAAAGTTTTGTGTTCCGAGTCGTAGTGAAATAATTACATTTAGTTAAGTAACGGACACGTCATGGGCAACGAAATCCAAGAATTTTAATTACGTCTATTTTCTTCTTTAGGTATTTAACGATACATCCAAAAAGCGACTAGAAGAGACTAATTTTGCTTTCAACCTCTTTTATGATTTTGATATATAATGCTGCACCCTAGATCAGCGTTTCCCAAACTGTGTGTTCTATTATTATTTTGGAAAAATAATACAATTTTAAATGAAATAAAATGTGTGTGGGGGAATAAGATCTTTGAATATCTGTGAGGGAAGAAGTCAACATCAAGTTGGATTAAAGAAGTCCAAAAGGATTTAGAAAAAAATAATATACACGCAGAAGAAGCAATTGAAAGAGACGTTTCTTGGGCAAAAGTGTTACAAATGAAAGGAGTCCAGGGTAGGAGAGAGAAAAACGTAGGTTCAAAGTGGACTGAAGACAGGAAGAAGAGACACAGTGGAAAGATGAAAGAATATTAGAGAAAAAGGAAAGCACAAATAATGAAGAATTGAAATTGACATGTGGTCCTTAGATGGCCGAACATTAAAAAAAAAAAATATATATGTTTTTCATTATTTTGTAAGTTAAGAAAGTTCAAGACAGAAAACATTATTGTGTGTTTCAATGGCTTTTTGTTATTCTGTAAATCACAAAAATCTAAGTTTGTTGATAAATTTGCGCTGGAAAAGTCTACTGACGTAACTGGAAAACCACAAGTAGTACTGAGGTAAATAAGTCGCATTCATTATTATGCTAATTACGCTGCATTGTGATTTTAAAGACATCGCGGAAAGGTAATGATGGTGAGGGGGTCAGTATGTAGAGGGTGATAGTGTGGCGCGGCTTCTGACTATTTATTTGTAGTCTACCGTGGGCTAAATAGTTTGAGAAACGCTGGCCTAAATAGTTTAAATGTAACACCTGTTCTATTTTTGTATGCCCTGTATGACAATTTTTTTCTAATATGGCAAAAATTAGGTGGTACCCCAACTGTTATGATAAATGAAGAGATGAGACGGTGGGGGATTGGAAGAGAACGTGTGGAATGATAGAAATATATGGTGATCGGGCACCGGAGAACGTGGTCCGTTTATGTACCAATTTTAGGAAGCATATCTCCGTGCCATTTCAAAATTTCGACGTTCACATTACAAAACTACGGACACAAACGCAATCATCTGCGTGCATGGTCTGTTTGCGCTCTTATTTTTTGTTCGTTTCAAAGTGTCCGTACGGAGAGAAGAGTATTTCGGAACCATTCGTACCGAGATACAAACTCAAACGCGCGCGAGTTCACAGTCTCCTGTGAACAGGAGGCGACGTTTAACAAAGCTACGTTATTATTCCACCACCGCAACCAGTACCGTAATATATTTACCGTTATCTACATTTGGATGGGTTTGTGTATTGTGGTGTATGGTTTCGTTCAGAATCGGCTCTTCCTTATTGTCTGCATGTTGCGTCGCGCGCATATTACCAGTGTTATCTGAAAGCGGGCTGGTGTGATTTAAACAGCACTTCGTATTTCTGTTTCTTAAGGAACGCCGTAACAACAACAACAACAACAGCTAGAGGGAGAACAGATAAAACTCTTACAGTTGCAACAGCTTGTACGCTCTTTGTGTTCATCGCTTTTCTTTCTAAACGTTTTCGCTTTGCTCCATTTTGTTAAAATTGTTTCTCCTGAACTGTGTCTAGATTCTTTTACAATAAATTTTCAGTTTTCGTAACCCGATAACGCTGCTCTACGTTTTATTTTTTCTTTCACTTCAAGAACTAGGTTATATAAATCTGTTTCGGCCTCCATCACATCCTCCTCCGACCATCGTTTTTTGTCGTGAGGACAAGTCTTGGGCTGATCTGGGGCAAGCCACTTTCAGCCAAATGGAAGGATGTGAGGAGACGCACGCCAATGCAGGTCGGAAGCGAAGAAGATGGAGGCACATTGGAGATAGAGTAGTGTGTGTGTGTGTGTGTGTGTGTGTGTTTAGATATAGCGTGTGGCCATAGTCTATAGGTAAAGGAAGTGGCTGATGGAAGTGCCATAAAGTTTATACATGAGGGGGGCCAAGACAGGGACGAGTAACGCAGTTCGTCAAAGCTGGAAGGAGCCGAGAGAGAGGCGTCAAGTTAGGCGAGGGACATAAAGAAGAGGGCTAAAGACTAGGTAAGTAGTTGAGGAAAATTTAAATTGTTATGTGATCAGGAAAGATGGCAGGTTGAGTACTGTATGTTTGAAGATGGGAATTAAGTGTTTCTATTTCTTGGACTCTGGCGGTGAAGAGTTGTAGGAGGAGGTCCATCGGCTATGGTAAGTAGCCGGTTAATGAGGAAGGAAGGTCTGCGGGTATTGCGGGTAGTTGTGTTGATGGAGGTGGCTATGGATTGTAGGGAAGTGCGATGTTTGCAGTCTGTAAACGTCCATCGTCTCTTCTACCAATGATTTTATACGACGGTAGGGTGAATTTGCACTTACTTCTCAACATAACCTCTATATAGCTCTATACATTCTTTCCAGCAATGTTCTAAAGCAGTTATAAGCAAATTTGTCGAGGTCCTTAAAGTTTCAGAATCGCTGACATGATTGTCGTCAGTAAATCTTTTTCCAGCGAGCCCTTTTTTTGAGTTTAGGAAGAGGTAAACTTGGGGTTAAATCGGGCGATTGTGGTGGGTGAAAAAGCAATTAGAACTTCAGTTCTTTGATATTAGGGCTTCATAATAGACAATAATTTCTCATGGAAAAGTTTTATCATAATAAATAAGATATTACATTATACGTATATCTAATTTAAATTCAGTCACACTGTATTATGTGTGTGTGTGTGGTACACACTATAAAAAGTGCAGTATACTATATACAGTGTGATATATAGGTTGAATAACAAGTTGTATCAACACATTTCATCCATATACTCCAGTGCCACAGTGAGCTAACATTTATGCAACAGCTATCGCAACAACTGGGGTGTGGGATGGAGTTCGGCTCGGCGGGTTTCGGTAAAACGGCACTTTCTTTTTACTAAATGTGGTCAGTTTTTCTTGATTTAATCGTTTACAAAGTGCAGTTGGTTTGCATAGTACTAGTCACATTTGTTTTACCCTTTTTAAAGTAGTCAATGAAAATTACTTTACGTGAGTCTCAAAAACAGTTGCCGTAACCTTACCAGCAGAAGAATTGTCTTTACATCTTTGGAGTCGGTTCGCCTTTTGTGCTCCATTGTTTTGACTGTTGTATGGTCTCAGTAATGTTTTCGTGGATTCAAGTCTCACCAACGGTTATGAATAAACTCAAAACTTTGGTTGGATTGGCCGTATAAAGTGCCAAATCGTTTCGACACTGATTTTGGTAAAGTGTCAGCAAACGCAACACCTGTCTAACGCACAGCTTTGTAAAACAGTAGTTCGTGCAAGATATAACGCACACGTTCCGTTGCTATACCAACAGTCTTAGGTTATCTCGCTCACTTTTATTCTACGGCCTAAGAAAACGGTTTCATCGATTTTTCCATTTTTTCTGGAGTAGTCACTTGAGTCGTCAGTTGTACTTGTCCGACCCATTTTAAATTCAGCAACCCGTAGCTTAATCGTTGTATTCATTGAAGAAGAGTCCTCCAAAATTGAATCCAGCTTTTTAAATTTTGGTTGCAGTTAAGCCTTTCAAAAAAAAAAAATAATAATAATCACAGCACGTGATTCCTGTGTATCCGATGTAGCCGATGTGCTTAGGCCAGTGGACTGTGCCACTAATAATAAACAACTCATTGACTTGAAATCATCAACTGTAAGCCTACAAAGGATGAAATCATACAACACGGTCAATATAATAAGCATAGTAGCGCTACCTCTGTATGAGGCCCGGAACATTTCACCCTACCCTTATATTTCAGCGCCACTTTGGCAATAGATCCCCCTCATCCTTTGCTAATGGTCACACCATTGTCTTGTACAAGTTAAAATGATTTTATTTATATCTTTTACTTTTAGTTCTCTGCCCTTATATCGTTATTTCTTCTTCTATCTTACCTTAAAGAAGGTTTGAAGAAACTAAATTTCACTCTGAATCTGGGCGGACCCAATTTTCTTCATGGCCCATTCACCTTACTCTCATATGTCAATAAAATAAATTTTATTTATTTATTTATTATTATTATTATTTATTTATTACCTTACTCTCATATGTCAGTTATCTTATAAAATTTGTATTCTCATAATATGTCTTGTTTATTTCTAAGATTTCTACGAATCGCTTCACAAATATTCTTAGACTTATTTATAATGTACACCGCTGTAGCACCTTTAAGGAGCTATCTTTAACTGAGCTACACCATCATTAGTAAGAAAGTTAAATATGTAATTTTTAAAACCGTTATACCTAGTTAAAAGTTAAATATTTAACTGGTCTAGTAACTGTGGAGTGGCTCACTTTCACGGCGTCTATTTGTCTTGCTGTCCTGTGGATTTTTCAAGATTAACTCAGTTGATCAAGGTCTAGCTACTGTTGGGGCAATTCTACAGTCTGGCTGAGATAGGCGGAACTCAGTCAGTAGTATCGTGACATCTACATGTAAGCGCACTTAACAGAATCCTCTCCACAGTGGTTTCTACAAGTAATTAAATGCAAACAGGTTATTTTCTGGACAGCTGTACCGTGGCTAGGGACCGCTACAGGCTATGGATATAAAATTTATAATGTTGACCAGTGTTTTACTTTCTTCTTTATAGAATTTATGATTTTGTATTAGGATTTTCAGCAATTGTAGTTTTCCTAGGGCTACAAGGGCTATCCATACGTTTCAACCCCCCAACCTGGAGGACCGTGTCATTTGATTTTAGGGTTTCCGTCCCTTAGATCGTTAGATCCCACCATATCTTCCAGAGCCTAATCGTCTTAGGGTTTTCCATCGGATTTCCCTTCTCCTAACGTTAGGGACCCCAACAAGGTAGCTTCAGGCAGTGCTTGTTTAATGACACACAGATTCGTTATTTGATACGTCTGGTTTTTACCAGGTGGGACGCCTAATGCTAATGACACACCCTGCTAATGCTATCGCCTCGATTAGTATACGTAGCAATTCCAACCACCCACCACAACATTAATTGACAGCTTCCTATTCACTCTTCAACTGAATGTATAAAATACCCCTAAACGAAGAGGAGTCCTTATTCTCTGCTAGTGTCCTACTGACACAGCTTCCAGACCTTACTCCGAGGCCGCTTTGGATACTACGAGTATTTCAAAATTTTATGTGAACAGGTTAGTAGCCAGTTGCACAACCCCCTACTTCAGGAGGACCATAGAATCTTCTGTCAGGGCTACCATACCTTAGCCGGAAGGCCACTGTTTTGGCGCGCAGGAGATTCGCCGTCACCCTTCACAGGTTTGGTGGCTTTGTATCAGACATTGTGATACTGAAAGTTTCTTAGCATTTCCAGTGCTCATCTATCGGCATCAATGAGCTACCTAAGATCCTAAGCCACCCAAAATTAAGAAATTAGAATTGAAAAAGGAAGACACCCTAACCCTAAATTACTCTAATAGCGTCGGGGTCAGAAAAGAACAAAAGGCAGTCAAGAGAGACTAAATAGAAAAGACTAAAGGAAGGGATTTCACCCAAAACAGGTTGAAGCAAAATGATAATCCAGCTAGGGCACATCGAGATTGCCAAATCCGTATCCAAAAGATGTAGACCCCTAATGTATCATTTACAAAGAGCTATTTTCAATTACAAGAAGTGGTAAGAGAGTACTCACTAAAAATTTCAGTAAGACAGACCAAAACCATGGCCTTTAAAAGTAAATATCCAGAGAGGACTAAAATAGTTATAGGCCAACAACAGCACTTTAAAACAAGTGAGCCGTTTCAAATATCTGGGCTGTGCAGTAAGCTATGAATCTGATTATGATATAAGAGAGAAAATAAATAAGTTTAGAAATATTCGTGGTATGATTCATAGAAATCTTAGAAATAAAATAAGATACAGCGCGAGGATTAAATTTTATAAGGCAGTTGCAATACCCAGGTTGATTTATGCGAGTGAAGCGTAGGTCTTGACAAAAAAGGAAAGCGGCAAGGTTCAGAGTGCTGAACTGCAGTTTCTTCGAAATATTTTAAATTATATATTGCAAGATAGAATAAGGAATAAATTTATCAGAGCAGAACTCAAAGTAAAGACATAAATGAAATTATTTCAATTTACAGAAGACAATGGTGGGATCATCTGCAAAGAATGACAGAGAGGATCGATTGCCGAATGCGGCACTGAACTATAAACCCATTGGTAGAAGAGACGTGGGTCGTCCAAAGATGAGATGGGTGCCGGAACTGGTTTATTTAACCTGTTCCTTGAAGAGGAGAAAAAGAAGGAAAAGAGAAAATAAATAAAGAAAGAACTATAAAAAAGAATATTGAAAGAAAATAAAAAAATAAGTAAAGAATTGAAATTGGCATGTAGTCCTTAGATGGCCGATAAAAAAAAAGAACTTACCAAATTGCAGATGAAAATGGGTACAATAAAACACCATTCACAAAATAGAAAATAAAATCAAATATAAAATAAAGAATAAAGCTTTAAGAAACGATCAAAATGATTGAATAACACACAATTAATAACAACAAGAATAATAAAAATCGGCTACATTCACATACATAAAAAATAGGATAATAAAGCTTAGGAAACTATTTAAAAATACAGACATTAAAATAGTTTACAAAATAAAAATAACTACCAAAAACTTAATAACCCACACAACAAACACAATAGAATGATCAATGGAATATACAAATTGAATGCCAAGACTGAAATTGATGGAAAACAAAAAAGCAATTGTAAAATGATATTTTGAATACTTAAACGCATACATAAACCAGAAATATATAAATCCAATTTGGCCACACATGCAAAATAAGTAAGTACAGGATACGAATTCTCAGACCACATAACTAACAAGACACTGATAAAACATATACCACACAAAGGCAGAATAATGAATGTACGGGAAAATTTACAAATACATAAATACAAAACACAAGACAAACTAATAATTGAACAAATGTAAATCAATAAAAAACATGACACAATTTTCAAAATATTCAACGTTGGGAACACTCAGGAAACAAAAATATACACCACACTGACAAACGATAATATCAATTTAAACTACCAAAAGCCAACGGGAAGCCATAGCATCAAACAACGTGAATAAAAATATTCAACAAAGTCCAAAACTAAGATGGCTGAGGATGGGAAAAATATTTGATTCCCGAAACGCGTTCCAAGTAAGGAAACAATATATCTTTATTATAAAATAGTAATAAATATTAAATAATTTAAGTATGAAGAAATTTACTTTAGCAAGAAATGTGTGTGTGTGTGTGTGTGTGTGTGTGTGTAAAACATAATTTAAATAATGTAAAAGAGATTCTTGGATTTCGTTGTCCATGACGTGTCCGTTACTTAACTAAATACAACTATTTCATTATCGACTCGGAACACAAAGTTTTTTACGAGTAAAAATATAAAGTTTTACCTTACAACCTGAACCGGTTTTCACTTTTAAAAAGCTTCTTCAGAGGTTGCAGCTGGTAGCGCTGTCTGTCCTGTTGTGGGCGACGGAATCGAATTTCGAAAGATCGATGTTGTGTGTGTGGGTGAGATATTTTCGAATAATGCGTGCGATTTGAATTGTGTCTGTTCGTTTAGGATGTCGTTTTTATTTGTTTTCGTGTGTTTATATATTCAAACAAATGTGGGCGTAGCTTCAAACAAAGATACATTAAACACACAAAGGCACTCCACTCCACTACAGAATCCACCTTTGCAAACCACCTCATTGAAACAAACCACACATACAAAAACATCGACAATAACATGAACATTCTACACGTACACACAAAAGGCCGAAAACTAGACACTCTAGAACAATTGGAAATATACAAACACACGAAAACAAATAAAAACGACATCCTAAATGAACAGACACAATTCAAATCGCACGCATTATTCGAACATATCTCACCCCACACACACAAAATCGATCTTTCGAAATTCGATTCCGTCGTCCACAACTCGACGGACAGCGCTACCAGCGGCAACCTCTGAAGAAGCTTTTTAAAAGTGGTGAAAACCCGTTCAGGTTGTAATGTAAAACTTTATGTTTTTACTCATAAAAAACTTTTTGTTCCGCGTCGTTAATGAAATAGTTGTATTTAGTAAAAGAGATGTTATAACAACTAATTTCAAAGTTATTTAACGATCTACTTTTCCATTATACTTATGACGATGACAGTAATTTAAAACTGTGGAAATACTGGAAAAACAATACAAATATAAGAACCCCACAATAATTATCATAACATGATTACATAATTACAGTAAACGTATTATAAGGATAATAATATACCTGTAACAGTTTTATTTTTTGTCTGTATAGTATATTAGGTTGATTTTCTGTTTTCTGTAGGTTAGGTTGGGTGTTAGGTTAAGGCCTATTAGGTCTGTTAGTGTATCTGTTTCTTTAAGTAATAGTCACATATAAAAATTTGAATTAAATGAGTCGGTCTGTTTATTTATTTATGTATTGCTCGTATAGAGGACCTGATGAGGACAATCTTGCTACGACAGTTACGGAACGCTCTCGAAGAGTCCTTCCACCCGTTTCTAGGCTGGCCCAGCAGATGCAGTGTCTGTGTCAAGGCGGGGAGTCAAGTACACTCTAGACTGTCCTAGCACTTGTAGCTAAGTAAATTATGTTGGTAAGCGGCCAGAAGTATGGAAAATTATTTTGGAACGTCTGCGGGACCTATATAAGCGAGAGCGGCCGCCTATAGTAGCACCAGGCGTCATTGTAGAATGCGGGTCAAGCGGTTGTTGCGGATTAGCGGAAAGTGATTATTGCGTTATAATTAGTGCGTAACTTTAATAATTGACATTATTATTGAGTGTGATCACATTTAACCTGAATTATTGTATGAGGAACAGCGGCCGGCCGGCTTAGAAGTGGGCGAGTAAAGTTACTGCGAACAGCTGCCGGGTAGAAGTGGGACCGGATTATTTACGGTAGGCGATTTCTTTATTGCGAAACAAGTGATTAGTAGAAAGTGACTTGTTGTAATTAGTGCGGAACCCTTATAGGCGACATTATTATTTAGTGTGGACAATTTTTAACTGGAATTATTTTATGAGAGTAGCTTGTTGATTACAAATTGTTATTTTGACTAATTAAAGCTGGTAATTAGTGATATCATCGGTGACTGTATTTTGTTTCCACTGTACAATACGACGATCCGTGAAACCGTCGTAACAATATATTTTGGTAGAAATGTAGACAGACATGTTTAAACATTACCAAATAGTTAATGATCCCTCGTCTTTTTTCTACTTTCTACTTTGTAAGGTCGAAAAAACAGACAAAATACCTGTAGTGAAGAAGAAGAAGAAGAAGAAGAAGAAGAAGAAGAAGAAGAAGAAGAAGAAGAAGAAGAAGAAGAAGAAGAAGAAGAAGAAGAAGAGGGGAAGGGGGAAGGGGGAGGAGGGGAGGAAGAAGAAGATGATGACGATGATGACGACGACGACGACGACGACGTTGACGACGACGATGATTATTATTATGATGATGGTGACGACGATGATAACATTTCAGTTTGTCGAAGAAATGACTAACTTGTATACAAATGTAACAGACGGAATCATAAATGTCAGACAATTACGGAATTCAAGTTTGTTGAATTGTGCGCAGTGTGGAAACGCTTGACGCAAGTTCACTTTCGTTGTTATTATTTTATTAAATGAAATGT
Organism: Magicicada septendecula; assembly: GCA_034769895.1. Lineage (NCBI taxonomy): Eukaryota > Metazoa > Arthropoda > Insecta > Hemiptera > Cicadidae > Magicicada > Magicicada septendecula. Next base: position 561,130,961 of record CM068369.1, read on the forward strand.
TTTTTAAAAACTTTCGTCTTGATTTAGCTCCATTGACGCTTGTTAACCGAAAGAATTGTTAAACGTCGAAATGTTGCGAAAGAAACTACAGAGTCTCGTTATAACGGCACCCGAGGGCAGTCGAAACCCGACAGTGAAGTACGACTCTCCGTATAGACGGGACAATGTTTTGTGATTTTCAGATAAATACAGTTGTGAAACCTGCAGACAGGTATAAAGTATAAAATGAAGTACAAAATACATTATTATGACTCTAAACGATCGTAGTTTTACAACCATTTTTAACCATTATCGAGATTTTAGTGTCGCTAACTCTATTACATTACAATGTGCGCCAATTATACAGCTTTAAAAAAGTCGATAGGTATAGTTACATAAAAGTACTACACGTTCTCGACTAGCCAAGGCCGTCCACTCAAGTAGCTTCCAGACTGTCCGAGCACTTGTAGCTATGTAAATAATGTTGGTAAGCCGCCAGCAGTATGGAAAATTATTCTGGAACATCTGCGGGACCTATATAAGCGAGAGCGGCCGGCTATATTAGCACCTGGCGTCATTGTAGAGTGCGGGTCAAGTAGTTGTTGCAGATTAGTGGAAAGCGATTATTGCGTTATAATTAGTGCGTAACTTTAATAATTGACATTATTATTGCGTGTGGTCACATTTAACCTGAATTATTGTATGAGAGTACAGTACCTTTGTTCAATTCAAATTGTTATTTGTGACCTAATTAAAGCTGGTAATTATTATTGACTTCTTTGGTGTCTGTATTTTGTTTCCACTGTGCAACACGACGCTCGGTGAGACTGTTGTAACATTACTGACACCAGTCTATCGGGTTTCTGACATCCAAATCTGCGTCCGGTTTTTGGCAGTGAGGATGTGTTCACCCTGCTCATCATGGAGTTGGTTTCATTTGCATAGTGTACATTCTTCAGAGGAGTAGCTTTTGATTTTGTTGGGGTGAACAGCAAGGCAATCGTATTCGGTATTGAGACAAACTGAAGCAAAAGAGCATTTATGTTTTTGTTTCAAGTTGTGTCTACAGTGTAATCCTGGTCTATTGTTGCTGTTATTTTCTTGATGATTTTTTTTAGTAAGTTTTGTTTTAGTGGATGGTTAGTGAGGATCGGTCAATAATACAAATTTTAGCTATTTTTCGTCGACCTTTCGACAATATTTATTGTCATCTCTTCAGGACCTGTATATGAAATACAATAGAAATATCAAACATAACGAAACAATTAAATATTTGGTGAACATGTTGGTGTATGTGAGTGTGTGCGTGCGTATGTATGTATCATTTTATATGTGAAGACTTATGATAGTTTGTTTACATCTTCAAATTATCTTTAAGAAAACTTTAAGAAAAATTATCTGTTAATAGTTTAACGACTCGGATCACAAATTATTTTCCTATGCCCTAAATAATTTACCTGATGCCCTGAACTAGTTTTACCTCCGTTAAAGCTTCATTTTTTATTTGTTTATTTTTTATTTTATTAATGGATTGTATCCTCCTGGATTTCGAAGTATTCCCATCTCTATAATTATCAGATGTCTTAGGTTTCTTATTCTGTATACCGGGCTTAGATATCGGTTTAATATTGTCAGAAGAGTAATGTATTTTTGCTAAAAGCTGAATTTAAAACTTTTTACAAAATATTCTTCCAGTCTTTGTCATTTCTCACGAACCTGTTTGTTTCTCTTCACTCAAAAAATTTCTGTTTTTTTTTTCAAACGTTTACTAATTATTTGGTCCCACATTTTTGTTCAGGTTTGTCAACTATTTTGTTCTAAAGATTTTAGCCGATATTGGACAATCTTATATAGGTTCCCAAAGTTTTCAGTCCCAAACCTCCCCCAAATAATTTAAAAAGTCGCGGACCCCGTCTGAGTTCTGAAATAAAACAAACAGTAAATATGATAGAAACTCTTATATATTTTAATTAAAACGTATTAAAGTCAAACTTTTCTTAATTTCTAAAATTATAATATTAACATAGTTTAATATGAACAATGTAGCTGCTTTTGCACAATTAAATCTTTAATATCTTTAAAGGTCTGTTAATTTCAATACTAAGTAACTCTCGACATCAAGTTTATTTCTTAACTTTGACTTTAATTACGTGAGCAGGGAGACTGCGGTTTCACACAAATAAGTAGAGGAAAACACAGTTAAACACTTGAAAGCTGTTTTTCCGAGATTAGGATAGTCAGCCATTACGTATAACTAGAAGTCAGCTAGCTGTAATTGCGAAAACTGTAATTTTAATGAACAGTCAGTTGAAAGTTATGTCAATGAATCTTCTTCTTGTACTAAAACAGAGAGGTCTAGTTTGTTCGGCAGACAAACAGGTCTGCTACACGACATGATTTAAAGACATTATTAAAACCATTAGTTTGAAATTACTTTTACAATTACAATTAGTTTGAAAAAAAGAAACTGGATTCTTCTACTAATTTTTTAAAGATTATAAAAAATGAGTAGATTTTAGAACATAAAAAATCGAAGAAAATTACGGCATATTGTTTTTCTTCTTAAAAGTGTCTGCGGGCCCCCTGAAACATTGTCGCGGATTCCCAGGGCTCCACAGATCCCACTTTGGAAACTACTACTATAGAATATATCCGTAATATTTAGTTCCTGCCGTATATGTACATTTGCTCTACGATCTTGGAGAGTAATTCCTGCCACATACTTGAGAAATCTCATTTCGGCAGCTTGATACGACTGGTCTGGAAGTTTGATTTGGTATGTGCATAACATTGCCCGCTAAAACAGGATCTGACTAACGGTCCGAGATTGGAGTAAAAAACTTGGGATGTCGACTATCATCATCTTCATAACACTGCATAGGCAACGTGCTGCCTGTTCCGTTTTTAAAGATCCTCCAGCCATCTTTTCCTGGGCCTACCTACACACCAGTGTCTCCTATTGGTTTATCTTTCCAGACTTCTTTAGCCAGTTTTGAATCTGAAATTCTTTCTAAGTGCTCTTTCCACCGTTGTTTGTAATCTTTTAATTTTTCATTCAAGTTAAAACTTGTAACTCTTTTCTTATCGTTACAAACAGAATTATTACCGTTGCACACCACTATAGAAAAATTATTCCGATTAGCGCTTTCAAGCTCCTCAGCTCATCGTCAGATCGGCTTGAAAGCGCTAATCGGAATATTTTTTCTATAGTGGTGTGCAGCAGTAATAATTCTGTTTGTGATTATAACCACTAACACAACTTTCTTCATTAAACTTCTTATCGTTACGTCATTTGTTATGCGGTCAAATTTAGTTGCCTGTATTTTACTGTCTTGTGTCATGGTTCTTTTCCATACGTCTCACCCATAGGACAATATAGGGACTGCCATAACTTTATGGAACTTTGATTTTGTATCTCGACGTACCTTGTTTCTAAAAATGTTGTTGACTGTACCACAGATCGTCTGGAACTTACTTAACTTAACATGAATATCATAATTCCTATCACAACCAATATCGTTTCCCCCCAAAATTAAAATAGGTCACCTGTTTTACCATTAATCACTGTTTTCTCTTATTGGTTCCTTGTTTCGAAATGCCATTACTTCTGGTTTTAGTGGAGATTTTTATATTGTATTTCTTGCAAATACGATGAAGGTTAAAAACTATTTTTTCAAATAAGATTCAGTATTTTTAATTACGATGAAGTCAGCAAACAACAGCACATTCAAATATCTGTCTCGTGATAACTTAACACCAGGGTTTACTAGATTTCGACTTCCTTACCAGATCGTCAATATAAATGTTAAAAAGAGTAGGCGATATACTGCAACGCTGCTTGACAGATGTTTGTTCAGATATCCTAAAACTATGTTTACCAGTTATTCTTGTCTCGTTTTATAGGCCTTGTATAGTTCTTATAAGTTGTTTTAGTTTTGCATCTCGAAGTATCTTGTTTCTAAAATGCTGCTGTGTGTCCCAAAAATCAAATAATGTTTTGCATACAGCCCTGAATTGTAGAGTTCTCAAGACCGATTGTTTTTGTTGAAGATCGGTTTAGGGAAAGGGGTAGTTTACCTGCAACGTTTTATATTTTAACATGGGTAATTTTTTCTGTGACGAATGATAACTGCCGTAAATTCAATCAGAATCAATTGATGTTTTGGATACCTTCCTGAGCTATAGAGAACTCAATGGTTGTTGATTTTGGTGAAGATCGGTTAAGGAAAAGGGGTAGTTTACCTGCAACATTTTATGTTTTAACAACGGTAATGTTTTCTATGACGAACGATAATTGCCGCACATTCAAACAGAATCAAATATTTTTTTTGCATACGTTCCTCAATTGTAAAAGACTGAAGGCATGTTGATTTTGGTGAAGATCGGTTAAGGAAAAGGGTCAGTTTACCTGCCACATTTTATGTTTTAACAAGAGTAATTGTTTATATGACGAACGATAACTGCCGCACATTTAAACAGAATCAAATAATTTTGCGCATACCTTCCTCAATTTTAGATACCTCAAGGTCTGTTGATTTTTTTGAAGATCGGTTAAGGGAAAGGGGTAGTTTACCAGCAACATTTTATGTTGTAACAAGAGAACGTTTTCCATGAAGAACGATAACTGCCGTAAATTCAAACAGAATCAAATAATTTTTTACATATGTGCCTGAGTTGTAGAGGACTCGTTTTATAGGCCTTGTATAGTTCTTATAAGTTGTTTTAGTTGTGCATCTCGACGTATCTTGTTTCTAAAATTCTGTTGTGTGTCCCACAAATCGTTTAAAACTTACCTAGCTTAACAAACACGTAACTAATAACAAATAATTTAATCGTGTGTTAAATGTTTGTGAGTTATTAGTAGCAGCTCTACCAGTGGTTATAACGCTCGTTACTCGTATGTGTGTTTTAACTGCGTGGCTGTATTCCGGACTATTTATGCCTATAATATATTTATCGTTGTTCCAGTATTAGTATTCATGCCGGTACAAACCTGCGATACAGTTGTTCTACGCACTGAAACAGACAAAACTGTTTGAATGTGGGTTCGGGGGACAATAAATTTGACGCTATCGACAGCAGTGCGTACGAAAATTTCGTTCGAATATTCGTGCTGTGTGTGTTACTACAGTAGGCTGCTAGTTAAGTTATTATCATTTACTTTTAGCCCTGCACAAAATCATTTACTTCAGGAAGATAAATTATTTAAATTGAGCCGAGATTGATGCGTATAGTGTTGTTACGACACACGGAAAGACGCGACGCCTTTGAACATCTGTGTAAGTAATAATTATAATTGAACACTACAGAGATTATCATCATCAACATCTCCAATTCCCTTTTTAATCGTTGTTGCTCGTTACGGATTTCATTTTTTTCTTTGTCCACCTGTTTCTTCTTCTTTTACCTTTATATGTTCTTGCTTTTACTTTACTTTTAAAGGCAATTTACTGTCTTCCATCCTTTCCAAATTCTAGTTTCATTTAGACAAACTAACCTTTCTCAGTCCTTCTTGTGGCTTCTACTTTATATGTACATGACGCGTTTTAAAGCGTGCACTTTATCATCTGATTATAAAATATCCCTGGTAGGAGGTCGTCAAAAATTCAGTATCATTATGCACTGTATACGCGTCAGTAGATGGCACCTATTCACGTTTGGTCGACCACTGCGCATTGTTCTCCTCTATGTGATATACCAAGTTCAAGGCGGATAACAATCGTATAGCGGATTTGATTTAAACTTCAGCTGGTCATTCAATATGAAACCGCGACTGTTTATGTTAGTGTATGCTCTGTAAATTTCAGATTCCTTTAAGGCATTTCTTAAACCTTTCCTTGAACAGACACCGAAACAATTAAAAAGTCTTAACTCCGTCAATGTAAAGTCTAACTATGCTCGCCATTTAGTCAGACACGAACACAATTCCTACACGGATTTCAAGTATAAGTTGGAACCACGAAACATTCGTGAAAAGGGTTGAATAATGAATGCCTTGGAGGAGTTTGAAATTTACAGAGCATACACAATCATAAACAGTCGCGGTTTCGTATTGAATGATCAGCTGAACTTTAAATCCAATGGTACCGCCTTGATCCTAGTTTATTATCAAATAGAGGCGAACAACCGGTCAGTGGTCGACCAAACGTGATTAGGTGCGCCTATAGGCCTACAGTACATAATGCTATTGGATTTTAAGTAATGACGGCCTCCTACGAAGGATATCTTATGATGTGATGATAAAGGATATGCTCTGAAACGCGTCATCTATCTATCTATATTGCAACGTGACAAGCTGTCTCATTATAGGTAAATGTGGAGCATAATTATTATCAGCCGTTATGAGTGTCCAGAACGATAGAAGAATGCTTGGAAATAAAATAATATTAATAAAAAGTTAAAATTAATAGGATAAATTAGTAAAAAGACAATGTGAAAACTATGAAGATATAATTTAATATGTGAGTGCAGTGTTGTGTAATGTGGGTAGCAAATAGAAGGTTATGAAAGTTTATTCATGTGTAACAAAGCTGTGTTCTAGAAGATTCAAGAACAAGGAAGTCGGCGAGCACGTGTCCGCTCCTGAATATAATAGAGTATATAGAAAATACGCCTACGCGCATATCGGCGGTGACGTCATTCGGCAGCGCGGCGGCATACATTAAGCTGTATTATAAAAGCAGTAGCCAGTCTTCCCGCTCTCTGAAAGTCGTCATACAGTACTCAGCGAAAGCGGTCGCGGTGGGGATCGATTCCAGTCAACATCAATTCCAGGCAGTCCTTGGGCCTGTAGAGTCGTGATAGCAGCGAGTGTCAGCAGGAAACCAACACGGAGTTCGAGATAGTCAGCTACCATTCCTGAGCTTCGTTTTGCTGATCGTGGCGGCGGAGATACGGAGACCTAGAGCAAGGCAGTTCCTGGAGGCGGTTGCTGGAACGTGGAACCAAGACTACGGATCGCTGGAGGCCGGATCGAGATCGTCGACCGGGAGGACAATGCAGACAACAGAACAGGGAAGCCAAATTTAAATAAATTTGTTATCAAATTATAAAACTTTAAAGTGTAACGTAAAAGAACATTGATTTAAAATATAATTTTGTTTAAAAGGAGAATTTGAATAATTAAAAATTTACAGAACAGTTTAAATAAAGAGAACATTTATTTAAAGATATTTTCAAAGCAGATTTTTGAACTATAATAAATTAATTTTGTGTCAAATAACGAAAGAGCATTTTAATATAAAAGTGTGTTAAAGAAAGGACAATAAATGTATAAAATTTCACTAATTGTGCATTCTTTTCTGCAAGTCTGGTCTGGGCTATAATCTGTTACCTTGCAATATATATAAACGAAGTCACAAGGCGGATATAGAAGGGTTAGTTCTCTATTCATATAGGTAACGTGGATAGCGTTGTAAACATGTACGCAGAATAGGAACATTGCTCCGTTTAATTCTCTTTTCTTTTATTGTTTCGTTTAAATTGCTTATTTGAAGTTCTTCTCTGATTATTTAGTTAGTTACCAAATCTAGTCGGTTACAACCTTCGACTCTTCGTTGAATCTTCATCACTTGAGCTTGTATTCTTCTCTCTTTTGCTTTTGTTGCAACCCAGATTTCACTGCCGTATATAAGCGTAGGTATTGCTAATGTTTTATAAAATTTCAGTACGGTGTCTTATCTTGTTTAATTTTTCAGACATCGGCCGACTGCACTACGTGCGTAATTAAAAACTCCTATTTTTCGGTTTAGATCTTTATTAAGAACTCACATTAAGTGTCGTATTCGTCTGAACAAGAGACCAGGCTTGTAGCAGACTAGACAAGTAATGGGCTGCCATTTGTAGCTCTCTTGTCCTGCCTGTTTCTCTTTCGCCGATGTCTCCTTTATCCATAGACTTCTGGTTTTCCGGCAGCAGAAATTCGTCGTACACCCTCTGGTGTCTGCTACATTTCGCACCCCCATCCTTTGCCTAGAAGCCACTCGACTCATCCCAACATGGACGTAGGAGTAGTTACCATTAGCATGTATTTATCGGAGTTTCTTACTACGCAAATTGTGGCCATCTGATTAACCCCGAAGACAAAAAAAGCCTTTGTGACCTAGTTATAATATTAAAATTATATAATATAAAAATTTATCTGAAAAGTGGTGTAAAGTTATTTTTCCTCTTAATATACTTTCTGAAGAGAAAATGTATAAGGAAAAGACTGAGAAGGAAATAAACTAAACATTGTTATCAGTGAGTGTAAAATTTTAAAATACAAAAAATAAAAGATAGACAGCATTACCATACTGTATGAAGCAAAGTTTGGGATAAAGTTATAGTCTATAAACAATGGTAAACGTTTTCTCTATTCACAAAATTTAAATCAAACCAACTGGGAAAGCTGTTGAATGTTTTTTCTGTTTCCTGAAAAGTTGGGTTTCACGTACTTATTCCTTGTTTTCCACTCACCGGTTCAATTCATGTTACTCGTTCGACTGCTTGTAAGCTTCTCGTCGGTAACTGCTGACTTTTTTGTACTTGTATCTTGGCAGCCCCCGTGGCAGCTTTCGCAGACCACCGGTTGGAAACAACCGCTCTGTCCTGGTTACCATCCACCATACCCTTAACCAGTGTATCAACTAAACTTGGGTGATCGACGAATACATGTCATCAATCTGTTCCTTTCCATGACAAGGGGCTTCCATAAATTCCTTCTCCCTACATTCCTAACGAAAACCTTCTCACCGTGTGCGTGTCTACCTGATCGTCAACATCCTTGTATAATATCACATTTGGAAAGCATCTGTCAGTGTGCGAGTCGGACGTGCACACGATAAAATGATCAACGACAAAAAGAACAGGAACCTTCGAAATAAAGTTTGCAAGGACGGAAAAATGCTGTCTATGCTGCTACAAGGAGTGAGTTGGTACTAGAAACTAAACTGGAGAAAATGAGAACTTATAGTATCGCAGAAGGGAACACGTGAGAATTATGGACACTTAGACAAGAAATATTTTCAAGTTATGCAGAAAAAAACTGTCGGTGGACCAAGAAATTGGTGGAAGGATTTTAGAAGCTAGAAAAGGCTGGATGCCTAATTACGAAGGTTAGGACAACGAAGAAGAAGAAGAAGAAGAAGAAGAAGAAGAAGAAGAAGAAGAAGAAGGATGAGGAGGAAAATACGACGAAGACGAAGGAGGAGGAGGAGGAGGAGGAGGAGGAGGAGGAGGAGGAGGAGGAGAAGGAGGAGAAGGAGAAGAAGGAGAAGAAGGAGAAGAAGGAGAAGGAGAAGGAGAAGGAGAAGGAGAAGAAGAAGAAGAAGAAGAAGAAGAAGAAGAAGAAGAAGAGGAAGAGGAAGAAGAAGAAGAAGAAGAAGAAGAAGAAGAAGAAGAAGAAGAAGAAGAAGAAGAAGAAGAAGAAGAAGAAGAAGAAGAAGAAGAAGAAGAAGAAGAAGAAGAAGAAGAAGAAGATTAAACAGGTAAATTTCTTAACAGTGTCTACTACAATGTTCTACAGAGTTACGTGTATGACGTGTCTCTAGTTCTTGGTTTATTACTGAATCGCATACAGCGAAACTGAAGGTAAGTAACTTGAAAGAGAGTAACTGCGAAAGTTATAAACGAAATGCATCTTGCAGCGGAGAATAATATACGACAGTAAATGGTTTTATCTTAAGCAGCTGCAATCTGGTGTTAAGCAATAAACCTGCTTTTACGTTGTGGGACAATTCAACGCTTTACGTTTACGATGGAAAATTCTGCGTTACATAAACCTCGGTTATGTGTAGTGCTACAGTATTGAATCATGAATGAATATATTCAGTTATTCATGTCATTACTTATTAAAATTAACAAAATATTTATTTATCCTATAAAGTAGTTTTGTGTCGTGTTTGTTTTAATGAGCTGTGTGAGTTAGGCTGTATATGGGCTGTATACGATTTACAGACAAATTTTTTTTATTAGAGAGTTTTCTTCAATGCTATGGCTTTTTTTTATACAAATACACTACAGAAACAAATTACATATATTACACATTCATCACATTAAACGTATTACATTATACATGGAACATACTGTTACTCCATTATAGAATGTTCTACATGTATCTCGGCTATTCCAGCAGTTACCAGCTGTAATGTTGTGTGGTACGTGACTCGTAACGTGCGTCGTCGAGGCTACTCCAGACCATACCGGTCGGCGCACTTTGTTCAAGGCCGCTATCAATTACGTTCTAGTGTTTTCGAGTAGTGTTGGCGCGTAGTATGGATTATTCTGGAACACTTGTGCTATCTATTTAAACAACGACAGCTCCCGCTTAGAGTCAGCCTTACGTCGGCGATTATTCAGTTGATTTTTGTGTCGGGCGATTTACACAGTGCGTCTCAAATGGTGTATTAGTGAAAAGTGATTATAGTGCGGAATGCTTTATAGTTGAATTTTTTTTTGTGTGGACAGAATGCCTTGAGATATTGTACGAGTATAATCTTGTTGAATAACTTGTTCATTACAAACTGTTAATTGTGATAATTAAAACTGGTTATTAGTGATTGAATTAGTGTCTTATATTTTGTTTCCATTTAGTGTCGTTTGTTACCATACGACGATAAAGGGGACCGTCGTAACAATGTACAAGGAATACATACATACGCGCAGTCACACATTCCTTTAATCATAAACCATAAATGCTCATATTTTTCTTGTAATATATTTATATTATTATTAGTAATAAAACATTTTACAAGAATATGTTTGTATTATTTTGTAAATTATAGTGTTTCAGTAGCATTCAGCTATTATAATCAATAATTAAATCAATTTATTTAATTATAATTCTCGACTTACCTCTGTCTTGAGCATCGTCAAACTGAAGGCCATACTTGTCCTTCTGTACACAGTCCATCAATTTTATTGTGGGCTTCCACTCCCTTCTTCATCAGTGTGGCTTCCATTCTGCCACTGGTTTGTGTTTTTACCTTATTCCGTTCTTCTGAGGTGCCCATGCCACATCCACCCTTTTTTGTTCTATCTGCTTCTCGGTGAAGGGGCTGCAACCCCCATCGGTGTATACTATATGGATCGCGTGCTGACAGGCAAAGTGAACGGAAGAAAACGTTCCGAAGCACGTACAGCTTCCCCCACCATCGGGGGAATAAAGCGTTTGGCGCTAAGTTAACACGTGTACTGAACGAGTCATTCTGTCAGTAATGCACTTGTTTTGACACCTTACAATTATTACATTTGGGACAGTTCTACTGAAAATTTGTGCTTATGAAGATTTTATTATTATAACAGTTTGTTTTTACCTTTGCCTAACTGATAATAGATGACAATAACTTGAGCGTTTACACTCATTTTACTGACTCTGTTCAAGCGGAAAATTAATTAGAGCGTCATCAGATGTTTTAAAGTTTGTAAAATATGTGTACAATTTATTGATTATATCTGATAGTAAATTTAATACCAAAAAAAATGATTATTTCAGCTTGCAAAACCTTTGTCGCGACAGTGTTTAGAAAATATATTTCAAGCAATAATTTTTCTGAAGACAGCCATGAATTGAAACTTACCAAATTAGTAGGGACATTATTTAATAAAATCTTGTGCTATGATATTGCTAAGGAAAGAACCGCTGCAGCGATTCTCTAAGCTTCTCTAAACTTGGTGACCGCCAAAAGTTAAATATATTTGTATTATTTAGTAATTCCTTAAATTTTTAGTGACCGTCAATCAGTGAATGTTTTAGTGGATGGTTAGTGAGGATCGGTCAATAATACAACTTTTAGTTATTTTCCTTCGACGTTTCGACAATATTTATTGTCATCTTCAGGACCTGTGTATGAAATACAATAGAAATATCAAACATAACGAAACAATTAAATATTTGGGTGAACGTGTTGGTGATGTGAGTGTGTGCGTGCGTATGTATGCACATTTTTTATGTGAAGACTTATGATAGTTTGTTTACATCTTCAAGATAATTTGCTTTCTTAAAGATAATTTGAAGATGTAAACAAACTATCATAAGTCTTCACATAAAAAATGTGCATACATACGCACGCACACACTCACATCAGCAACACGTTCACCCAAATATTTAATTGTTTCCTTATGTTTGATATTTCTATTGTATTTCATACACAGGTCCTGAAGATGACAATAAATATTGTCGAAACGTCGATGGAAAATAACTAAAAGTTGTATTATTGACCGATCCTCACTAACCATCCACTAAAACATTATTTAGTAATGTTTAATGTAAACAATTTTTATACAGTTAATACTTAAATAAAACAAAAAAAATTCAATGTAAATTAGTATTGCTTATTGAATACTTTAACGACCATTGCGGGAGTACACGTCAACTTCTTTTACGCAATAAACATTTTAAAGTTTACGTCTCACTCTTTTATTATTTGTATTTGTTTCCCTTATTTTTATCTTTATTCGTCTGACTTCAACACTAAATTTTCATATATAAGAACGGAACAGAACTGTTTATGAACGCAACAGAACTTAGCGATAAACTGAAATAATGTGTCAGAATACTGAAATCTTACAGTGAAACAAAGGCGTGTGTTTTGGAAAAGAACTTATTAAAAACCTCCCACTTTGGAGTCATTAGTTGTTAAAATGACATAGCTATACCATTTAACGCAAAATATGTTCCGCTAAAGCAACGAAAGCTATAACAAAGCAGAAAAGTCAGACTTTGTACAGGTACAGTATGTAGCATACGCAGTGTCCTTGCCCCCCCCCTGATGCAGCGGTCGGACCGAATTCAGTGAACGCAGCACACGATCCATATAGTATATATCGATGGTAGTCCCTAGAGGGCGCGAATAGGGTGATGCCTGGAACATATGGTCGGTAGGAGGAAGTAAAATACCTGCTGGCGACCAACAGGCACTGCCCCTGGCGATACGGCATTGCATTGTCAAAAGCTAAGGAAGACTTCCTGAAAAAATTATCTTGTCCTCCAGGCTGGGGTTGATGCAGTGGGCAAGCGAGCTTTTTACTTGCTGGAAAAAAGACTATACAATGCTAAAAGACCAAACACTGAGCCTCAAGAAAGATGGATAAACGATAAACGAGTAAATATTAAAGCCGCAGACTTGTTACATATTTTTTTACTTTAATATTTATACTAAATTTACCTCAAGATGTTTTTTCTATTTGGAACATGTTTCGAGAGTTCCTGTTTTCTCATCTTCAGCCTTCGCCATCTTGTTTCTGGTGAAGTGTTTGTGTGTTGGCTGCTGGATGTTATTAAGGTTGTTTGTTGGTCTTTGGTCTTTTAAAGTTGTATTATTGTGTGTGGTTGTGGTATAGGTTTTTGTATTTTGTGTATTTTCGATGTTGAGTGCTTTGAATATTGTGTCATGTTTTGTATTGATTTGTATTTGTTCTGGTATGTAGTTTGTTTTGTGTTTTATGTTTGTATATCTGTAAATTTTCCCAAATGTTCATTATGGTGCCTTTGTGTGGTATATGTTTTATTAGTGTATAAAATTTACAGATATACAAACATAAAACACAAAACAAACTAATACCAGAACAAATACAAATCAATACAAAACAAGACACAATATTCAAAGCACTCAACATCGAAAATACACAAAATACAAAAACATATACCACAACCACACACAATAATACAACTTTAAAAGACCAAAGACCAACAAACAACCTTAATAACATCCAGCAGCCAACACACAAATACTTCACCAGAAACAAGATGGCGAAGGCTGAAGATGAGAAAACAGGAACTCTCGAAACATGTTCCAAATAGAAAAAACATCTTGAGGTAAATTTAGTATAAATATTAAAGTATTATATACATCAAGAAACGGACTGTAGCAGAAAGTGATTGAAATATTTTTTTTAGTGCGTTCATATTTGATATTCTGTGTAGACGATATGTCAGTGTGTCTCACCTGATGATTGGTTAACGGTTTTCTAGGCTTAGCTCGATCTAAGTGCGTTGGTGCTTTTGTTCAGAATGACATCTCTCCTTGTGTATTTGCAAGGCGTTAGTATATTAAAACGTATGTTAAAAATATTTCCGAATGGTGTTAAAATTAAAAGGCTCTGTTTCTGCCAAACCGTTTGTGAGTCCAAACTATATACGCTGTCCTGTGGCAGTGTCATACTGTGTAAAAGCTGTGGCGTCGATTCCACAAGTGACTAAAAATTTGCGATTTTGCCCTTGTTTCTAATATGACGATTGGCAACATATGCATGTGCTTATCCTGTACTTACTTCTACACCGTCTTCTAATCGACCTGATATTAAAATTAATTTCTGATAACTCTTAGACTTACAAAACAGACCAAGAGCTGACGACGAAAATGCTTACAGCATTTCAGTACGCTTGATACTTTGTACAAAAATTCAACTTGACTTGCTAGAAACGGAGTGGGGAGTCTCGCGACTTCCTACCGGTTCTCTTGCCGCCCTCAAGCCCTCAAAGGGCTAAAAAATTAATAAATAAAACGTTATAGCAGTATGTTCCGGCTTTTAGACATATTCAATTTGACAATATATAAGAAATTAAACAATACAATTGCCGTCCAAAATTATTACTCCTAGGCGAAAAATTGTGGATTTACTCCTGTCGCAGACCTGTAACAGATTAATAAGTAATATATGTATGTAATATACTCGAGGTTATTTGAAAAACATCTGCTGGGTTTTGAAATATAACTATATACTAGATATACTCATAAAATATTTAATTATTTATTTATTACTTATTCATTTATTATTTATTTATTTATTTATTTGTCAGTAAATAAACAAATACCCTCTGTCACAAGCACAGAAGCGCATAATAGTCTTACACTCTCTTACAGGTTATAAAAATATATTTCAAAAAAATTTATAAAATTCAGCTTTACTGTTGAAATTTATTTTGTCAGCACTTTAAAAGCGTCTGTCGGCAACTTGGACCCGAGAAAAGTGTCTGGCAAATGTATTTTTTAATTTATTATGTTGACAAATTGAATTTATCAAAAAGCCAGACATACTACTATAAGGTTTTATTCATTAATTTTTTAGGCCGTTGAGGGCAGCAAGGAAACCGGTAGCATGTCGCCAGACTCCCGACTCCTTTCTAGCAAGTCAAGTTGAATTTCTATACAAAGTATCAACCGTACTGAATACCGTAACCCCTTCTGTCGCCAGATCTTGCTCTAAAGTTATTGATACTAAATTTCATAAAAAGTCATTTACAAAGCGTTATCTGGAAGTCATAGTCGTCGTCGTCTCCATCCTTCTTCCCATCCTCCTCCTGCTCCTGCTCCTACTCCTGCTGCTCCTCCTCCTCATCATCATCATCATCGTCGTCGTCGCCCTCGTCATTGATAACATCGTCGCTGTCGCCGTCGTCGTCGTCGTAATCATCGTCATCATCTTTATCATCACCACCATCACCACGACGACGACCACCACCACCACCACCAGCATCATCATCATTGTTAATATCGTCATCGTCGTCGTTAACGTTGTGCGTAGTTTACGGCAATTCAGGCGCTCCTTTGAACTTTACGACACCAATTGACTCACATCTTCCTGATATCCTCTACCACCTGAGCCTACCATTCACCTTTGGCCTTCCTCTGTGTGTCTTTCTTTGCTCTCTCCATTGTATACTCGTCTTTAAATTTGTTTGACTTTCTTTCTTATATACGTGTCTGTACCACCTCATTTGCTATGCCTTAGTAGTCACCATAATCACCTTTAACTTAAATATAATTATTCTATGTCACCCACCTTTTATCTTCTTCAGTCACTTTACACGTTTTATAAATATCCTCTTAAATACCTTCCTAATTTGTCTGAAATAAAAGTATGTTAAAAATATTTTATCAAGTAATAGTCGACGCATCATTAGCGGCTCAACAAAAAACAATGTAACGTTGCTAATGTTTCTTTGACTTGTATTGTTATGGAAATTTTTTGAATCGTAGTTAAGCACGTATTGCTAATATTTTAAAAATATTTTATTATTGTTGTGTTATGTTGTTTAGCTTCTGAGGACGATCGCAGATTTCAGAGATCGATACATGAAGCGAGAAAAAATTACGATGGAAAAAGTCAAAGCACGATGGTAACTTTATAGCACTTAAAAACGCTAAATGTATTACAAGGAATGAATGAACAATTATAGCGTGAACGGTGTAACAAGCTGCGAGTGTATGAATATTTATTTTTCCAAATTTTTCCCTTTGATAATTGCGGGCTTTGCGTTAGTTCACACTACGACAACACCAGTGGCGGTGTTGATTCTACGCTGTGGTAATTAGCCGTGTTCAAACAATCGCAGACGACAACAATGTTTGCACAAAGCTTTAATTGTTGTTTCCGCAAGTAAACAGTTTTCCGCCACACGTCTGGCATTTTGGCCATAGAAACAATTCAACTTTTGTCCCTTTCATTCCTGACAACAACTTTTTTTTTGGTTTAACATGCGTCGTTTTATTTTCTTTTTTTTTAACCAAAAATTTTGATCGTATTACAGTGACTTCATTGGTATCATTGGTTCGATAAGTGATCATTATCACTAAAATTTTGCGGGATGTTATGCTACGGTCCAATGTCATGGTAATATTTTTCTGAAGTCCGGTATCCAATATCTTGATGAGGAGGTCAGACATCCTTGGATGCAAGGATGTACGAATAGCATGTAAAAATGGAAGAACTCATCGGGTTCAGGTGACATATACAGTATCCCGTATTCGTGCGAACAAGTGTACGTTGGGACGACAAAGCGCAGCGCGAGGACGCGCATCGCTGAACACTGGAAGGCCTGTCGACAGGGGTAGTCGGCCAATGACGACCACGTGGTGAAATTTGAGGAGCCGAAGATCCTACCCTCTACGTTGCACTTATCCTACGTAGCTACACCCGGAAGCGATCGAGACATACAAACACAATAACAGCCTCAACAGGAGAGAAGAGTGCTAGAGGCTGAATAAGGGCTGTGATCCTGCACTCAGAGGTTCTCGGATCGCTGTCACGGATATAACGTCTAACTTTGCAATTTCCACACTCTTAAGTCGTCAATATAGATATGTTACGTAATACGGAACGTTCTACAAGTATCTCGGCTATCCCAGCAGTAATGTGTGTGTGCGTACATATTGCTGCTACTTTGAGATGAAAGACAATTACGTGACATTTGTCATGCGTCAACCATCGAGTCTATTCCACACCGTGCGGTCAACGTACTGAGTTCAAGGACACTGTTTCTAGTGGATTCGAGACCACCTGTTTGTCATCCAAAGTGACAGATTATTCTGAGATCTCAGCGGGGTATAATTATAAACATACAGCGACGCATAGTTTCAGTTTATGTCGGGCGATTTACACACTGCGTCTCAAGTGGTGTTTTAGTATAAAGTGATTATAGTGAGGAATTCTTTATAGTTGACATTATTATTTGAGAGGACAGATTAACTTGAATTATTGTACGAGTATAATCTTGTTGAATAACTTGTTGATTTCAAACTGTTAACTGAGATTAATTAAAGCTTGTGATTAATGACTTAATTGGAGTCTTGCATTTTGTTTTCCACTGTACCATACGACGATCAGTGAGACCGTCGTAACAATAGCGAACAGTGTTGGCGATATGCTGTAGTCTTGACGCACTCCCTGATTAATGTAAATCTGTTCTGTCGAATCGTTTCCTATATGCTATACCAGGGGTCTCCAAATTACGGCCCGCGGGCCGGATGCGGCCAGCAAAGGGTGATTGTTCGGCCCGAAGCAACCCGGCCGATGTTGCGTGCAGTTTTAAAATAGATCGTGAAAATACTTAAAATATTATAACATTTTACTAAATAACTAAAAAAGAAATACGTAGGCTAAAATCATAGTACAGGGCTAACGTGTCAGACGAACACTTGGAATCCATTCTAGTCATTGGAGCATCAAAATTTGACCCGAAATGGACGAACATTATATGTCAGAAGCAAATTCACACATCCCATACGTACACAAGAAAAAAAAATCTTTGAATGTTATTTTTTCCTCATTTTTATTTATATTATTTTGAATAAATGAATTTCTTTTCTTTGGATAAGTCTGCTTAATTTTTATTTAAATACCTATTTTATTACTTTGATTATTTCGTAAAATTAAAAAAAATTTAAAAGATATATACATATATGTATATATATATTTTTTGTTTATATTTATATTGTTGGCCCACCTGACTTCCAAAATTTTTCAATTCGTCCCTTAAGTGAAAAAGTTTGGAAATCCCTGTGCTATACTATTGTTGTACAATAGCATAAACTTTTTATAACGTCTACAAGATGTTTAGAGTAGTCCCTCTACACATAAGTCCTACAGAATGGAAGTGCTAACTCTATCTTCTCATAGTCAATGAAGGCAAGGTGTGTCTTCAGATTAAATTGTCTAAAGAAGATAAACAAATTAATTGCTGTAACAATCGTTGGTTAATTAAATTATTCTTTTCGTACTGTTTTATAGGGAACGGCAGAACGGTGAACAGTGTTTTATAACGTACTCGATTATTATAAACTGGTAACGTTTAAAAATGACGATTCTTACAGCACTGACAGCAGGTATTCTTACCCTAAATCAGGTAATATAAAAGAGGAGAAAGTTTAATTTGGAGACTCATATAACCTTTATCATTGATTTGGAGAAGGCTTTTGATAGGGCAAAATGGGACACACTCTGGGAGGTGTTAAATAAACAGGGATAACCTAAACAATTGATTGACGTATTGAAGAATTCATACAATGGAACAGAGATAAATGTTGTATTGGAAGACGGTTGTGTGTCACGAGGAGTTTTAACTAATGGAAGGCTTAGACAAGGGTAGACGTTGTTCGCGCTATATATCTTGACGATCTGCTTAGAAGACTTAATAATGGGATCTCTTCTGACATCAATTTAAATAACTGTACTGCACTAAATATGCTGTTGTTTGCAGACGAAACGGCTGTAATCCAGTCTAATGAGAGTGCACTATAGAAACGTTTATATGGCTTTCGACAGATAACTAAGAAATATAATTAAAAAAATTTCAACTTCAAAAACAAACGTTATGGCTTTTTGTGGAAAATACCCCATTCGGTCTAAAATTATGTTAAATGACCAGTTTACATTCAAGTACCATGGTTGAAGTCTTTTTTACAGATGTAGTGATGATCTCAGCAATAAACTAGGCAGGTTCAAAAGTATATGTGGAATACTGACAAGGACATTGGAAGGGAAAGCTAGACAAGAGACTTGTATCAAATTCTATAAGACAATAGAAGTACCAGCACTGCTGTATGGGTACGAGACCTGGACTATAAGGAAGAAGGACTGGTGACAATTACAGGCTGCAGAAATAATATATTTGAGATCGGTAAAGGGATATACGAGTATACTAGACGAGACTTGATATAGTTTCCCTAAATGAACTCATTCAGAATTATAGAAATTGCTGGAAACAACATCCAGAAAGAATGGACAATATGCCGCTTTAAGAACTTAGCTTATGAGTATGAGTCAGTTGAAAGGTTTGTAGGTAAGCCAGTCACAAATGGCGGGAGTCATAAGGGCGGAAACAGGGGGAATCCTATGAAGTGATGATGATGGTGGTTTGATGAAAAAAGAAGAAGAAAATAGAAGAAGAAGATGATGATGCTTAAATTTTTCCTCCATTGTTTACATACAGATCGCTAACTGATGAGTTATAATGTTTTTCAGTGAAGAGCACAACTCCATGATCAACTGCACCGCGTTATTAAAATACAGAGTTTTGCCAGCTAAGAAATCAGACTTCTGAGCTAACGAGAACGTGCCTGCACGTAAAGCCAGAATTATTACCTAACGCAGGATTGCGAACCGTCTAATACAAAAGCTTTTATTACTAAGCAGTACGTTTCACTGAAAGACGCATTAGGTTTACGGCCTTCCCGGTGAGCCTACTTCTATTTCGCTGTTTGCAGTCAAGTAACGCATTATAAACTAAAGGCTGTAGACGGCTCCAGTCCCCACGTGCGCGCGCGTACACAGACACGTACAGCAATAAGTCGAGAGACGGTAGTAAACGCTTATACGCTGGTCGAGAATAAACTTGAACATTATATGAAAAGTACACTTTGTTTTTTAATACAATAATTCTAATACAATAATAACAATAGCTCTTTTTTTGTACCGTTGTAATAGTATAAATGTTAAACAGGACGGACTGGCTTCTGTAAGACGGTCAACATACAAGGAAGATGGTATGTCTAAGCCTATTTTAACAATACTAAAATAAGTAGATAAAGGTTGCACAAGGGTACAACGCACTTCTTTCGTACCAAGCCTAGAGCACTGTCATGAAACAAGCCACACACAGTCGAAAAGATATCGCATGTGGTCCATCCACTGTGAGTTACACTGAGGCAATAACCTTAGGAGATCGACCAATCAGATACCGAACGACTTTGGTTAGAAATCAAACGATTCAATAGAAACTCATCAACCCTCTTTAAGACGCCTATAAATCGTTATCATCTTTTACAAAGACTAAACCAAAAATGATTTGTTCGTGACCCAAGCAGGTAGAGTAGACCTGGTCACTCCTGCGCTTCCTCGGGCATCCCAGGCCTATCCGTCCCTTAGGATTTTAATTCAGTAGTTGTTTGGGGATGCCGCAGTCATCCACTCCGTTAAGATGTTTCAACCATTTTAGCCGATCTGGCTTGCGTTTTTGTTAAAGTCCAATTCTCAGACCCATAGAGAAGTGGGGATGGGGCCATTACGTTGTAGAACTTTAGGTGTGTTTCTTTACTTGTTATTTTAGAGTTCTCTTGATTGCCCCTTTTATATGGAAAAAACTTAAATAGCTTATTTATCACGTCATTGTTTGCAATATATGGCACACTGTAGCCCAGACATTCATAATTATTGAGCTCTAGAATATCTACAATTTTTGCTCGATAGGATGAGCTTTATAAAAATGCCATCACTTTAGTCTTTAGCTCATATCCCGTGCGTTCTTTAACAATGGCAATACCTACACTACTGTATAGTTCTGAAACTTGCGTCATAAAGAAAAAAGATGAACAGAAGATGCAAGCAGCAGAAATAAAATTTCTGAGATCACTTTAAAGGTGTAATAGACGAGATCATATAAGAAATGAGGAGATAAAAAGTGATTTATATATTTTTGCAGTTAATGAAAAGATTATAGAATACAGAACAAAATGGATTCAACACACAGATAGAATGGAAGAAAGTAGAAAACCGATGATGGCAAAAAATAACAACCCTAAGGTAGAAGAAAATTTGGTAAACCTAAGAAAAGGTGGATTGTGGAATAGGAACAGACCGATAAAGCTTAACACCGTTAAGAAGAAGAAGATGATGATGATTCTTTAGTCTTCAATGCGGATATCTGTAATTCGACGTCCTTACAGATACAATGTACAACCACCTGCAAGCTGCTTTCCGAGTTCGACAGGATAGCCTTATCATCGGCAAACGGCAAACAACAACGTGTCAACTACAGAATTACCAGTCGCAAAATACTCCAAAAGTTTCATCGTCTAATTTAAAATGATCACACACACACACACACACACACACACACACACACACACACACACACACACACACACACACACACACACACACACACACACACACACACACACACACACACACACACACACACACACACACACACACACACACACACACACACACACACACACACACACACACACACACACACACACACACACACACACACACACACACACACACACACACACACACACACACACACACACACACACACACACACACACACACACACACACACACACACACACACACACACACACGCACGCACGCACGCACGCACGCACGCACGCACGCACGCACGCATACACAAATAAATTAAAAAAAGATGGGCACTCTTGTCATAACCAACAGTTGATAAGGCCCTCACTAGGAGTTGTCCTCCGTTTTCCTGTTTCAATTAAGATTTTATTTTCCACATAAAGACTTTGAATGGCACTAATTAGGTAATTCGGGATCCCTTTAGGAATTTACTAAAAATAATGTTATATTGTTTAAGATTACTTAACATTTTTCTTGAGAGTAGGTTATATTGTGCAAATCTGAATAATAATGTAAGAATATTCTTTAGGATTATTTTATTTTATATTTTAAGTGTTATAATTTTATTATAAATTTTCACATGTTTTTTAAATAACAGATCACTTAATTTTTGTTTTTAAAAATAATTAGGCCTAATTTAATACGAATGTCAGTGTTTTACTGAAGCGTCAACGAGTTTTTGTCAGATTCGATTTCTCCGGTGTTAAACAATTAAATTCATTGTTGTAAGATTACGTTTTATGCGAACGTTGTTACAATAATTATTTTCTTCGTTTTTCGATTACAAACAAAATTCTATTGTGTTAGCTTTCCCTGCCGCAGAGGAGCGTCGTCGGTGTTGGCTCAACGCTCAGGTAATTAGCAGTGTTCAAACAACTACCGATGCGACTCCAATTTCCACAACAGACAACAACAATATTTGCACAGAGGTCTAATTATTGTTTCAGCAAGTCAACAGTTTTTGTTGTACAACAGTGTAGCAATTTGGCGCGTGACAACAATACCAACGCTGCCAACTATCAGCACTTACTCTTCGTTACTTCTCTCGTCTAACTAAAAACAATCAAAAATTGTAAATAAAAAAATTAGTAGAAAGACAGGAATTATAACAGACGAAATTAATAATTTATAAGAAAGTAAAATAGTAACAATAATAAGTTTCTTCCGCGTATACAGACAGTCTTTTATGCTGAACATTTTCCATAGCGGATGTACAGTTCCAACTATTTAAAGCTCAAATTTTGAAAAATATTCAAATTTTCTTGTATTGTAATTAGCTTTTGGCTTATATTGACATGTGTAAAAATTTTCTTTTTGTCCCTTATGTCTGTGTCCTGTTGCGATCCCCTGTCCATGGCATAACTCACGTTCTACCGTCCCCAGACAGAAACGTTCTGGCATCTAGTAACTACGTGGGATGGCGAACCGTACGTTCGAGAGTGAGTCGTTGCTTATACAGGCCAGGTATTCTAGACATGACCGCCGTATTATTGTATCCCGCTATACGCAGTGTAGCTCGAGGCTATAACACGTTCGCAGCCCGCATGTCAAACATCTGGAAGTAAAGACGAAAATTATATAATATTGCTTAGAATATTCACTAGCCTTATGTCTCTAATTAAATTAAAAATAATGTAAACATAACTTAGTGAACATAGTATAGACCTAAGCTTATCAACATAACCAAAATGTTAGTAAACATAATTATAAATTTATATAATTGCTGTTGATTGTTAACAACATTGGACTAAAAAAATAAAGAAAATAATTTTATCAAATAAGGAAAAACACTAAGAAATACTTAAAGATAATGGTTATCGTTAATTGGACATAAACCACAAAGGATAACTATATCTGTAAACTGAAAACCCTTTGAAAACTATCCGGAAACGAAGGACTATTGGTCCTGACAGCAGCGTATCTAGAATGAAGTTTTGGCGGCAGGGGGGGGGGGGGTCCGGTTGAGTTGGCTTCATACAGAAGAGAAAACAAGTTAAGGCTAATTAAGAATAATCAATATTACTATCTTTAAAGTAGCTGAGAAATGTTTGATAACATTCTGAGCCAATCTCATTAAAGTAAACGATAATAACACGATAAAGTGCCTGCTATTGAAAATTGCTTAAAAGATACTTATTAACGTAACTGATTTTCCTATATTTCATATTTCAAACGTATACGCAAATGCTGTGTAATAAATCTCTTTGTATATTTAAAAGGGAGTTACTACCATATTACAATAAACAGCTGGGAAAATAACAGAACAGCCTAAATTAAGACGTTAACAAATTCCCTTGTCAACTTTCTTCAACCCTCTGAGGGTGGGTGGGGGGGGATCAAGTGTCATCTCCATAAATACGCCCCTGAGTTCTAATGAATTCGGAAGAAATTGGTAATATTTAAGCATTGTGATAGGTTTTGAAAAAAAGAGCTGCACAGAAACTTAGAAACGTCTAACAAAAATAAAGACTTTTTATTCGTGTATGCTTTCCGGAAAAGGTCAAGGAATTAGATGTTTTTAAGGAACTCGAAATAAGACGAACAAAGACTGAGCGGAGCAAAGGGGAAAGGCTGATGAAGTATTGCAAGAAGAAAGAGGCGAGGAAAGAGGGAAGATCGCGACAAGTTAAAGAACTGAATGTGGGGATTAAAATTTATTTCATAACTATTAATTGTTCCGAGCTAACGTGCGAGGAAGCGATGGCATAATTAGGTCTATTTTTAAACTCGTTGACTGTTTGAGACCGCAACAAACCAAACAGTCAAACATCTTGGTTTACTCCTTGAAGATGACGATAACGAACTACTATTTGTTAACGTCAAACGACTAGCAGACTTAATACGTTCTCTGATTTTTGATACTTTTTTGTCTGTTTGTGGTGTGACTAGTTGTCTGGAACAAGGTTCATCCTCTGTAGTTGTATGTCTACAAAAATGCTTTTGTGAAACTTATAACCTAAACCCAAGAGACAAAACCAAACAATACATCTCTGAGGAAGCATATTTTAACTTGTTAACTACTATTTACGTTTAATTGTTCTGACATTTTACATAGAATTTAGTTGAATGTATTTGGCGTCAATAGAAATCTGTACGCGAGAGGAGAACCTGTATGATCAGTCACCTGTTAGGACATTCTAACTCTTTCGCTATCGTTGTCGAGGGAATGACTGAGGGGCGAGATAGGAGGGAAAGGCCCAGACAGGTGTATATGGATGACCTAAAAGAAGGATGAAAGAATGTGTGATTAAGAGACTATATTTGGTAGGGAAGAAATGAGAGCCAACCAATCTCTAAGTTGAGGAACAGAAGAAGAAGAAGAAGAAGAAGAAGAAGAAGAAGAAGAAGAAGAAGAAGAAGAAGAAGAAGAAGAAGAAGAAGAAGAAGAAGAAGAAGAAGAAGGAACAAAGGGAAAGTTACCAATCTTTTTCTAAGTTCTGTACACTAGGAGCAACATCATAAATGTAATTTTCTGTCAAAAATAATTCCAGTTTAGTAGTAATACAGCACTAGCGTTAGATAAGACACCGTAGCGGCCATAATTGCCGGCCACAAATCACGGACACGCTCCGCAATATAAACTATAAATCAAGACGTAGTCAGACTTAACGACGGCCCATTGGATGATGCAGCCAACATATACCGGCAACAGAGTCTTTTATTATAATCTATTACAACATTAACTTTAAAACCTTTACTTATTGGCGTCGTATGCAATATATTTTCACGCAGATGCTTGCAACCTCACCGTCTCTCGAGAGCCCTCTTACAGTTTTCATAGCTGCTGAAAAACTTTATGATTAACTACTTTGTAATGCTATTATTTTTGCAGTCTTTTCAGTAATTTTTGTCCAGAAAAAAGAAAAAATGGATTACACGGTGAAGCAATTAAAAGACGAATATCAATATGGAGACTTTGAATAAATTTACACAAAATAAAGAGTATTGGCTGAGAGAACGTACGATTGTGTACAGAGAAATCTCGATTTATTGAGAAATGTTGGTGTGCAGGAGTTTAGATAATTTTGTCGTGCTGCAAAAATGGGCGAAAAGAGAGAACGCGGTAAACAATTTGGAAACAGGTTCAATATTATTGATCTATGTTTTTATGTGGCAAGATAAAACAAGCATTCACAAAAACAATTTGATAGTCAAGTCTGATAAAGCTCAGAGTTCTGTAAATGTAAACAAATCGAGACCACTATCAGCTGTCGAACATTAGGTCCTCAAAATGTTGCCACTTGTGAAAAAAATCTTATTAATTTTTTAACAGGTCTTGTATAGTGTAGTCTAAGATTTGACGTAATTATGAGAGGCTAGAGAATAGTGCTGTCCACATTGCCTTCATTGTGTCCCAAACGACCGACACGGGCACCTTACCCTCGCCGGTCGAGGGCCGCTTCTCGTAAGCCGTTTTGACAGTACGAAAACGAGTCTGCTAAAGTTACATGTGGCAATGGAAACAGCTGAGTTTGATCCAAACTCGTGCCGGGGCAAGCACGGTTGATCCAGTAAGACATTTCATTGGAACAAACCAGTGTCATAAATTGCATCAGGAACGTGCATTAAAAAATCCCAACATGACAAGCAACATTGACATAATAATTTTGAAAAACTGTCAATTTTAGTCTTTCAGTGGACATAAGCCTTATCAGGTGTACCATCACGCCACTGAAATACAAGAGATTTCTTGTGTTGTACATTCAAGCATGGCACTATCGATTAATTTTTTTTATCGACAACTAGAATAATGAGATTTTATAGTGCAATTTTTACGTTACGATGTTACGAAGGTCACACAGATCGTCGTGTCGTTTAGTGGAAACAGAATAACTGACACCAATAGTCACTAATTACAATCTTTAATTAGACAGAAGAACAATAGGGAAACGACAAAAACACTCTTATAGAATAATTCAAGTTACATTTGTCTGACACTACAACACTAAGTGCCAACTTATTACCGTTTTTGCACTGATTAATAACTTTTCACTAAATGGCAACTACTATTACCTCGATCCGCACTTGTAATACCGTCAGATCTACACTGAAACTTGGCCGCTTCGTAATACAGTATGTACCACGGTCGTCTTGCATTGCAATGACGTACTGGGCCTGAGCATTGGTGGATTATCTATAACGCTAGGATATGCTGCAGCACCGGGCACCAGAGTCTCAGCTGTCAGTAGCTACACCATCTGGCTGAACTGACTAAGCGAAAGAAAGCTTATGATCACATTACTAAATTGTTTGGTTTTCTTACTCAGTTATTAACCGAGGAGAGTTGGAAAATCAAGCGAAAGCTCTTATAGACGTTTACTCAAACGAATCGAATAACGATCTTCTAATAGAATTGAAGCACTTTGTGCGACGAGTAAAATTCCAAGAAAGAAGTTTTTTTTAAAATCATTCCAATAAAGATGATAGATTTCATGGTACTACAGTTTGTCCGCTCAAAGTAGTGAACTGGATTATTGACTATAGAATGCTTGATGTATTGCCAAATATACACATTGCTTATCGTCTGCTTTTGACGATTCCAAGAATCTGAAAGATCATTTTCTATATTAAAAAGCATTAAAGATTATGTTGAGTTCAACCGTGAGAGATGAAAGATTATCTTCGTTAGCAAAGTTGGATATTAAAAGCGAATTACTTGAATCGCTTGATTTAGAAGAAATTGTACAAGACTTTGTTAAGGCAAAAAACGGATCGATTAATATTTTCTTAAGTTTAAGTACTACTGTGCTCATTGTAATCACTATTTAGCAAAATTTATTTGTTGTAATTTGAGAGTTTAATAAAATAATTGTTAACTTTTGAAATTTTGTATGCCACTTATCAGTGTAAATAATGAATAAAAGATTGAATTTTCAAGTGGCGAGGGGGGAACCACTCTGACGGCAGCATAGGGCGCCCACGCGCTTCTAATCCGTCCCTGGGCCTGAGCGCAGGTAAATTAATCCAGTAACGTCTAGAAGGATCATATAGAATGACCTTGAGAGTTACGCACTTAGCCACGCAGAATGATCTTCAAACTACTGGAACAGCCTCGCGGGCCGCCGCCTGAGTGCTAAGAGTCCTTAAACACTTTTGTTAGTTTTTCAGTTCAACGTAGTCAGCTCCACCAATAATCTTGTCGCAACTAGGAAGATGAATAATAATTTTGATCTTCTATCACTTCTACATTTGTACAAGAGTCTTGATCTTCAGTTTTGTTTATTTCCCGCTACAGACGCATTTTTTTAACCCTGCAAAGTTTAGGCTGTCTGTCCGTGCTGTGAGCTTTGAATGAATTGTACGATCTTGTCCGTTAAGGCTGTGTTCACCATGCTACTTCACTAGTCGCTACTCGCGTAGCGGCTACTAAGTAGCCTAGTGTGACGTAGATAGTAGCAGCTACTAGCGCTCGCCGGCGAGTGAAAAATCAGTAGCTGGAGAAGTGGGACGTGTTGAACTTTTGGCACTACTGAGTAGGCAGTAGCCGACCTAGAGAGCCCCAGACTCACTAGCCGCTACCAAGTAGCGCCCCAGTCGCCCTGTGTAACAGTGCAGTAGCAGTGAAGTAGTGCGTCCCGTTCATAACGTGCTCATCTCGGTTTTGTTTTTGTTTCGTTGTTGTATTGTGCATTTTGTGTGTTTATTTCTACATTTACAGTGAGTGATTTATTAAAGTAGTCGGGTGATGAAACAATTACATTTCTTAACTTATATAGAAAATATGTGTGTCTGTAGGACATTACGTCCGTAGAGTATTTGAAACGCGACGCGAAAGAAACTGCTTTCACTCGTTTGCTAGGTGAGCTGGAACTTCCCTTATTACCAGAAAATGAAGATGCTTTAAAAAATTAAATTAAAACACTCCTTGGTATTTATCGTAATAAACTGAATAAAATTAAAAAATCTAAAAAGAGTAGTGCCGCGACGGAAGACGTGTACAAATCAAATTAGTTTGGTGACACTAAATCTAGTATCTCCTGAAACTTTGGTAAGGCTAACCGCATGATGTTATGTGGTACGATTGGGGGTCCTCAATTGCCAGCTCTCTTATTAGTGTTGTTGAAGTACCCAGTTTATCCCTTCTACTTACCTATTCCCGAGCCCACATGGTTTTTTTTTTGGTTCCTTATGTTACTCAGAAACTCCTTCGTAAGCTCTCCAACACCAATCAGCAACAGGTGTCTCAAAGCCTCGTGTCGCACACCCACAGATAACATTCTGCACAATAACTTTTTAACATCCCTAAAAACAGTGTGATATAGAAATAGCCAGAAAATGCAGTAGCAGCTATTTAGTAGCGCCTAGTGAAGTAGCGTTGTGTGACACTGACGATGGCGCCATTGGCGAAGACGAAACGTTTAACTACGTAACAGCCTTGATAGTTTTATATGTAAACGCTCCAACCGAGAAAACCTTTGTTCATTATTAACATCCATTCCAGTTGTAAATTCTTATCCTTGGTTATCATGTCAGAATTAACCGTTTAGTCTAAAGCGATTCTGTTGCTGATTGTTAGACAAAGCCGACGTCTGAAACGAAACGACGAATATTGTGGTGAGTGTTCTCGCTTACTACTTATTGCTATAAAGAAGGAAAGTTTAGAAAAATAATAAAACTCTATTTAATTGAACTCGCTTTATCCGAATCTGAGTTAACCGAAAGGATGTTAGAAGATAAATAACAACAAATAAAAAAAATAATTGCTGGAAGAAGAAGAAGAAGAAGAAGAAGAAGAAGAAGAAGAAGAAGAAGAAGAAGAAGAAGAAGTTTATAAAAACTTGATAGAAATGGCTAAAAGAATTCTAAGTGTGAAAAATAGAAGAAAGTGAAATTAGCGTATCGCTAGAGGCAGATAATGTGGAACTAGAACTGACAGACCAAGAAATTGTGGAAGCTGTGATAAGACCAGAGCCTGAAGCAGACGACGCAGACCGGGTTGTTCATAACACAAACAAACACAAAACGTGTGACAGCAGACGACGGATTTAAAGCCTTAGAGGTAAAAATATTTTATTATTTTATTAATCAATTAATTTTACTTTCTTGTTAATACATGACAGATTGCACATAGCAGCTTTACTTTTATAGACAGCTTTGCGTTTCGTGGAGCAGGCTGAGCAATCAACACCATCCAGAAAAAAATTACATAATTTTAAAAGTAAAACTGTATAATTGTGAACATACATTACGGTGTATTCAAGGTTTGTAGTTTGAATTTATATAACTAAATAAGTTTTTGCTGGTAATTGTGTGTTCTCTATGCCTTAACAAACGGAAATAGACTCCAAGGATTATCCAAAAACATGCGTGTACCGAAAGGGCTTCTTCGCCTCCTTTAGTTTAGTTAAAAAGGGTTCTACTATATAACATAGATAACATCAACAAGAATTTTTGTTTTAAAACTCCTGGCTATTAGGTCACCTCTATATAGATGATCCCAAGAATCTCTGATCGTCGTCAGAAGCGGTGAGTGACGGCAAAAGACTCTGTTGAAAGACCTAACAGGTTCTTGGGATCAAAACGTCCAGTGTAAAAATATTGTGATAGAAACAGCCCAAATGTATGGGGTGCCTGATCACCCATTGGTAAGTTTTAAAGAGCAGGTCTCTGCCACGAAAACCGTTCGTAATAGTGGTGGTTTTTAGTTCCCAAAGTCAAAGTTACGTATAACGTGATTGACCTAAAATAATGAAAATGGAATAAAGGTGAACACACCAAAGTAAGCAGGTCACTATTGTAAATGTTATCTGGAACCTTAGTGAAATATAAAAGACTGGAACACTGCTTCTTTTCAAGAAAGTATAAATTACTTTACACGACACAGTTAAAGACCAGATAAAATTTCTTAAGTCATTCTGAATAGTTATCAAATTTCTCTCCTCTTTCTGAAACACACCGTAGTGAAAAACTTGTGACATTTTATTTTCTTCTTATGGAAGTATAAATTTCTTTACATGATGCATTTACAAGCGAGATAAAATTGTTAAATCACTTTATAAAGCTCTACAATTTATTCTAACGGTTTTTGCCTCTCGTGGAAAGCTTCCTTTTGTATCATTTTTAGATATTCATGCTAAGTTATCTCATACAATACAACGTAACGTTTCGATTCAGTTCACACTTTAAGGTCTTGTCTTAATGCTTAATTCTTATTATCTTATTTTGATTTCATGCTTTAACTTAACTGATTTACAGACACTCACGCAAGTATTGTAACAAATATACGTAACTTCTCTTAAAACTAGTATGGCCTTCCTAAAACCACCTTACTATTTCGAATGAAATATACTGTTTATTAGGCAAGTTCTCGTATTATATACTTTTTTAGTTTAGAAGCATTACAAGATTCTCGATTACACTCCTATTTTTACTTTTAGTAAAATAACAAAAACAAAACAGATAATCAAACAATAAACACGTACAATTCCCACAAAATAAGTAAAAACTAGAAAAAAACATACTGGGGTGAAACAAAATTAATGTTCCAATATTCATGTCCGAAATAATTATCACTAAATCTATGAGCTGCGGCTTTTCGGTCTCAGATATTTGCTGCGTTTCTGATATTATAAATCATAAACCTAATTTTTAGATACCAACCAATACGTTACTTATTTTTAAAAATAATTTAATTTTTTGTTAACGTGTTTAATATTTACAGGCAAAACGTTTTGTACAATAATAATAAAATGAGATACGGAAGCACGTCTTACTTACTTTAGGTATAGTGAAATTACCTTGATGTTGATTTAGAGTTACATAATATTGATAGAAGGCTCTTTGTTTTTAAGTACCCTCAGTACTTTAAAAAACTAAAAAGTGTCGCAGGAGTAAAATTTTATTTTGAGAAAGCAGAGAGTGAATGTTGTAGCAGTATGCATATTTAATTAAATATGCCAATTTTTCATAACATTGAAACTTTCACGGCCTGAGTTATCTTCAGTAAAATTATTTTCCCGGGCCGTGGACCTCTTTTTGTAGAACTAAACGTTTCGACTGTAGTTGCGGCAGTCATCTTCAGTGGTCTTCTGTTTTGCTCCCCTGGCGACTATGTGACTACGCGACCCCAGTCCGGGTGCGGGCTGAATCTAATTAGCTGAGAGCTTAGCCAATCCCGTTGCTCGCCTGTGCCAACAATGGACTTAGACTTTATATCCGTGGTAGCTATCCGAGAACCTCTGACTACCGGATACCAGGTCTTATTCAGCCTCAAGCACACTTCCTTCCTGTTGAGGATGTTATTGTGTTTATATATCTGGGTAGCTTCCCGGTGTAATCGCATAGGATAGTGCAACGTAGAGTATAGGATCTTCGTCTCCTGAAAATTCACTACGTTGTCGTCATTAGCCGGAAGGTGTTTATCAAGCGCTGGCTGACTTCTCCAGCTGGCCCTCCTATATTCACCGATGCGCGTCCTCGAGCTGCCCTTCGTCGTGCCAATGTGTCTTGTCCGCACGAACACGGGATACTGTATACGACACTAGAAACCAATGAGTCTCGCGCATCTTTGGCTGTCTTCAAATGTCTTTGGATGCTCCATTTTGGTCTAAAAATAGTCTTCACACCATGTTTTCGCAGTACCTCCCTATTTGGTTTGTCACTTTATTTATACGATGGTCATTCAATAAGTAAACAGACAAACAGTTGTACAAAAGAAATTAATTGTAGCAGCTGATTGAAACTTTCAGGAGTGTTACTCCTTGTGAGTAACGTCGTTGTGAGTTTTGATCAGCTGTTCAATAATATATTGCATAAACATAACCAATACAGTTTTATTTACGATGGCGTGTCCTCTTGAGGACAGTACTTTCGAAGAAAAGCGTTCTGTTATAAGATTTTTGGATTTGGAACCACTATAACCACTAACTTGGATTCACTATTTTGAACCTGAGTCAAAGCGACAAAGCATGGAGTAGAAGCATCCCAGTTCACCCGCCAAAAAAAAATTCAAAACCTAGCCATCGGCTGGTAAGGTGACGTTAACCATCTTTTAGAGCTCCCAAGGCCCAATTTTCTGTGATTACCTACAAGACCAGCGTACCATCAATAGTCAGTACTATTCTGACATGATTGTGAACAAAGTTAAGTCTGCATTGAAGAAGAAATGTCCGGGATGCCAGAGGAAATGTGTGATTCTTCTTCACGATAATGCCCGCCCACACAAGGCAAAATTGACGCTCGAAACAATAAAAAAAGTAGGTTGGGAGATACTGCCTCATCTCCCTTATAGCCCTGACCTTGCCCCATCTGACTTTTCCTTGTTTGGCCCACTCAAGGAGACTTTGCGTGGTGTCAAGTTCAACAGCAATGAAGAAGTGATGGAAAAATTCGAAAAATGGCTTCCAGATCAAGGTAGAGAATTCTTTGCTGAGTAAAAAAGCATGTAAAGAGATGGGACAAGTGCATAGACGTTGCTGGAGATTAGGTTGAAATGTAAAAAAAGATTGTATTGATTGAATAAAAAGTTTTTTGCTCCACAGCTGTTTGTTTACTTATTGAATGACCCTCGTATATGAGAGAAAAACCCTCCCTGCTTGTGTTTGTGCCTCAGCACAAACAGACAGGTGGGCTGTCCTCGGTCGCATAGCTGTTCGGATTTTTGTTAGCACGCATAGAATGCCGATTTATACAAGAAGCTGGTCAAAAACTAATTTTTCTTGACAGATATACTAAATGGGTCGAGTAATAAGCGTTTGTGAACGTAGAACAAAGAATCTTGTAACACGTGTTTGAACTATGAACGAAGTTGTTTTGATGGTTCATCCTGTTCATTCACAGCACGTAATATTATTGATTAACTGTACTTTCACTTGTGAAAACTTACGTTTCTAATTGTCTTCGAACGTTTCGGTGTGGTGTATACCTTCCTCAGCGAGATTTGAATACAGAATATCATGAACAATTGTAACGGTTTATTCACAGGTGGGATGTGTGGGGGGGGAGTTTTTGGCGGGAGGGGGTTGGCGCTGGGATTCAATAGTTGGCCCAAACTATACTTTGAATCCCAGCGCCAACCCCCTCCCACAAACCACATTCCACCTGTGAATAAACCGTTACAATTGTTCATGACATTCTGTATTCAAATCTCGCTGAGGAAGGTATACACCACACCGAAATGTTCGAGGACAATTAGAAACGTAAGTTTTCACAAGTGAAAGTACAGTTAATCAATAATATGAACGAAGGTTTAGTGTTTTCTGTTGTTTCATCTCTGGCTACGTCGCGTCCTCAACCTGAAAATAAGCACATATAGGAAGGGTAGTTTGAAATATCAGACAAGTGTTTATAGTTTGAAATGAAAGTTGCCACCTTGAGTCACTTTGTGCCTACCTATGACATTCATAATGAAAATCATACAATTTAAAATGTTCATCGGTTAAATCTCCGTTTACATTCTCACGAACTCGCTGTCTGTATGTTTCTCTTTCTCATTCTCTCTACCGCTCACTTTTCTCTCGTTCCATTCTTCGGTCTTTATTCTGTTTCTCAACAGTAAGTTTCTGTCTCCTCTGCGACGGTTGGCAACCATTACGGCAATCCGGATTTTAGATGCAGCTGCTCTATAGCGTAAAATATCTGACACGCGTTTGGAGTTTGAAATGAATGTCACTGCCTTCAGTCACTTTGAGCACACCTACGACTTTCGTTAAAAAAAATTTACTGTAATATGTTTCTCGGGTAAATTTTCGGCTACAATATCACTATCTCTCTGCTGTCTCTTACTCTTTATCACTCTCTCTCTCGTTCTCTTTCTTCTCGCTCCATTTCTCAGTCTGTGTTCTTCTTCTTTAAGCGCCTTCTCCTCTGAGAGGGTTGGAAAACATCACGGCAGTCCATGGTTATGGTCCTTCATAGATGTAGCTGCTCTAAATACATAAGTACATTGAGAGACTGCAACCATTCGTTTAGGTTAGTCAAGCAGGAAATACGTCTTATGCCTCGATTTGTTCTGCCTTGTGTTTTTAACAATGATTCTTGCTCGTAAGAGATCACCTACAAGAAAAGCCCTCATCTTGGTCTTGAATGTGGTAATCTTTAATAAATAATGATGTCTACTAAATTAACGAGCCTCACGAGGCTTTGATCATTCGTCAGATCAAACTATGCATCCATCGTGACTACAAATTTAGACAACTCTTGCGGACAAGTGTAGCAACATCATAAAAACAGTTTGTGAAACGTATATTTCTAGCGATACTACTACTACTACTACTACTACTACTACTACTACTACTACTACTCCACGGCGCTACAGTTCATGAAGACCCTTGACCTCTAGAACGACGTGCCTCCACTTCTCTCTATTCTGTTCAACTCTTCGCCACCTTCTGACCCCTAGTCGTCTCAAGTCTTCATCTACAACGTCCACCCATCTTCTTCTTGGCCTTCCTCTTGCTCTTCTTCCTCCTGGTCCTCTAATGAATACTTTTATCACTGCCCTTTCATCTATCATTCTTTGCACGTGACCTGCCCACCTAATTCTACCTGGTTTCATTATTACTCTGACGATGTCCGGTTCCTTGTGTAGATTGTACAATTCGGGATTTATCCACATACGCCACATTCCGACATCTAGTCCACCTCCACATACCCTTCTCAGAAACTTTTTTCCCATCTTTTGATCATATCTTCTTAGGGTGAGGTCATGGTTCAGCCTTCTGAAGCATACAATACTAATGGATACTTCTCGTGATGGGAATTAAAAAATTGTGTAAAAATGTTGGTAAAATCTGGTGTACAATTATACTTGGTTAATACGCAATTTGTTCTAACACGCTTGGCTTTTCCACGTGCAAAGTAAAATTTTATTTATATCTTGACTGTAGTAGAAGCTACATGCGGGTCAAGGTCTGAGACGTCTTTGACATAAAAAAGGAATTTACTGTGTTCAGTTATTTGGTTGCCGCCTTTTTTCTCAGTGAGCAATTTATGTGTCTCGGTTTACAGAATACGAAGAGTGTCCCTGGTTTAACTTCTCTGCCGCATTTTATGTTGCGTTTGAATTTACATTCTCTCTCCAATTCCGCACATAACCTCAGAATGCGGGAACAATTAATCCAGTGTGTGGCTGCCATAAAGACTGTTTACAACTTATTGCGGCGGCAGCAGTTATTTAGTACTGAAATTTAAAGTGTACAATTCTCGTGGAAGCGTTAAACATAGATGATAAAAGTGGTACGATCAACAATCAATTGATGCCTCTACTACGCTCTTATATATTAATCTTTCCATTTCCTTATAAATTCCCTGATCCCAAATAGTAGACCTAACTGGAAGTAATCACACTTTATAAATACCCTGCCCTGCCCCAGACGCATTTTGTTATCTTCTCCATAGTAAGCTTTAGCTCGTACTGTTGTTAAAATTTATTCCCGGGCTGTTTGGCTGTGATCCATTGTTTTCAAGAAAAACAGACGTTTCGGCAATGCCATCGACTGCCGTCATCAGTGTAAATTCGAGCTTCGCTAACGTAGGATGGTAGACGTTAGCGACCACAGTTCTGTGGGCCTTAACCACACTGGACTGCCATCACCAGTGTTAATTCGAGCTTCGCTAACGTAGGTTGGTAGACGTTAGCGACCACAGTACTGTGGGCCTTAACCACACTGGACTGCCATCACCAGTGTTAATTCGAGCTTCGCTAACGTAGGATGGTAGACGTTAGCGACCACAGTACTGTGGGCCTTAACCACACTGGACTGCCATCACCAGTGTTAATTCGAGCTTCGCTAACGTAGATTGGTATACGTTAGCGACCACAGTACTAACCACAGTACTTAACTACAGTCAGCTTTAACCACAGTACTGTGGTCACGTCAACCAACCTACATTAGCGAAGCTCGAATTTTCACCGATGTTGGCAGTCGATGGCACTGCCGAAACGTCTGTTTTTGTTGAAAACAATGGACTACGGCCAAACAGCCCTGGAATGAATTTTAACAACATTGACTCCGGCCGCGTTAGCCTATAAAGTTTATCTGTTACTATTTCAACTAGACACTAGTATTTTTTAGTAGTCCTTTGTAATGACTTAATTTCTTTTCAAACTTTGACGGCACCGATAAACACCCTTCTGAAAATGATTAATCTCACAGTCACTTGGTCAGAAAACACAGCAATCAAGCTAGTTCACTAATCAAACACTCTTCAAGTAACTGGCATCCATTATTACTAACAAATCTGTCACCCATTCTAAGTTGTGAAACTTTTCACCATGTTCAAGACTCTTCAACTTTTGTAATTTCGTGCCAGCGGGACAGTGGTCCATTCTTACAGTGATATAGATAGCAAAACCTGCTGACAAATTGTCTTTTGAAACATTCATTTTGTTTCTCTTTTAAGTTCGATGTTGTTTTGTGCTTTGTGGTTAGTCCAAAAGGTTTTCTGAAACTCAAACCATTTCCTAAACACGTATATGTTACAACGAGACAAACATTCACACTGTGTGTGAATATATTTATAGGGGACATATTTACAATAAGCCTTAGTTGGTGTCCTGCGCAAAGGGGTGTGAATGTTATAAGATAATATAGTCATTAGAATAAGTACAGTACGTTAGCGTAGTTTAAGACAATAAAAAACAGCAGTCCATTGTGGAGTGAAAGTGAATAAGTGTTGTGTGCGTAACGAATTGTGTGAAGGTAATTATCAGTACCTAAGCCAATTAACAGACACACCACTATAAGTAATTTATATTAGTGTGCAAATTGGAATAGCTATTAATAACTAAATATTTTAATTATTATCATCACCACTCCAAGGACTAGGCCTGAGACCTGTTCCGGAACCCATGTCCTACGCGGTCTACCGATATATCTCTTCCCAGTAAGGTGATAACCCATGGCAGCCACGGGTAGACGGATATCAGGCATGCGGTTCAACTGTTTATTCTATCTCCTTCTGTGGTCTTCAATATTCTGGTGTAACGATACAATGTTTAATTTGCATCTAATATCTTCGTTCCTTTTCCGATCCAAGAAAGCACAACATTGTGCGCCTTTTAGAAATTTCATTTCAGCTGCCTGAATCCTCTGTCCGTCTACTTTACCAATATTTCATGTCTCATTAGCATACAGGAATGTGGGGGCAGCCGGAGTTTTGTAAAATTTCATTCGTGTATCCTTCCGTGTTTTATTTTTTAGGTACCTATGAATCGTTCCACAGGTGCGTGTAAATTTCATTAGCTTACTATCCCAATCAATATAGGTTCCATATGCAGTATAAAATTGTTTTAATATTAAATAAATTTTGGTATTATTTATTTAACGGACAAAGTAATTAATTATGCAACCACATGCAATTGAAAACACGTGGGTTGGAAAAGTCTAAAAACCAGAAATGCATGTCCACCAACATGTGGTCGAAATTCTTGTCCAATGTAGAACGTTTTGTAACATATAAAAATGGCGTAATGTGAATAGGTATATAAAAGCACGGGTAAGCCGTGAGTTTAAACAGCCTTTCATATGGCAGTTTCTTGCAGTCTGTAATAAGGAGTCTCTCGTTAGACCACGAAGTCAGGCACGGCGTTCGAGATCTTCAACGACCGATGGCTGATTGCCAACGAGGACTGATTCAGAAGCAGCGTGGACGGACACAACGCCAGCGAGGAAACCTGAGATCGACATCCCACCTTAGGAGAACAACGGCCGATGCGAAAACTCTAGAGCAGCACGCGAGGTTTTCCGGACTAATTCAGTTTAACCTAGACAATTCAGGAAAGTGGAATTATAAAACTCTATAAAATATAAAAGTAAAAACTCTTTTTGGGGAAAACAAAATATATGTATGCTGCCAACAAACTATCATTAAACCCAACCCTTCAAAACCTTGAAATAGGCACAAAAAATATAGAGGCAGTGAAAAAGTTCGTACATCTTGGCTCCCAGATAAACAGCACTAACGACACCAACACTGAAATAAGAAAAAGAATATATCTCGCAAATAAAACACGTTCTGGATTAAAAAGCACCTGACATCTCAAGAAACACGAAATGCAAAATTTCAAAAACACTTATCACGCCAGTGCTGACATATGCTTCAGAAACCTGGACAATGACAAAAAACAGCGAGAGACTTCTAGGTTGCTGTAAAACACGAATTCTAAAAACAATATTTAGTGGAGTACAGCAAAGTGGACTGTGGCGCAGGTGCCATAATTATGAACTATACCATCTTTACACACAGCCTGACATTGTTAGGATAATCTAAATATACAGGCTAAGGTGGGTTGGACACATAAAGAGAACGGAGGAAGGACATCCTACGAAACATATTTTCTATCAGAAACCGATGGGTAGTAGGAAAGAGGTAAGACCCCGAGGTAGATTCAAAGACCAGATAGACGAGGGCCTCATAAAGGTGAACATAAGAAACTGGAAAACCAGGACACGCAATAGGGAAAAATTGAATGGAGCAGGCCAAAACCCACCAAGGGTGATGATGATGATGAAAAACTCTTTTCAAATGTCTAACTGTCAAATTTATGACAATTTTTATATTTTTAAACGTTGATTTTTCAGATATGTTTATGTTTATGTTTATGTTTAATATATAAAAACATTGATGATCACCCAATCAAAATTAATTTCTGCAAGTGCAGTCAGTTAGCCTACTAACCTGTTACCTTGCAATACAGTATAACATGTTTATGGCTCAGTTGTCAACGTTCAGAGTTCTTGTTATCGTAATCGAAGGGCGTACACTTTCCTTTCAGTACTTATTGTAGAATCAAAAATCAATTCGACCCAGCAAGAACGTTTCAGTAACA
The DNA here is from genome assembly GCA_034769895.1 of Magicicada septendecula. Classification (NCBI taxonomy): domain Eukaryota; kingdom Metazoa; phylum Arthropoda; class Insecta; order Hemiptera; family Cicadidae; genus Magicicada; species Magicicada septendecula. The sequence goes on from CM068369.1 coordinate 561,170,340, forward strand.
AGTTGCTAGCGACTAACTGGTAGAGACGAGACAGCCAAACTGTCAGTGTTGCCAAACTAAGGAAATTGGATTTGCAGGTTAGTGCAAGTGATTAGCGACAGTCATAGCAGTTGGCTGACAGGTAATTCAATTACTGCATCAACCCATCACCTAATTAGTGTCTGTAGGCACTAATCTGCCGTCCAAATTGTAGGCACATCCAGTTTGTTGTAGAATTACGATAAGTTAACACTAAAGGACTCTGACAACAGCGAGCTGCCCGTTTTGATTTGGTTTGATTTTTATATTTCATATTTCAAACGTACACGAAAATAGTGTGTTATAAGTCTATTTCTGTACTTAAAAAAGAGTTACGACTATATTAGTGTACAAAGCTGGAAAAACAATTTTAAAACATCAAAAAATTAAGTGATTAACAAAATGTCTTGTCAACTTCTCGTTCGATCTTCCGGGGGTGGGGTGGGGGTACTGTCCCGTTCGGATTAGCGCTTTCAAACTTCACAGCTCATCATCAGATCGGAAATCAGCATCTGATGACTCTTGACGATATCCGATCTGATGATAAGCTTTGAAGCTTGAAAGCGCTAATTGGACATTTTTATTTATAGTGTGTACAACAGTTTTACTTGTGTTTGTGAATATAACCACTAACACAACTTTTTTTTTGTATCGGCCATCTAAGGACCACATGTTAATTTCAATTTTTTACTGTCTGTTCTTTTATTTTTCTCCAATATTCTTTCATCTTTTCACTGTGTCTCTTCTTCCTGTCTACAGTCCATTTTGAACCTGCGTTTTTCTCTCTCCTACCCTGTACTCCTTCTATTTTAAACACTTTTGCCCGAAAAACGTCTGTTTCAGTTGCTTTTTCAAGTTTCCACCTGGGGTAGTGCCTTCATTTAGCGGGCTTTTCATACTGCAATTGAAATTTTATAGAGTGAAGAAATAGGAATTAAATTCCTAGATAAGATCGGATTGTTAGTCCGAAATGATTGTTTTTCGTGGTTTATTCCACTAGGTTATTCCGCTCTCTCTGCCGTTGGGAACTGAGATGCCGCATCCGTCTTTGAGACCGTTGACCGGGTTTCACCTGTAAACCTAGACAGGGGCCCTTACTGGATGCTATCATCCGGAGCCAGATAAACCCAGGTTTTTGAAAAGGTCTGCTCAACTATGACTCCTCCGCATCTCCTGCTGTTGGATCAGTGAGATCTCTCCCACTGTAGCTAACAGCATCTGTAGCTACAGTGTGGCTACAGAAGGTCCCAGGAGGCACGACTGGAGTAACACAACTTTATTAATTAAATCTTCCTATTCAGCCTTTAACTGATACAAGAATTTCCGCTATATTTGCGATAGGTACCGCTAGACGCTGCTTTCTTTTGTGCGTACACAAGGCTCACTTCCAGTGTTGTATGAGCGAAGACTTGTGTTGTCTGTTTCTTAAGATTTCACGGCCGCCGTTACAATTATTATCCGGGCGTAAAGCCGTGTTCTTCTGCAATTTGATGTTGATGTTGGTAATATAATCAGACGCTTCGGCTTCACCTCTGGTAGCCATCTTCAGTGAAAGGTTTTCGAAACTACTGGCAAGACGTGCGTCAGTGCACCACAGTACTGTGGCAATGGCAAAAACGCACATTTTGTCAGTAGTTTCGAAAACCTTTCACTGAAGATGGCATGCAAAGGCAAGGCCGAAGCGTGTGACTAATTTACCAGCATCAATCAGCATGAAGATTTCAGAAGACCGCGGCCATACAGCCATTATAATAATTTAAACGATTACTTGCGTTGTATTTACTTCGACAGGTCTTCCCGGCTCCGATATTGTAGACCTGACGACAGATTTTGAATAGTCCCTTAGGAATGCACAGTGGACAAACAACTCGTTATGAATGTTTATTCACTTTGCACATGCGCACAACAGTCTTGTATATTGTTTCATAGTGTCTGGGTCGGTTGTAACAAGGCTGGCGAGATTAAGCGTACGTACAACTGTCGCAGCGAAGCGACAGTGTGTGTGTGTGTGTGTGTGTGTGTGTGTGTGTGTGTGTGTGTGTGTGTGAAACAGAAAACTGTTATCGAGTCCTCTCTTCGCTAGTCAACTGAACCTATAATATTAAGTGGGGCGATTACTTCGTTGGCTGAGCGCATTTCACCCCTCATGAAAGGCTGTCAGGATTCTACTTCAGGATTAAGGATCACAGAGCTCTATACCATTTATTCACCTCTTATGGTTATATTTTATGAAAGCAGAGGGCGTATTTACGGGAAGGGGGACAATCGGGACAGCACCCTCCACAGCGTCGAAAAAGTTGAAAGAAATTTTCTTAATTTCGTAATTTTAAAATTTTTTAAATTACTTTTCCAGCTCTGTACACTAATATAGTGTACAAGTGGACTTATAACACAGCATTTGCGTGTACGTTTAAAATATAAAAAAATGAAAATCAATTCAGTGATCCCTGACGTAGTTGTTAGTAAAATGGCCAACAAATCAAAACAAGGTTGTCAGGTTCCTCGAGTGCTAACTTATAGTAAGTAACTTTACAACAAATTTGATGTGCCTACAATTTGAACAGCAGTAGCCCTACAGACACTAATTAGGTGATGGGTTGATGCAGAAATAGAATTACCGGTCAGCCAACTGCTGTGACTGGCGCTAATCACTTGCACTGACCTGCAAATCCAATTTCCTTAGTTTGGCAACACTGACAGTTTGGCGGCCGACAATTGCCTGTCTCGTTCTACTAGTTAGTCGCTAGCAACTTGTTACTGAAGCGTTGTTGCTAGGTTGAATTGATTTTTGATTCTACAATAAGTACTGAAAGGAAAGCGTACACCCTTCGATTACGCTAACGAGAATACTGAACGTTGACAACTGAGTCATACACATGTCATATTGCAAGCTAACAAGTTAATAACTGACCGCACTTGCAGAAATACATTTTGATTGGGTGACTTCTTTATTTTATATATTAAGCATATACATAAACGTAGCAGAAAAATCAACGTTTGAAAATATATAAATTTTGATAAATTTGACCGTCAAAAAATTAAAAAGAAGTCTTTCCTTTAATATTTTATAAAGAGTTTTATAACTCCACTTTCCTGGATTTGCTGGTGTTGTGCCCAGCACGTTCCACGTTATGATTTTATATATAATTGTAAACGAGGATTCTACTCATACTCAAACTACTCAATGTATTATTTTATTTTATCTTAAGAATTATTTTAAGGAACAAACTGAGCGATTGTGAGGAAGTGTGCTGACCATTTTTATCGTGGCACGTGTAGCGAGTTATCAACCAGGGAAGCTAAGAATTGTTTACTCGTCAGTGTTCGCGAACGAATTCCGCTTTGGTTCACAAAAATCAATGTCAAATTGTCCCCTCGTGTGACGTGATAAGTTTCGAAACACGTGCAGAGTCCAGTTCTGATTGACTGAATTTTGGGCGTTAACTCATAGAGACTTTTTGTGTCACGCAGGGTATAAAACTGACGAGAGCACTGGGAAGTGCACACTCTCTTTTTTTACTTGTTCACTTTTTGGCGTTCTTGCGCACTCTCCGTACATCGTAGATGTGCATCTTCTGTCTACGATGGAGCCACATCAAAAGCGTAATTACAACTTTGTTTTTGTTTTACTTAGTTCAAACTTAAAGCGTTAATCGATTTTGGATAATGAATTATTTATACTCAGAAGTGCTCAGTAGTGTTCTAAATTTGTTAAGGAATATGTATAATTGATATCTTAATCATCAAGCGGTAACGTACCAAATTCCGAAATATAGTTAGTAAAGCTTTTATAATGTGTTAATAAAGAATAGTCAGTAATAAAGAATGTATTTTTTATAGATAATGTTATGTCTTAATGAAAACACTCAATAGAATTATTGTAACGAGAGTATGTCACTTAAATTATCGTTATTTTGTTCATTTGTATTGTCATTTTTTCATCAAGATAAAACTTGTTAACGAACGTAGTTACTCTAATAGATTAAAGAAATATTATTAATTTAAGTAAATGCCTTATTTAATAACGAGCCATTCCCACACCTACCCTGTCCGCACGACTGGTGCTTTCACTTTGTGAGGCCTCAGCCCCGGGCGTTACAACACTGGTTTATGTTGGATCAGAACAGACCATCTCGCGGGATGCTCTTGCGCTTTCACGCCGACCCTTGTTTTGCTTACCTTTTACCTTTTTTTTTTTAAAATTAAAACAGTAGTCATCATTTTCAAATAAAAATGTCAATAAGTATGTTTCAATAGCACGCATGTTTATTGCGCTATTATCGTTAATAGGACTGATTTTAGCATGTTATCACACGTTTTCCATCCATTTTAAAAAACGTATTATAATAGGCATTATATTTAAAGTGTTTTTGCTTTTATATGAACACGACACGACCGGCACCCCCCCAATCCAAATTATAGACACGCCACTGTCTGAAGGGTAATTAATGAGAGACAAAGGGATGTAATCGATAGATAGAGAAGGAAAGAGTGTGAGAGGGGCAAAGAGAAAAAGAATAAACGTAAATGTTAAAGCATATCACAATAAAAAAAGAAGGATGTACAACGGACAGAGCTACGGATAAAGTAGTTAACAGTAATGTGCTGAGTCCGTTACGAATACAGTTAATGAAAGGTGCATAAAATGCGGGGTTCAACCCGGGAAACACCCACACATTGCAGAATTTTTCACTTAGTTATCTTATATTTAGTTTAATTTACTTTTAAACAGAATTCTCAGAGGAAACATTGTTTTAATGCACACAAAAGGAAGCACTTTTTTTTAACAAACACTTAAGTTCCTTCAGGTTTACTTTAGAGCCGCACTCCTAACGTTGACGCTAAGGAGAACTGCTCGAATGCGGCATTAAAAGAAACATTTCTTTTCCGTTTTCATTAGTAGAGTACGTTACGTGAAAATAAGCCGACGCAGCACACAATTAAGTGCAGGGGAGGAGGCGTTTGTCGTAAACAGTTAGTTATTACCTTTAGCTGTTGGGTTGGTGGTGGGGGGAGGGGGTCATTTCCTTTACGTGACTCACAGAGTTGCAGTATTATAAAATGTTTACGAGAACTTTAATATGTTCACTTTGCGCGCTCAGCGACTCCAGTAAGTCAGCATAAATATAACCTTATTTATAAGTATTGTTACGACGGTCTCACGGATCGTCGTATGGTACAGCGGAAACAAAGTACAGACACCAGTAAAGTCACTAATTACCACCTTTCATAAGTCACAAATAACAATGTAAAATCAACAAGTTACTCTCCTACAATAGTCATCATCATCACCATCATCATCACTCAAAGGACTAGACCTTAGACCTGTTCCGGACCCCATTTTCTCCTCGGCTAACGACATCACTCTTCCCAGTAATGTGATAACCCAAGGCAGCCACAAGTAGACGGATATCATGCATGAGATTCAAGTGTTCAGACAAGCTCCTTCTCTGTGGTCTTCAATCTTCTGGTGCAATGAAACAATGTTTAAATCGCGTATAATATCCTCGTTCCTTCTCCGATTCAAGAAAGAACAATCTTGGATCCTACAATCCATCTCCTATAATAGTTCAAGTTTTATTTGAACACCCACGCAGGTTTTTTTTATAGACACGCAATAATAATGTCTACTATTAGATTCCGCACTAATTATAACACAATAATTACTTTTTATAACAACCAGTTGATTCGCACTCTACAATATCGCCAGTGTAACTAACTGACTAAGCCGGCCGCTGTTTCTCTTATAGATCTCGCAGATGTTCCAGAATAATGTTCCATTCTTTTGGCCGCGTGCCTACATAATTTGCATAATTATGAGTGCTCGAACAGTGTGGAAGATACGTCAGTGCACGGCCTTGACAGAGACACTGCACCTGCTTGGGTAGCCGAGAAACGTGTGGAACTTGCACCTGCCGACTTTTCAAGAGCGTAACGGAATTTAGTAGCACTATGTATTACGCATATACCTAATGTATTCCCACAAATTTTACGTATTATTCCTCATACTTATATTTGTTTAGTCTAGTCACGTTATTTATATTTTATATACAAATGTAAAAAAATGCAGCAACTAACAGCGGTAAAATGCTTCAGCAGTAATCACCCTTCAATAGGTATAATTCAAATACTCCTGGAAACGCCAAAAATAACAAATAGGGTCGCAAATCAAACAGGTATCAGATTTAAAATAGCTAGGGTGCAGCATTAATATCAATATAATATTAATACATTCAAAGCAAAATAAGTTTCTTCCAGTAGCTTTGTGGATGTATCTTAAAATACTTAAAGAAGAAAACAAGAAAGGGAACGTAATTAAAATAGTCTTACGCTACTACAGAACAATCTACATGTTTCTCGGCTGTCCCAGCAGAGCCCAGCTGTAATTTTTGTGTGCGTACGTATTGCTACTTTGAGAAGAAAGACAATTACGTGACACTCAACATGCGTCAACAATCGATGCTGTTCCAGACTTCACCGGTCATGCACTGTGTTCAAGGCCGCAATCAATTTCGCTCTAGTTTTTTCGAATAGTGTTGACGCGTATTATGGATTATTTTGGAACACTTGTGCTATCTATTTAAATAACGACAGCTGCCGCTTAATAGTCAGTTTAAGTAGCGATTTATTCAAGTGAGGTTCTAAGTATTGTGGCGAAGTGTTATTGTTTTATAATTGTGCGGGACTGTATTGGTTGACATTATTATTGCGTTTGGACACATTCTGCTTGGATGTACACGTTGATTATAAACCGTTAATTGTGATAATTAAAGCTGGTGATTAGTGGTCTCATTGGTGTCTTGTATTTTGTTTTCCACTGCACCATACGACGATCAATGAGACCGTCGCAACAATATTATAATGTATTGCCTCAACTATTATATGGCAGTAAGAGTTGTATTAGAAAGGCAAACGAAATGTCTAGAAGACAAGGAACGGTGATCTGGCCACCGCCAACCGATTGCATAGATTGCAATGGGCAGGACACATCATTAGGATGGAAGACAGCCAATATCTAAATATCTAGGAAGGTACTGTTTAGTCAGATCGAGAGTAGAAGGCCTGTCGGAAGACCAAAGACACGCTGGATTGACGCAGTGGCGAGGGATGCTGATAATTTACTTAAAATTAAACGATGCACATCGATCGCCAAGGAAAGGGAAAAATGGAGGCTTATGGTTATGGAGGCTAAAGTTCGACTTCGAACTGTGACGATATAGAAGAAGAAGAAGTGACAGAAACGAAGTTCTTGAGGTCAGTAAAGGTTTGGATCAGGAGAGGTCTTATCAGAAATGATCATCCTTGAATGGAACTAAGTGTAGTTGAAAGCTTAAATGATAAAATCTTCCGCTAAAAATTGAGTGGCGGTTACACGTGAAGAGAATAGATTCAACTAGATTTCAAACAAGAGCCCTTGACTATAGCCCGAGTAGAAGAAAAGTGTGGTAAGGCTCCACAGTGGTAAACGATTGTTAGTTGAATTCCATTCACACTTGAACAGGATGTTAGCCTTAACCGTAAAGGACGACGTTGTCACTACGAATAGAGGTTACTGAAGTTTCGTTATTTGTGTTCAAACGTGTCTAACAACTGGTGTCAATAGAGTCACGTGAAGGATAAAGGTACAATTATTATAATTTCAAAAAACGTTTAATATTTGTGTTCATAATGTACTTCATAGGCTTACACGGCCGAGGTCAATGTTGTTAAAATTCCTTCCCGGGCTGTTTGGCCGTGGTCTATTGTTTTCTACAAAAACAGACCTTTCGGCAATGCCATCATCAGTGTAAAATCGAGTTGCGATAGCGTGAGGTGGTATAGTTAGTACTGCGTCAGTACTATGGTAGATTAGGGTAACTCGATTTTACACTGATGATGCCAGTCGATGGCATAGCCAAAACGTCTGTTTTTGTAGAAAACAATGGAACACGGCCAAACAGCCCGGGAAGAAATTTTAACAAGCTTTGTGATTATATTTGTAATTATTTCAGATACTGATGCTTATTAAATATTTAACACGTTAATAAAATTCGTTATTGCTACAGAATTATTCCAAAGCCGCTCTACCGTTTCTGTCTCTGTTCTAAGCGACTGTGTTTACATTTGGGCGGCTACGGCAATTAGCTAGTTTGCATAACTACTTTACTCCTGTCTCCGGTGCGTAATTGCTGCTAATATGCACGCATGCGTGTGTGAACAGGCTTAACGTGGCCGAGCAGTCTTACTGGCACGCTGTTTAAGTCAGACATACACGTACGTTTGCATTGTTTGGTAATTTGTGTAATTACGAGCTGAACTTGGAACGTGCAAATACTTACATATAGGAATTTTCACAGATACGTTGACGACATGATAATTCTGTACAAGGGAAACAAAAGACAATGCAAACAGCTACTAACCCACATAAACAAAATACACAAAAACATAATACATCTTCACTGCTGAATAAGAGTACAACAATAGCATAAACTTCCTAGACTTCACCATCACAACATTTGAACATAGACACAAATTCAGTGTATAAAGAAAACCACTACAACAGACACACTAATACACAACTCCTCCAATCACTCAATACAACACAAACTAGCTGCCTTCAGAACTACGATACATAGACTTAAAAACATCCCACTAGATGAAAAAGACAAACTAAACACAATAAAATATGTAACTAAAACCAACGGATACAATAGAACAATAGTCAATAAACGTCTATATAAAACACAAAACAAACAACAGACAAAGACAGAAAACAACAAGTTCATAACATTAACATACATTAATAACCCCACACTAAAAAAATACCAGACAAATTAAAAAAAAAAAAAAACAGAATACAGAATTACATAGAGAACTACAAACAAAACAGAACACACTGTCAAAAAACCCACATAAAGAACAAAACCAATTTGGCTCACCTGGTATATGCAAACTAAACTGCTCAGAATATAACAAATTCTACATAGGCCAGACAGGACGTAGCTTCAACAGAGATACATTGAACACACAAATGTAGTGCAGTACACTCCACCACCGAATCCACCTTTGCAAACCACCTCATTGAAGCAAACCACACTTACACAAAAACATCAATAGTAACATGGATATTCTACAAGTAAACATTAAGGCCGAAAACTAGACACTTTTGAACAACTAGAAATATATAAACACACAAAAATACAAAGACTATATCCTAAACGAACAGACACAATTCAAATCACACATACCATTCGAACATGTCACACCGCACACACACAATATCGATCTTTCGAACGTCGGCGCCGTAACTAAGAACAAGACAGACAACCTCTGCACACTAGTAGCAACGTCTGAAGAAGCTTGTAATAAGCGAAAACTGGTTCAGGCTAAAAACTTTGTGTTCCGAGTCAGTAGTATTATACTTACACGTAGAAAATTTCTCCTACCCAAATGTGGATTACGGTGGGATAAATCCACCTGACATATTACATGTCAAAAATCTTCGTACAGACTGTCAAATTTTGTCAAAATAAAAAAGTAAGTGTCCTTCAGATAGTGTTTTACTATATACCACTGTAGTAATATGTATTTTGTTTCATATTGTAATATAATAATATTACAAATAAAAATAAAAATAAAAATTAAATTGAATTGATATGTGTTGATGCGTATTGTTTTTTATATCACTGGGTCAGTCTGACTCCTTAAAGTCCCACTGTTAGGCTAGTCGAATTGTAATATAATTTCAAGTGTAATAATAAACAAAATATAAAGATATTGATGATAAGAATATGTTATATCTAGGTGTGTTTGATTGATAAATAATAAATACATCAAACTTTAAAAATTTTGCAAATATTTTTTCTTGTGCTTGTATCGAATTTGACTGAATGATTTAATTTAATTAATTAATAATTAATTAATTATTTGAGTTTGTAATTTCCTCCTATATTTATTCTCTCAATGTGAATTATGTTTTTGCTTAATAAAAAATAATAATAACATTAATGGTAGAAATAAAAACAATGCTGGTAACTGAATACTGATTTGCGTTTATTCATTCAAAATTGTGCGCCAGTCAAACTGCGCATGTCCCAGGCACTGGCTAATATTTGCCACAGTCGGCAGTGAGAAAAATCAACAAATATATTTTTTACAAGTTAAATTAATGGTTCTTTTAACGAGTCGAAATGGTCAGAGGGCAAGGAACAAGATACATTTAACAGGTATTCTTAAGCTAAATGTTAATATCTGAAATAGAACAGGATTATTATTACAATTGTCAATTAGAAAGAAATTATTTAAATTTCGAACCAAGTCGAAGAAATGACGTCACTCTGCTCCAGGAAGCACTGGCCGGTCGTCTTTATAGAAATTCAGCAATGGCCGCCATCTGCTCGATTTTATCTGCTATGACGCCGTTGGAATTGAAGATCTTCTCCCACAGAAATAAAACGATGTTCCCTTTTCTGCGAAGTGGTGTTGTTCCAAAATATCGTGTTGAATGTCCCCTCGTCGTCTGCGATGTCGAATTCTGGATGGATCTCTTGTGTAGTGTAGTGTTCAAATATGTGTGTTGGTTCTTTGTGAATTCGTTCCAAAAATTGTTCAAAATGGCTGTCGATTTTTGGTGTTGCGTTTTATGGTGTTATACTGTGTTTTTGGAAACTTGTGAAGTGTTAGACATAGATAGATAATGTTATTTCACTTGTTAGTTCATCTCCGTTACACGCCACATAACCACACTTGGTTTTAATATAAATTATTTCGTTTTCAAAACTCCACTAATACATTTTTCAACTGTTCAGCTTTGCGATTAACAATAGACTAAACGACGCAACGTCGTCGTTTTAAGGCAATTTGTGGTATGTCTTTTTCCTCTTCATATTGTTTAATTATAAAATATCTGTCTAAGACTTGTTTCACTATCTAACTATACATAACAAGTTTTCTTATTTTTTACTGTATTTTAAATATTTCTTAATTTTACATGAATCTAACTATTCAGTAATATTGATTATTTAATTTTACATCTTTTGATATATAGCTGGGTTTGTTTCAAACTCATTTAAGCCCAAAAATTACAATTTTACATAATAATTGTATACCCCATATTTTGTACAAATTCAGTGTTTTAAAGGTTTTTATTTGTTTTTTCGGTATAATATTTCCCTGGAAGACACCTAATAACTCCGTAATTACTTTGTTGTTAATAATTTGGTTATTAAAACATTTCAATATTGATTAATTTGCTGTTTAGTCTGATTTGATTACTATCATAAGCCTATTTTTGACTGTTTCCAAAAGAAGTTAATTTTCTTTCTTTTGTCATTCTATTTGCTATTAACTGTATCTGTATTAATTATATTTTCAATTTCTGTATTGTATGTATTGAATTCTATTCCTATTACATAGATTAATTCTTTGATAGATAATTTTTTTTCTATAGGCCAGTCTGTGTTTACAAAAATGGTGTCTTGGCTGGTCTGTTTGTACATTATACATGTTTTACTGATTTGAATAAAATTATTACATTTTTATGCCCTACTTGCCTCTCTGACTTACACAATGGAAAATTAAATGACATGATTTTAAATACAATAGAATATCTTGTATCTACTAAACTTTCTTTATACTAATAACATCATTGAACCATAACATGAACATCTTATGCCTAATTTTAACAAAAACATCTTATTATCAACTATTTTCCATATGTCACCTAATTTAAACAAACATCTTATTCCTATTATTTTTTACTGTATCATAAAATGATAACAAAATAGCTTATCCTAGACATAATTTAATTAGAAAAATAAAACAAACTCCTATTACTAGTAACACTGTCAGTCACTAACTGTCTTGTGTATTTATTATTCTTATGAAAACACTTTAACTGTGATAAAAAACCTCGTGTATCTATTTACACCTTACATCTAAAATATTATCTAATTAATAATAAATAGCAAACATCTTAATATTAGGCATACCTTCAGTTATGAACTGTCCTTTGGTATTTTTGTCCTCACCATTTACTTAACTATAATTAAAGAAAACATTTTATATGTAATAGTTTTTCTTATATATAATTTAAAAACTCTTATCACTGGTAATGTTGTCAGTCCTTAGACTGTCTTTCATTTCAATGGTTTTATTATTATTATTCTACACTCATGGTAGTCTTTTTATAATACTAAAACTTCATTGAAGATTTTTTTTCCATAGATTTTTTAACTATGTTTCTCACTATACACTCTGTAGTTTCTTAATTTTGTTATCTCACTGCACTTTATTGGATTCTACACTCTGGTAGTCTCTTTTGACATATTTTTTAACATATTACACTTACAACTAATATACAATTTGTGTTTTATAGTATTGTATCTTGTAACTTGTTTGGGGTTTACCTATATCGGTTTCAATTTTGTCTCATGGTATTTATTATATGATTAACATTTTGTTTTGGCATATCTCTTCCTGTTTCTGGTCTCTTTGTTGGAATCTTGATATGTTTTGTCCCTTCTTCAAATATCACATTAGTAGTTTCCTTATTAAAATGGTTTCATGACAGATTATTTCCTTTTTTATGGTCCTTCCCTTTTTGTACTGCTTCCCCAATGTACTGGGTATACTGCTGGTTTAACTGGTTTTTTCATCGTAGGTTATTTTAATTAATGGTTTTCTTTATTATCTGCCATTTTTATTAACATTTTATAGACTTAATTATACAGTTTCTAGGATAATCCTTAAACAATTTATTCCTCTCACTCACTATGGAACTTTCTCTTTTATTTATGTAACATTAATTCAAATGTTTAGTGTGATAATTTTGTTATGTTACATATGCTCTCCTGTAAAAGTGATTAGTTCAGATCATACTCTGTATGGATGAAATAATTACTACTAATTCTTTTGTATTTACATTTTCTCCGTGATTACATGTTTTCACTTTATATTCCTTCTTTTTCCACCATTGCTTCCTCTCAGCTGATGTGTATCTCCTTCATTAGTTTCTTTTTTCATTGATAAGTGATCTTCAATCTTGTGTATAACATTATCATTTTATATTCCTTCTTATTTGGTGCTTCCTCACCAGTATGTTTACTCCCTAACATTCCCTAACAAATTAATTGGAACAGTTCAGAGTGGCACTTTTGGCTTCAATCCCTGCTGTCCAATACTTCAATTGAGTCCAGAGGTATTATCATCTCTGCTCAACACATAAGACTGATGGCATTTTCTACATCCAGTCATAAAAATAAATAAACAGTAAAAGTAGTCATTTTTGACTAAAATAAACATCTTTAGATTCTTCACTTCATAATACGTTATATTAACTAATATTTTTATACACTTGACTCTTCTTCTCTCTTAAAGCTTATTCCATATTAGGTGGTTTAGGTATGTGGTATAATATACATTTCATCATGTTTACATAGTAAGTAGTATTTATATTTACTCTTTCTACCATCTGGTATCCATTGAGTTACTTTTATTGCTCATGGTATAACATGAATTACTTCTTTATCACTTTCACTATAACAGTGGTTGTTGTAACAGCATTATCATTATTAGTATCAGTTTTTTTTTGTTTTTTTTGGTCTCACTATTTGGTCTTTAGTGAGCTGGTCCTTCTTCATTGTTCCATTTTTATTAAATTATTTTCTTTGTGAGTTTGGTTAATTTGTTCGATTAAGTCATATGACATTCTGGTTTCCTTTCTCCTTTAGAATTTTGTATCTCTTTCTTACAAAATCTTTTTTCATATTTCAGAGTTATTTCTCATCATTTGTATGAGTAATGATGTGAGTTTAATGTTTTTTAATTTTAGACATTTTTATTCAACTACATTCTTTCTTATTCATAGTTGTCTTTCAAATATTTTGGTATAAGTTGTACTTATTATCGTTTTGAACTTTGAAATTATTATTCCTCAAAATTCTTTTTTCATTCATAATAGTCTTTGAATGTTTGAGTAAGTGGTACTTACTAATTATTTTGAATTTGGACAATTATTATCTCCCTCCAAATTCTTTTTACTTGCATAATAGTCTTTGAATATTTGTGTAGCTTGTACCTACTATTGCTTTTGAATTTTGAAGCTTATTATGTTCAAAATTCTTTTTATTTATTCACAATAATCCTTCAAATGTTTTGTTGTAAGTTGTACTTACTGATTTTTGAATTTTGTAGTTATATTCTTATCAAAATTCTTATTTTGTTCACAATATTCTTTCTGATATTTGGTGTAAGTTGTTCTTACTAATTTTTGAATTTGGTAATTTTTTTTTTATTCTTCCCTCAAAATTCTTATTTTGTTATTCACAATTGTTCGAATATTTGGTGTAAGTTGTACTTACTATATTTTTGAATTTGGTAATTTTCTATTTATCAAAATTCTTTTTTCATCATTCACAATTGTTCGAATATTTGGTGTAAGTTGTGCTTACTCATTTTTGAATTTGGTAATTTTATTCTTATCAAAATTCTTATTTTGTTCACAATATTCTTTCAGATACTTGGTGTAAGTTGTACTTACTAATTTTTGGAATTTGGTAATTTTTTTTTTTTTTATCAAAATTCTTATTTCATCATTCACAATTGTTCGAATATTTGGTATAAGTTGTACTTACGATATTTTTGAATTTGGTAATTATATTTCTCAAAATTCTTATTTTGTTCACAATATTCTTTCTGATATTTGGTGTAAGTTGTGCTTACTGATTTTTGTAATTTTGTAATTTTCATTTCTCAAAATTCACAATTTCTTCATAATAGTTTTAACTCATAATTATGAGTCCTCCAAATATTTTTTAATAGACAACTGATTATAAGTTCCTTTTACTTTATTCGAAATGATATCCTTTAGTACATACGTATTGTTGTTATTGTTTTTAATAATCAGGTATGGGCCGGTATACAGCAGTAATAACTTTTTGGTAATGCCTTCCAAAGTACTGGGTAATTCCCTGTTTTTTAGCAGTACCTTTTCTCCGACTTCAAAGTTTATTATTTTCTTAACAGCCTTTTGATATTTGTTCTTGCGCCTTTCTTGGTCTTCAGCCAATTTATTGTAGAATCTGATTCGATTGAATTTGTATTCTTGACTCCTAGGGAACTCTATTATGTCTTGTATTTCTCTCGGAGGTGGTCTTTCATACATTGCCGTGTATGGCGTGGTACCTGTAGCGGTGTGATATGACAAATTAAGGAATTCTTCAGTAGCTAATAAATATTCTTGCCACTTCTTTTGTTGGTTATAGCAATAAGTCCGCAATATTCTTCCGACCTCTCGCAGTACCCTCTCCGCTGGATTGCTGCTGGGGTGGTAGACAGACGTCTTGTATGTCTTAATGCCCAGTGTATTCAGAGTGTTTCTCCACCGCCAACCCTTAAATTTCGTTCCATGGTCGGTGATTATGGATGTCGGGCTTCCTACCTCTGGAATGTAATGATTTGTTATTATTTCTAGAGTCTTCAGAGTGGTGGCCCTGTTCACAGGGTATAGTTTTGTAAATTTTGTAAAATGATCCATCATAATAACAATATACTTGTATCGATGGCGTCCGCCACTGCGGGGAAATGGACCACATATGTCCAGAAAGACCTTTTCCAGTTTGGCTTGTGAGGTAATTGGTATCATCATACCTTCCTTTCTCTCATTGTTGGTTTTCACCAATTGACATATCATACAGGTTTTAAGGTAGTTTCTAGTTTTTCTATTGATACTTTTTATGTGACAATTTTCTTCTATTGCCTTGATCACCTTCATGGCTCCCATGTGACCGTATCGTAGGTGATAGTCCAGGATGATATCCTTTTCGATGGTAGTAGGGATCATGACCTTCCAAATGTCTTCGTCAAGGGATGTCTTGATGAATAAAATCCCATTATGTATACAATAAAATTTGTTTATTGTGTCATCTTGGTTGGAGAGACGAAGTTTAATAGAGTTTAACTTCGGATCGGACTGCTGGTGTTTGCTGATGTCCTGCACTATCTTCTCTAAATCGGATCTGTCCTTAATAATGTTATAGATTTTCAAAATGCTCTCCTTTTCGCCTTCGAATGTTTGCTCTTCCAGATTCACTCTTGACAATACGTCGGCTACTACATTTTTACTTCCAGGAACATACTCCCACTGTATATCGTATTCCTGCAGGCCGAGTACCCATCTGGTCAATCTACCATGGCTTAATTTGCACCTTCTTAGAAATGATATTGACTTGTGATCTGTTCGGACGGTCACCGGATATCCGAGGATATACGTCCGAAACTTCCCGCAGGCAAAGACTACACTTAGCAGCTCTTTTTCCGTCACATTATAGTTCTTTTCACACTGGTTAAGGGTTCTGCTAGCAAAGCTCACTACTAGATGGTTTCCACTTTCATCTTCTTGGTACAGTGTTGAACCCAAGCTAATGTTACTAGCGTCACAGTTTAGAAAGAAGGGTCGGTTAAAATCTGGGTGGTTGAGCATTACTGCGTCTAAGAATTTCCCTTTAATTGATTTGAAGGTTTCGTCTTGTTCTTGACCCCATCGCCATTTATTCTTGGACGATAGCTGGTACTGAAACTGGGCTGTTAGTTCGGAATAATTATTCTGGAACTTCCTATAATAGTTACATAGGCCCAAAAATGATTGTAGTTGCCTCCTGTTTTTTGGTGTAGGGAATCGTTGTATGGCGTCTACCTTTTCTGTTGATGGTGTTATTCCTTGACTGTTTAGCTGGAAACCCAGGAATTGAACTTCTTTAGCTATAAGCTTGGACTTGTCCAGTTTAAGGGTGACATTATTCTCAGCAAGCTTCTTCAAAACATACTCCACACGATAACAGTGTTCCTCCCAGCTGGTTGATGTTATTAGGAGATCATCAACATAGACAGTTGTGAATTGGAGCGCTTCTGGTCCTAGTATTTGATCCATACAGGCGACAAAAACAGCTACTGAATTCACCAACCCGAAGGGCAACCTCTTAAATTGATAATTGCGCCCTTCGAAGATGAACGCCATGTATTGCCGGCTTGCTGGGTGCAACTCCACTTGCCAATAGCCGCATACCGTATCCCAGGTGGTAATGAATCGTGTTCCGTGGAACCTCTTCAAAATTTCATCAATTTCGCCAGGTGAGGTACGATCGTTTATTATCATCTTATTTATCTCACGAGCGTCAAGGCAAAGTCTTACCTTCCCATTTTTCTTTTGTATGGCCACAATTGGGCTTGTGTATGGCGATTGACTGCTCTCGATGATATCCCTACGGATCATATTCTGGATCTCTGATCGTACGGCTTCTTTCAAAGATTGTGCTATTGGGTATGACTTTCGGTTGAATTCTACCGGTTCTCTGAATCGTATGGAACATTGGTAGTTCCGGATCTTTCCAGGTTCGTCAGAAAATACAGCTCGATATTTCTCATATATTTCTACTAATTGATGCAGCTGGTTTTCCGTTAATTGCTCATTAGTATTGTGGCACTGGAAGTTACGTATCTCTTGGATCTTTTGTTGCCATAGGTCTTCCTCCGAATCTTGATGTACTGGCTTGTTGTCCGTTGAGTGGTTGGTTAAGTAATTCACCTTATTTTGGTGGTCGAGAAGTTGTCTGGAGTCTAAAGTCTTGTTATCAGTTAAATTCGCTATCCAGGTTGAACCTTCAGCAAAGAGTGATACCTTTCCTCGGCACAAGTCGATAATTGCTGAGTTTCGGCGCAATATGTCGCATCCTATCATTATGTTGAAAGGTAATCCGGCTGCAACAAGAAATATCATATCCACACTAATGCCCTGACTTTTGACATTGAGGGATACCTGCTTTCTTATAGTCTTGTTCTGTCGGCCGGTAGCTCCTACAAGTACAATATTATTAATAGGTAGTACCGGTAAGTTTTTGTGGCATTCCTGCTGTATCCGGTCCAATTCATTTCGATTTATTATGGATACATTGGCTCCAGTGTCTATCATTATAGGAACAGAAATACCTTCAATTTCTGCGATTATGTATATTATTTCATTATCATTATTTTTAATATTAAGCTCACTTTCTTCTAATAGGTCCTTACGGATATCCTTTAAATAATTGCTGTATATTATGGTAAAATTTTTTCTGTTCTTCTTCACATTCATACCTACTTGATTAAACCCAGCAGATTGGAGCAGTAAAGGGTTATTGGATTTTATTACTGCCTCCGTTCGTTTAAATGTTCCGCTTCATTACGGGTTAGGCCGTTGGAAGCGTCAGCTTGAAGTCCTGAGGCTGTTTCGTTTGGTTCTGCTCGATCGTCTGGTTGGGCTTCTGTTACAGGTAGTCTTCGCTGATTATCCAGGCTGGAACTACGTCTGGGCTCGTACTCTCTGTACCTATTACTTCCCTGACTTCCTTGGAAAGTCTCGTACTCGTAGTATCGGCTCCTTCTTTGAGGCTGGTACCTCCTGTGTCCACTGCCTTCTGCTCGGATGTAATTAACATTAGGTCGATATGCCCTGTAATTGTGGTTACCTCCATTTGGGTAATTTCGGTTATAATTACCATGATAATTATTATTATTAGAAAGGTTGGGGTTCCTCTGACCATTTTGAACATAGTTACTATTATTATTATAATAACCGTTGTTATTTTGTGGACGGCTATTATTATTATTATTATTATTATTGTTGTGGTTGTTGTTATTATTATTTATGCGAGGAATATTACTATTACTATTATTGTTGTTAAAACGGGGCAAATTATTGTTATTTCTGGGGTTATAATTATACTCGGCATTATTCCGATTTGCGGAATTATAATTGTTATTATTACCCACATTCTGCCGATTATTATTATTATTCAAATTATTGTTGTTATTCCTTGGTTCCGGCTTTTCATACCTCCTGCGACTTTGACGGTAATAGTCTTCGTGCTCGTACATCTCTAAAAGCTCGGTCATGGCTTGCACCGTTTTTATTTGACTGTTTCGTCTGGCTCTGATAATATCCTCCTCGTAGTGGTATGAGAGTTTGCTGACCAGGCATTCTTCCGGTATTCGGGGCTCTAGATGTTTGGCCACGCACACCTTTCCCAAAAAGTACGCCGTTAAAGTTTGGTTTCCATATGGGTTGTACTTCCCATGACATATCCCGTCTCTGGCGATATTTTGCGTTGATTCCGACCAATATTTGGCTTTGAATAGCCTTCTGAATTGTTGATAGTCGGTCACCTCGTCTCTTATTGCCATCCACCAATTGTCTGCTATTTCCTTGAACGATTCGTCCAGCACCTCTTTGTTCTCCCTCCAGCGATTACCTCTGTTTGGCAAAGTATTCCTCGATTCTTGCTAGGAATTCCATGGGTTTATTTTTATAAAACCTGAAGTTAATCCCTTCACGATTTTCACTGTTGGGACAACTGGTAATGGTTGTCGGTCGACTATGGAATAGGTCTATATCGGTCTGGTTCTGTCGTACCTGACTGTTGATACTGGTCACAGCAGCTTCTATGCCGTCACATTTTTCTGTGAATCGGTCCTGCACTCGCTCCCAGTCTTCCCGTGTTTCCTTTAGTTTTTCCTCCAACGTCTTCCTAGTCGTTTCTTCAATGGTGTTAACCTTCGTATTTATTTCTGTTCTGATACTCCGTACTTCTTGTTCGGTTTGACTCCATTTTTCGTCAGCTCTGGTAACCCTTTGTTCGATTACCGTTATTTCCTCTTCTACTTTCTTGCTGATTGTCTCATTGTTTTCAGCTATCTTCTGGCTCAATTCTTCCTTCAATATTTCCATTCTTCCGTCCAACCGGTTCATGTTTTCTTGGTTCGTCTCCTTCAATTCTTCTCTCAATTGCTGACTATTGCTTTCCATTTTCTGATTTGTTTCTTCCATCCTCTTGTTAGTTTCTTCCAGTTTTTGGCTTATCTGGGTTAATTCCTCTTTCGACTGTTTATTGTCAGTCTTTATTTCCTCCATTTTCTCCTCAATTTTCTGAATATTTTCTTCCATCTTCTCTTCTATCTTCTTACTGTTTGCTTCCATCTTCTCCTCCATCTTCTTGCTAGTATCTCCAATTTTATTGCCCAACTCTTCCTTCAATCGTTGGTTATCATTCTTCATTTCCTCCTCCATCTTCTTACTATTTTCTTCCATCTTCTCCTCCATCTTCTTACTATTTTCTTCCATCTTCTCCTCCATATTCTTACTATTTTCTCTTAATTCTTCTTTCAATAGCTGGTTATCATTCTCCATCTTCTTACTATTTTCTTCCATTTTATTACCCAACTCTTCCTTTGTCGTTTTAAATTCTTTGAGTAACATCTCCATCATTCGATCAAATTTTGTATCTTCCTTTGTGGTAGATTTCTCCGGTTGTTCCTCCGGTGGTGCAGGCTTATTTGGTTCTGCTGGCGGTAACATTAACTCCACATCTTCCACTGGTGTCGCTTCTTTATCCTCCATGTTTATCTCCTGCTCGGCCTCCATAGCCCTTTTCCTTGATGTAGCTCTCCTGTGCATCTCGCTCCCTCTTCCGACCTGTTGACCGTTGCCAAGCTAAAAATAGGAAATTGGACAATCGTCCTTATTTTATAACACTATTATCTCCTATTTAAAGCCCCTTAAGTTGGACGCCAATTTGTAATATAATAATAATACAAATAAAAATAAAAATAAAAATTAAATTGAATTGATATGTGTTGATGCGTATTGTTTTTTATATCACTGGGTCAGTCTGACTCCTTAAAGTCCCACTGTTAGGCTAGTCGAATTGTAATATAATTTCAAGTGTAATAATAAACAAAATATAAAGATATTGATGATAAGAATATGTTATAACTAGGTGTGTTTGATTGATAAATAATAAATACATCAAACTTTAAAAATTTTGCAAATATTTTTTCTTGTGCTTGTATCGAATTTGACTGAATGATTTAATTTAATTAATTAATAATTAATTAATTATTTGAGTTTGTAATTTCCTCCTATATTTATTCTCTCAATGTGAATTATGTTTTTGCTTAATAAAAAATAATAATAACATTAATGGTAGAAATAAAAACAATGCTGGTAACTGAATACTGATTTGCGTTTATTCATTCAAAATTGTGCGCCAGTCAAACTGCGCATGTCCCAGGCACTGGCTAATATTTGCCACAGTCGGCAGTGAGAAAAATCAACAAATATATTTTTTACAAGTTAAATTAATGGTTCTTTTAACGAGTCGAAATGGTCAGAGGGCAAGGAACAAGATACATTTAACAGGTATTCTTAAGCTAAATGTTAATATCTGAAATAGAACAGGATTATTATTACAATTGTCAATTAGAAAGAAATTATTTAAATTTCGAACCAAGTCGAAGAAATGACGTCACTCTGCTCCAGGAAGCACTGGCCGGTCGTCTTTATAGAAATTCAGCAATGGCCGCCATCTGCTCGATTTTATCTGCTATGACGCCGTTGGAATTGAAGATCTTCTCCCACAGAAATAAAACGATGTTCCCTTTTCTGCGAAGTGGTGTTGTTCCAAAATATCGTGTTGAATGTCCCCTCGTCGTCTGCGATGTCGAATTCTGGATGGATCTCTTGTGTAGTGTAGTGTTCAAATATGTGTGTTGGTTCTTTGTGAATTCGTTCCAAAAATTGTTCAAAATGGCTGTCGATTTTTGGTGTTGCGTTTTATGGTGTTATACTGTGTTTTTGGAAACTTGTGAAGTGTTAGACATAGATAGATAATGTTATTTCACTCGTTAGTTCATCTCCGTTACACGCCACATAACCACACTTGGTTTTAATATAAATTATTTCGTTTTCAAAACTCCACTAATACATTTTTCAACTGTTCAGCTTTGCGATTAACAATAGACTAAACGACGCAACGTCGTCGTTTTAAGGCAATTTGTGGTATGTCTTTTTCCTCTTCATATTGTTTAATTATAAAATATCTGTCTAAGACTTGTTTCACTATCTAACTATACATAACAAGTTTTCTTATTTTTTACTGTATTTTAAATATTTCTTAATTTTACATGAATCTAACTATTCAGTAATATTGATTATTTAATTTTACATCTTTTGATATATAGCTGGGTTTGTTTCAAACTCATTTAAGCCCAAAAATTACAATTTTACATAATAATTGTATACCCCATATTTTGTACAAATTCAGTGTTTTAAAGGTTTTTATTTGTTTTTTCGGTATAATATTTCCCTGGAAGACACCTAATAACTCCGTAATTACTTTGTTGTTAATAATTTGGTTATTAAAACATTTCAATATTGATTAATTTGCTGTTTAGTCTGATTTGATTACTATCATAAGCCTATTTTTGACTGTTTCCAAAAGAAGTTAATTTTCTTTCTTTTGTCATTCTATTTGCTATTAACTGTATCTGTATTAATTATATTTTCAATTTCTGTATTGTATGTATTGAATTCTATTCCTATTACATAGATTAATTCTTTGATAGATAATTTTTTTTCTATAGGCCAGTCTGTGTTTACAAAAATGGTGTCTTGGCTGGTCTGTTTGTACATTATACATGTTTTACTGATTTGAATAAAATTATTACATTTTTATGCCCTACTTGCCTCTCTGACTTACACAATGGAAAATTAAATGACATGATTTTAAATACAATAGAATATCTTGTATCTACTAAACTTTCTTTATACTAATAACATCATTGAACCATAACATGAACATCTTATGCCTAATTTTAACAAAAACATCTTATTATCAACTATTTTCCATATGTCACCTAATTTAAACAAACATCTTATTCCTATTATTTTTTACTGTATCATAAAATGATAACAAAATAGCTTATCCTAGACATAATTTAATTAGAAAAATAAAACAAACTCCTATTACTAGTAACACTGTCAGTCACTAACTGTCTTGTGTATTTATTATTCTTATGAAAACACTTTAACTGTGATAAAAAACCTCGTGTATCTATTTACACCTTACATCTAAAATATTATCTAATTAATAATAAATAGCAAACATCTTAATATTAGGCATACCTTCAGTTATGAACTGTCCTTTGGTATTTTTGTCCTCACCATTTACTTAACTATAATTAAAGAAAACATTTTATATGTAATAGTTTTTCTTATATATAATTTAAAAACTCTTATCACTGGTAATGTTGTCAGTCCTTAGACTGTCTTTCATTTCAATGGTTTTATTATTATTATTCTACACTCATGGTAGTCTTTTTATAATACTAAAACTTCATTGAAGGCTTTTTTTTCCATAGATTTTTTAACTATGTTTCTCACTATACACTCTGTAGTTTCTTAATTTTGTTATCTCACTGCACTTTATTGGATTCTACACTCTGGTAGTCTCTTTTGACATATTTTTTAACATATTACACTTACAACTAATATACAATTTGTGTTTTATAGTATTGTATCTTGTAACTTGTTTGGGGTTTACCTATATCGGTTTCAATTTTGTCTCATGGTATTTATTATATGATTAACATTTTGTTTTGGCATATCTCTTCCTGTTTCTGGTCTCTTTGTTGGAATCTTGATATGTTTTGTCCCTTCTTCAAATATCACATTAGTAGTTTCCTTATTAAAATGGTTTCATGACAGATTATTTCCTTTTTTATGGTCCTTCCCTTTTTGTACTGCTTCCCCAATGTACTGGGTATACTGCTGGTTTAACTGGTTTTTTCATCGTAGGTTATTTTAATTAATGGTTTTCTTTATTATCTGCCATTTTTATTAACATTTTATAGACTTAATTATACAGTTTCTAGGGTAATCCTTAAACAATTTATTCCTCTCACTCACTATGGAACTTTCTCTTTTATTTATGTAACATTAATTCAAATGTTTAGTGTGATAATTTTGTTATGTTACAATATATATATATAATATTGTAACGTGTAATATTTTTCTCCCGTTAATTCGTAACAACTCAAGTTATAAATTATAATATATACGGGTTATTGTTTGTTATTTTAAGGATGAGTATGTTGTCAGGGTAATGTTGGTTGAGCGCCAATTTGCTATCAGATGTTGCAAATAAAATGTATTGGTAAATTGGTAAGTAATATTGCATATAGCATAAGGGTTTCTTTTTTCTTCTAAATTTCTATCTTTTTTAATCTTTATTTAACATAATATTATGTATACTTATTCTCAGTAAGGCAGATTCAAATCTGGTGCCATACTTTTCTTGCCGGGAGTGTTACCAACCTATGCTAGTTGATGAAAAATTTAACATTCGTTTATATGTTGTACATAATATCATATACCTAAAATTATCCACTAAGTAAAGAAAAGAAAACCTTTTATCTGTTGTTATTGAACGCAAATCCTTTATTCTCCTCATTAAATGTTTTTAAAAGACAACTATAATTGTTAACAAAGTCTTGCCGGCTGTTCTTTAAATATGCTCCGAATGGCAGCAGTTGCTCCTATTTCTCAGTGCAAACCATATTTACATTTTAATAATTACTAAATAAAATACAAATAAAATGGTTATACGTCAGATCCTTTTGACTACGGTATAAACTACAAAGATCTTCGGAAAAGAACCAAAATACATGGGCTTAGAATAAAATACAGAGTGTCTTAACAAGAGTCTATTATAAATTTTACAATGTTCAGTGTCTAGGTTATGTGATCTACTGTATGTATTTTCAATGTCTAATACACTTTAAATGCTTATATTACATTAGTAGTTTTTTACACTGAAAACAAGATTGTTCATTAAATATTTTCCCAGTGAAAGTTCAAATATAGTTTTAATCAAAAGGTGTAAACAGTTTCTTTGAAAAGTGTAAACTTAGGCCATTAAGGTAATTTCTTCAGTTTAGTTATTAGCATACTTCCCTTCCTGGATATGTTGAATTTGTTTCTTCGTATGTTAATTGGTTTCCTTCTTTTGAATAATGTTTTACTTCTGTCTTCTAAACATTTAGTCTTGTATAATGATTTAACTTTAATTAATTTCACTGGTATTATACTCGAAATATGTTAGATTGGTCTCTTATATTTTATATCAAACTTTCTCGTTCAGTTCTAATAATGGAATCCTCTTCATTCAATTTATAACATATCTGTTGCTAAGGCCTATAACTTAGTTTTCATTGGTTTAAATTGTATCATCTGGAGTTACTATGGTTCTCTCTCAGCCTCAAAATAAACAAACTTCTAACATTTTTACATTCAATTTTCTTAAAATTGTTATAACTTTTTTATATGATCTTTGATCTTCAATATACTAGTATCTTTGAATTTCTGATGGAACACTGATTGTTTTGATATCACTTTTGATTAGTTTCCATTCCATATTTCCTGAGTTACTATTTTACACTTAACTATTTGTACAAAATTATTTATAATTAGTTCTTTTTATACCCTTTACTTTACTAAAACTATTAGGTACTATCAGTAATAACATAGTTCAACCTGACATTAATTATTCTAGTTTTAATATAAACTCTTTTTTCAAATTCCTTAACTATCTAGGCCTAACATGCCTAGTTCCACAAATCTCTATTATTATAATTTTGGTACCCTTCCATTAACATTAACATTTGTTTTATTAATATTACAGCATATATTATTAATCAACATCAAACAATTAATTACTAACAACTATTAGGAAACATATGACCATTCTTATTAAACTTATGGATCCATTCCAGTTTTTATAAACATAATAAAACATCTTCTGTAGTTCCCAAAACATTGTCCTCCTTGCTTATTAACTTCAATATCTCAAAACACAACGATTAAAACATTGTTTATTATAATTACTTCCCTTATAAACATAACACAACTCTTATTAAACTTATGAATTAAATTCAATTCTCACACACATAGTGGGATTAGTATTAATATAGTAAGTATTTATAAAACATTGTCCTCCTTACTTACTAACTTTAATACTTCAAATATAATTATTAGAACATTATTTAGTATTAGTCATTAGTAATAAACCTATAATTGGTAGTCCTTGAAACAAGCTACTTTATGTTTCCTGCTACTTTTCTAGGATTTATAAATATATTTTACTCATGCAATTACACAACAAGATGATGGGCAAAATATCATGTAACAATATATATATATATATATATATATATAAACATCGAAAAAACATTGCTGTAAATCCAATATCAGTGTGTGACAACATACGTACACGACTGGGCACTGCGTAGTGGTTTCAAACATTAACACAGCGCGTGACGTCACGCCTCAGTACCCGTGGCCAGTCTGCGCCATTACTCCGTGTCTAATTGGGATTTATGTCCCAGGCCATGTGTCCTTGACTCTTTGCATTACCGCGCACCCGTAATGTGTTTCACTTAAACCTAACTACTGACCGTTGGGTACTCATGGCGTTTTGACGTCCACCAAAAACAAAGAGATAAAGTAATACTGGTGCTTCAGAAATACTAAATTACAAATGGTTTTTATGTTTTATTTATATCAGCGTTGTCATTCGCAGGGATACAAACGGTACTGCCTTTAAAATCGTATGTGTGTGTGTGTGTGTGTTGTGACGGCGGCGAGAAGAAGAGCCAGAGCTGTTGGGTTGCGCGTCGTGAGACGACCCAATGGGTTCCTAGTACCGAGCCTCCGGTAGGGGCTCCTGCCTAGTGGTCCTGTCCAGACGGAATATTGATTAATTATTTAGTAGCCGCTACAACGGCATGCTCGTACTAGGACGTCCTAGTGCAGTATTTGCCGAGGCCGTTTCCAAGAATCACCTGGACGTGTTCGGTACTTGCCAAGGCCAGCTATGAGAGGGTTTGTCAGGGTCCTCTCAGCTCGGACGTAAAATTTACGTGGCAGTCGCCTTGCGGTGTCTTCCAAGGAGCGGGCACCGAGTCCTCTTCTCAAAAGTCGAGAAGAGAACCGATAGGGGGCTTTGGCCGCTAGCCGAAGACCCCTATCGAGAACGCTTTGAAACTTTCTTTTATGAACGGTTGCGAGGTAACCCCAGACGGGAATAGCGTAGGTAATGATCGGCAACATGTACGCGTTGACGATCAACTTACCCAGCTTGCGGGTCATAGCCTTGTTGACAAGTATCGGAAACAGCTGCGCGAGACGAGCGGACGCTCTCTTTCGCATCGTCTGAGAGTGGGCACGCCAGGTGAGCCGACGATCAAGGTGGACACCGAGGTATTTAACCTCTCTCGACCAGGGCAAATACGTTCTACCAAGTCTCACTCGTCCTCGTGGTTCTTTCCGGCGCTTTGAGAATAGCACCGCGGAGTTCTTGGTTTTGTTGACGGCAACTTTCCAGCTTTCCGTCCACGTCGAATACGCATCGAGTGCGCGCTGGAGTCGTGGGATAGCCCTGATAGCTGAGTCTCGTCGGACTTTCTAAGGGCCACCAGCCGAGCGAACCTTCTCAGGGCCAACATCTCGCCGCTGAAGAGGAGACTAGACTGCCAGAGCTAATTTGCGCAGCGCATCTGATTCGCTGACGCTCAGGCTCATAGGTAGCGCTGCCCCGGACGATCCTTGCAAGCCCCCACCAGTGGTATGCGAGCTTGGATATCGCCGGGGTAAAGAGGCCGGTGGACATCTCTCTTGGTAAGGAGAGGTATTCAACGAACCCGGTAATTAGCCCAGCTTGTTATACAGCCTGAGCGCTCCAGTTCCCCTACTCGAGGTCCGGCTCGAGCCGGACCCTAGGTCTCTGGTTACCGCCGGCGGCAGCCTGGCTGCCTCTGGTCGGCGAACCTCCCGCTCGTTGACGGACATGCCTGGTACGTAGTCGCTCGCCACTGCCTTGCCCTACTCGAGCGACTCGCCGAGTTCTCCGCTAATGCCTGCGGACTAGGTTGATCCCCGGACGGTCCCGCTGCCCGGTGACGAGACCGACGCTTTCGTGGCGGTTAGGCCACTGGGGCGCCCGGTTAAGAAACCGAGGCGGAACCGGTCCTCCTCTACCTCTTCTTCGGCGTCCGCCATGGAAGTTGTCCCCCCCGATGGCGAATCCGGCACGGGGCCGACTGTGCCCGGCGATGCCCAAGCACCGCCGGCCACTGGTCGCATCCCGCCCGTGTTCGTTCACGGCGTGAACAGCGTCACCGGTTTTGCCGGCGACTGATAGCGGCTCCCGGACTGTCCCTAGCCAACGTCGACTTGAAGCTACTTGGGGGAGATACAGTCAAAATCGTTGTCCGCGGACTGGACGTGTACCGCAGTGTCATGGCGTTCGTGGAATCCGCCCACATGCAGTTCCACACCTTCTCCCCCAAGCACGTGAAGCCTCTGTCCTTTGTGCTCAGAGGCTTGGACGTGTATTCACCTCTCGAGGAAATCCTCGATGAGCTGCGCGAGCTGGGCTAACCGGTTCGCTCGGTTCATTGTGTATACGCCCCAGCCGGACCAAAGCGTCCAATTCCCCTGGTCCGTATAATGGCGGAAAACAGCGAGGCAGGTGCAAGCCTACTCTCTCTAACGCAGCTTTTTGGATTCCGCGTTAAAGTGGAAAGAAGCCGCCCTCCCGCGGCTTTGCCTCAATGCTACAGGTGCCAACGCTTCGGGCACCATTCAGACACTTGTTCTAACGCTCCTGCTTGCGTGAGGTGCTCTTTGTCTCACCCCTCCAAACACTGCGATGCACCTGCTTTTAAAAGGTGCATCAAATGTGGCGGAAGTCACCCCGCCAACTACCGGGCCTGCCCGGTGTTCCAGCGGGAGCTCGAGCGGCGTAAGCCAAAAGGGCCCCTGCCACCACCGAGGCATCCGGTAGCTGGTTCCAGACCTGCAACCGAGCAGCCTGGCCCTTCGCCTCCTGCTACGGCCGCCGTGTCTTTCGCCACAGTTGTTAACAAACAACAAAGAGAAGTAAAGGCCCGAAGCAATCACCTGTGGTACAGGCAACCCCAACTCAGGCGCCTTCCCAGGCCCCTGCCCCACCTCAGGCGAAAAAGCGCCGTAACATCGCGTCATCCAAAAGTGAGACAGACCAGCCCATAGAAATCATCTCGATTGTGGAGCTTGAGACAACAACTCAATCCTCCCCAACACAGGAGAATCCCGACCCTGCTGTAGAAGCAGACTCGCCTGACCTCCCACCCCCGCGGTTTCCTAATGCAGGCAAAAAGAAGCGGCATCGTAAGCCCCGTGGCGCTCGCTCCCGGGCTCCTGCCAACCCAGCCGCACAGTCCACACAGCCTGTGCATCGCATTACTAAGACCGACGCAATCGCATCTGTCCCTCTTCCTAGCACCTCCGCTAGAGGCGCTACACCTGGCCATGTAACACCCTTGGCTTCCATCAATCGCCCGATTGATAAGTCTCGGCGCTCTTATGCGCAAACAGTCTCCGCGCACTGCCTCAAAAGCCGTACCTGACAACTACCAGGTCGTCAAAGACTTCCTTGCGGAATTTGACCTCCGCAAAGTTGCAGGTCCATCCGCTCCCGCTTGGAGACTGCCGATATAACCGAGAGGTTCATGCTCTTGGTGGAAGCCGCCACTTGTGTAGGACTTCTATGAGTCGGGTCCTCAAACGTGACGTCTCCATTCTTTCCTGGAACGCCAACGGGTTGGCTAACAAGATCCAGGAACTCCAAGAATTACTGGCCCGACTCAAACCCGATGTAGTACTTTTCAATGAGACCCACTTGACCCCTGCGAATCGGTTACGACTGGCCAACAATGTGTGCTAACGAAACGACAGGCCGAGCACTGCTCGTGGCGGTACTGCGGTCGCGGTGAGGCTCAGTCTTGAGCATTACCGAGTCCTCTTGCCTGCAACGACTCACCTGAAAGTTACCGCTGTGGAGATGTTGAACACTCTATGCGGTGTACTCTTGGTAGCGGCGTACAAACCGCCGCAAAAAGAACTCCTTCACTCCGATCTTGAGTTAGCGTTCGATGCACACAGGAGGTTCATCATGGCCGGCGACCTGAATTGTAAGCACCGCGATTAGAACAGTCGCCTGACTGCCCCAAACGGAAAGCGCTTGTGCAGGTTTGCAGATTCACGCAGGGTGACAGTGATTGGGCCCGCCCAACCTACGTTCTACCCCTCATAACTCCGCGCGGCTCCCGATGTCTTGGACATAGCGGTGATCCAAGGAATCGACTGTCCGGTCCATGTGTTCGCGCTAACGGAACTTTCGTCCGATCATCTCCCCATCTTGGTACACGTCGCTACCCAGCACGTCGTACGCAGAGATGTCAGGAAGGTGGTAGAATGGGACCGCTATGGCCCGGCGATAAGTCGCCGATTGCCAGAGGGGGGACCACTCGAAACCGTCTGCCAAGTCGACGAGGCAGTTGCCGCGTTTGACGAGGCTGTCGTATCTGCGATCGACGCGTCTTCCAGGATGAAGCCTGGCTTCACGCCCTACTGGCAGCGAATCCCAGAAGAGACGAGTGCTCTCGCTTGCCAGAGAAATCGACTCCGGGACGCTGGCAGCGGACCCGTAATCCGGCCGACAAGGCAGCGTACAACCGGGCGACCGGAATTTTACGTCGTGAAATGCAGGCCTACCGGAGACGCTGTTGGGAACTCGCCGTAGCCCAAGCAGGGGACGGATCGGACGAAAGTAGCCCTTACCGGATACATTCGGCGTTGGTAGGGAAGAGGCGCCGACCTCGTATCCCAGCCATTTCTGGAACTTTCGGTCAAATCCAGACTCGCCCGGAGGCGAAGGCCGAGTACTTGGGCGCGTGTTTCGAGCGATAGTTTGCTCCTAACCCGCCCATGGACTGGGACTTCGATGAAGAAGTCGAGAACGAAGTGGAAGAATTTCTGTCTCTTCCGATCACTGCGGGCCCGAACCCATTACTAGGGAAGAGGTCACAGATCGGCTCGTTGAACTCGTACCGAGAAAAGCTCCTGGCCCGGACGGCGTATCGAACGCCGCTCTAACTCGACTCCCGGAACAGGGAGTACTTTTCTTGGTTGCGCTGTTCAACGCGTGTCTAAAACTGGCCTATTTTCCCCAGAAATGGCGTAAGGCGACGGTCATAGTGATACCGAAGCAGGGAAAGGACGCTTCCCGTCCCGGCAACCTCCGGCCCATTAGTATACTGTCAGCCACGTCAAAGGTTCTCGAACGTCTTGTACAACGGAGAGTCCTAGACCATCTACGAAACTTCGATGTACTGGTCTCCGAACATTTCGGTTTCCGTGTGGGGCATTCCACCACTAATCAGCTGATGAGACTGGGGGAATACATCACGGGCGCCGGCTGTCGGAAAGAGCAGACTGTCGCCTGTTTCCTAGATGTGGAGAAGGCCTTTGATAGTGTCTGGCACGACGGGCTCTTGTTCAAGCTCCGGGGAATCCAGCTCCCAGATTGCTACCTTCGCTTGATTGCTAGCTTTCTGACGGAGAGGACTTTCTGCGTGATATTAGATGACCATGTCTCTTCCGAGAGACGCATTACAGCCGGGGTACCTCAAGGTAGCGTGCTAGGGCCTCTTCTGTTCTCCGTGTACGTCAACGACGCACCCAGAGAGCCTAGAGTCCAGATGGCCCTGTTTGCCGACGACACGGCGGTCTATACCGCCGATCGGAACGCTGACAGGGCTATCCCACGAATCCAGCGCGCACTCGATGCGTATTCGATGTGGACGGAAAGTTGGAAAGTTGCCATCAACGAAACCAAGAGCTCCGCGGTGCTATTCTCAACGCACCGGAAAGAACCACGAGGACGAGTGAGACTCGGTAGAACGTATTTGCCCTGGTCGAGAGAGGTTAAATACCTCGGTGTCCACCTTGATCGTCGGCTCACCTGGCGTGCCTACGCTGAGACGATGCGAAAGAGAGCGTCCGCTCGTCTCGCGCAACTGTTTCCGATACTTGTCAACAAGGCTATGACCCGCAACCTGGTTAAGTTGATCGTCAACGCGTACCTGTTGCCGATCATTACCTACGCTATTCCCGTCTGGGGTTACCTCGCAACCGTTCATAAAAGAAAGTTGCAAAGCGTTCTCGATAGGGGTCTTCGGCTAGCGGCCAAAGCCCCCTATCGGTTCCCTTCTCGACTTTTGAGAAGAGGACTCGGTGCCCGCTCCTTGGAAGACACCGCAAGGCGACTTGCACGTACATTTTTTTTTCGATTAGCGCTTTCAACCTTCACACCTCACCACCAGATCGGAAATATACTTACGTATATTTATATTGTTACGACTGTCTATTGATCGTCGTATGGTACAGTGGAAAACAAAATACAAGACACCAATGAAGTCACTAAAAACCAGCTTTAATTATCACAGTTAAACAGTTCAACTTGTACGTATTGTTGTGTAATTATCAACTCGTGCAATAATTCCAGTTAGATTTGTTCACACGGAATAATAATGTCAAATATAAAGAATGCCGCGCTATATAATCACTTTTCACTAATACACCACTTGCTGTGTAAGTCGCCCGACATAAAACTGAACTATAAGCTGCAGGTATGGGCTACTTATAGTCTACAGGGTTCCATAATATGCGTCTATAACAAACACGTGAAAATTCTAGAGAATACATCAGCGCAAAGACACACCGTTGGGCTAGTCAAGAAGCTTCTAGAACGATACCACAGAACGCACGAGACGTTCCGCATTACGTAATACTGTCTCGCGTGTCAAGAGTCACGTACGCATTACAGTTGCGGGAATAGCTTAGAAAAGAGTAGAACAACCATATATCTAATACTACTATATTGCTATCGCCCGTAAGTGGAGGTGTCACGGAGTAAGTGAGACAGCAAACGACTGCTTCTATCTCTTTTTTCTACTACTCGACCCGTTGTGCGCAAGCGTCGAAGTAGTGCGCAAGCGCATAAGACTCGAAGTAGTAATGAGGGAGACAGACGCATATATGTCTGCACCGTAATGGTTTCATCGTCCTTCAGACCCCTACTAGCAATATAGGAGTATTAGATATATGAGAACAACGTTCTCCAGCGTACCACAACGTTCCGTAATGGCGTAACACTTTTTCCGCATTACGTAACAAAATATACGTAGCGTATTTCTCATCTGATGATGAGCTGTAAAGCTTGAAAACGTTAATCGGAAAAAAATTTTCTGTAGTAGTGTGCAACAGTGTAGGCCTAATTTGTGTTTGTGATTATAACCAGTAACAGAACTTTATTAATTAAATAAAACTGTAATAGGGTGTAGGAATAATTAGTTCGAAACTATTGAGTATTTTGCTGGTTTGTGTAACACATAGTATTTCTTGCCTACAGACTGCGGCAATCCGGGTGACATTAACATAAATTAGACTAGGTGGCGCTCATTACTGCGGGGGCAGTGTCGCACCTCAGTAACCGCGACAATGTGACTCAGTCATTATTGTACGCTTACTGTACCCGGAGATTTATATGCTGCGTCTACCTTGAGCAGTGTAACCTTGACTCTTAAATTACTGCGAGCTAACGAGACTTTAGCAGCTGTGTCTCCAGCACAACGATTTATTTCACCGAAGTTTAATCTAATGTCTTACAACTAGTTTACGGTCTGTAAGTGAACTTATTGAGTTGGTAACAAAATTATTTTGCAGTCAATTGATATTTGGATGTAATTTATTTGTGTTTGTCTATGTGTTAATAGGTTATTGATCTAAAATAATCGGGTGAATCAATAATTCAGAGATTATATAACTAATTTGTTTTTTTCTTAATTAAGATAATACATTAATTCTTTAGTGATTGTTGATTTAAATAAAATCTTAAAACTAATGAGAAAGTCTAAGGCAATCTAATACATACAATTACATCCAATATTTTGTAAAAATTTTCTTAGTCCTAACTGTCTTCTGCTTACTATTTTACTCTGCGGTATGAATTGTAAAACTCCACATGTGGATCTTCCCAAAACACGGTTAGCTCACACTCACACTTGGTTTCCTGAAACATAAAAGAAGAAGATTAAGAGAGAAGAGCAAGTACAAGAGGAGCAGAAGGATAGTAAGCAAATCCATAATTCAAACCCATAGGACAATACCTACTGCGAGCGCCGTAGCTTTGCAAAACTTTAACTTTACCTCTCGACGAACCTTGTTTCTGAAAATACTGTTACGAACACGGAACGTTCTACAAGTATCTCGGCTATCCTGACGGAGCCCAGTTGTAATTTGAGTGTGTGTTTGTGTGTGTGTGTGCGTGCGCGCGCGCGCGTACATGTTGCTGCTGCTTTGTGATGGAAGACAATTACGTGATACTTATCATGCGTCAACAATCGAGGCAGTGTTACGTAATACGGAACATTCTCGTACGTTCGATGGTGTCTTTCTACAAGCTTCTCGACTAGCCCAGCCGGTGTGTGTTTCTGCCAAGGCCGCGCTGAAGTATCCTCTAGAATTTTTTGATTGGTTGTTAAGGATGCATATTTTGGAACCCTGTGGACTATGAATACCCCACACCTGCCGCTAAGTTTTCACTTTACTTCG
Organism: Magicicada septendecula; assembly: GCA_034769895.1. Lineage (NCBI taxonomy): Eukaryota > Metazoa > Arthropoda > Insecta > Hemiptera > Cicadidae > Magicicada > Magicicada septendecula. Next base: position 561,204,700 of record CM068369.1, read on the forward strand.
GGCGATTACTCAGTGCGTTTTAAGTGGTTATTAGTGAAAAGTGATTAGTGTGCGGGACTCTATTAGTTCACATTATTATTGCGTGTGAACAAATTTCATTTGAATTATTGTACGAGTATAATCATGTGGAATAACTAGTTGATTACAAACTGTTAACTGTGATAATTAAAGCTGGATATTAGTGACTTCATTGGTGTCTTGTTTTTTGTTTTCCACTGTACCGTACGACGATCACTAGACCGTCATAACAATACGATTGAATGTCCTACAGATTGTTTGAAACTGGCATAACGCAACATAAATATTATTATTATTCGTATCATAACCAATATCGTTTTCCAAATAGTTAAAATGGCTCACGTGCTTTATAATTTGATAATTAATTATTGTATTTCTTCTTATTGGTTCCTTGCTTCGAAATGCAATTACGTTTGTTTTTGTATTTGATATCGTCATATTGTATTGTTTTTAAATCTAGTGAAGTTCTAAAGCAGATTTTTCTAAAGCAGATTCTATATTTTGGATTATAAGCAAGTTGTCAGCAAACAACGGCTTATTCAGATATCTACCTTGTGGTATTTTAATAGCACGGTTCACTGGTTTTTTCCATTTCCTTACTAGATCGTCGATATAAATGTTAAAAAGAGTACGTGAAATACTGCACCCTTGTCTGATAACATGAACGTTCCAAGTTAAGTTGTAGAATGACTTTAGAGACACACCATTTTTTTACAAAAGCACATACGTATGCTAATGTGCGGTTTGAGCTAGATTGTAAACACAGTTTACCTTCTTAATCGCTCTTTACAGTCTCGACGGAGGAGAGCATTTACCCAGTGCTGTTAGCACCACAATGCGTTCCTATTGTCTGACGTATGAGACATTATTGTTGCCTCTCAAACAATTAGAGTGAGAATGACGGCGTAATTGTGTCCCTGTGCATAGGCGTGTGCAGGACTTCAGTAGTGGTGGTGCCAAGAATGGCTTCCGGGGGGGGGTTTGGGGTCCTCCCCCGGAAGATTTTTGAAAATGTATTGCTTAAAAACGTGTTTTAATGCTATCTGGAGGCCATAAAAAACATTTTGAAAAGCGAGCTTTTTTGAATGCCTTCAAATAAATTTTTACTTTTTTAAGGGACTCAACTCTTTGCACTTACCGGACCGATCAAAAGTTGGCAACACACACATGTTTAACAAAGTAGCTTTAGAAATATCAATTTAGACGAATTTTGTCTTTTAGTGAATGATCCAGTTAACCTATCTGGTTAATTTGTATAACAAAACGGAAACAACTTTGATTTTTAGAATATTTATTTATATCCAATGTACAATATTAGTGAAAAAAAAACACCAGAATTGAAAAATTGATTAATTTGTACTGTAGACAAATAAAGCTGCAACAGGTTCAAGTTTAGTATTTAATAGTTAGTAGTGTCCAGAACAAAATATAAAAGTAAGGAAATATTTTACATTACATTACAGGGTCATCCGACGGTCGAATGCAACACTGTTTTTGAAGTTGTCAATTACATCACATGTTCTTGCGTTAGCAGCCAGTTCTTGTTCCACAAACGGAATCATCAAGTTTTCACGGAAATTATGCAGTTTTACGTAAAAACATACTCTGCACGTAAAAAAAAAAAAAAAAAAAAAAATTCTCAATCTAGTGGTGGTGCCACGGCACCGGTGGCACCTTCGTTGGACACGCCTATGTCCCTGTGTCGCGCCACTATTGTTGAAGCTGACGTCAAGAAAGAGCAGAAATATCCAAGTAATTCAATGAGTTATGAATTTCAACAGTACTAACATTGTTTTCATTACATGCACAAATGTTTCAACTCGTTACAAATTCTTCGCCTTTTACACAGACAAGAACACAATTGTTATTAAAGTAAACAGCACATTTTTGTAACACATTTCTTGTATAATATTGTTATAATATTTCTCAAGATGACAATAAACTAAAACTAACTGTCAACATATTTAATAAATAATAAAAAAAAAATAATAATAATGGCTCCCATGTATACCACCGAAGTAGCTTAGGAGTAGGCAGGGTAGGCTGCCTAATGTGAGCCGTACGGCATACAAGGAAGGCAGTGTGGCCAGCACTATGGTTCAGCTGCCCATTATTATCCCCAGGATGTTATCCCAGGTACTCATTTTCAACAGGCTGAGTCGGCCTGGAGGCTGAAAAACGCACCTTGATTTTATGGCGTGGGCCCGGGAATTGAACCCGGGACCTCTAGATTAGTAGCCAGGTGCCATATCCACTGGTCTACTAAGCCGCCTAAAAAAAATAAAAATAAATAATAAAGAAAATAAAAAATAACAAAAATTCTCCAAAATATACATATTATTTATATTAAATGCCAAGATTATTGTGATGAAATGAGTATATTGTTATAATAATAACAATATTCTTCATTTTATAAAAATTACATATTATAACTATTACAACTTTGGAACAGTTTTATCATTCACTATAGTACGGGACTTACCATAAGGTTCGAGGACACGCAGTCGTAACAGCTCTTCCCCGCCCCTCGCCCACCATCGATGTTGCACGTTACGCTTGGTTACACGTATGCATCGGCGGGGAGGGGAGTTCTGTTGCACACACATCATATTCCATTGACAAGTTATTCCACTTGCTACTTGTTAAACATCTTCGTCTTATCTACATTACCCACGTACATATTACATTCAGCAGTTATAGGATTACGCGTTTAAAGGTTTTACTAATTATTTTTATTATATTGTATTATTGTTATATTGTATTATTATTTAATAATTAGGTATATAAGGCCTATTCACGATGAATGATGATAATCATTTTTAAATTGTTCAGGCTCCTCAAACTCCTGCAGTGTCATCAAACAGAGGAAAGGACTGCAGTGTCATCACATCTGATAAAAAGGACTTAGGGAAGCGAGGTAAATACATCATTTCCAATGTTTACAACTTTTTACAGTCTTGCTGAAAATCCAAAGAAAATTAAAAATTTGAATTTTAAGAAGGTTCAAGAGTGGACTGCCGAAGCTTGTGGAGTAAGTCGATTGACAGTTCAAAGCGTAAAGCGAGACATTGATAAGTGTGAAGAAAACGAGCCTAAGTCTGGTAGCCACGGAAACATTTTAAAAAGAAGCCGACAATAACAAATTTGGACAACTTTGACAAAGATGTTGTGCAAAGATGTGTTTTTAGTTTTTATGAACGTGGAACCCAACATGGGAAAATCAAACAGCAGTTGATTAAAAAAATTAATTTTGGGCTTCAAGAAATCAGTGCAGCGAATTTTAAAACAAATTTGATTTATATATAAAAAAAGTAATGACGGCCGAAATTTTTAATGGAAAGTGTAGATATTGCTTGTCATTGCGCTACTTTTTTGAGAAAAATGCATCAAATTCGGAATGACAGTTTAAAAAGGTCCGTATTTTATTTGGACGAGACTTGGGTAAACCAAAATAACAGGAAATCAATGTTTTGGCAGGACCCAGAGGAAAGGGGCGGTTTAAAATTGCCAGTCGGGAAAGGCAGCAGATTAATTGTACTTCATTCGGTGTCAGCTGAAACAGGCTTCGTGAAGGAATACAAATTAATTTTTCACTCACAGAAATCTTCATTAAATACAGATTATTACAACAAAATGAATTAGGAAATTTTGAAGAGTAGTTCGTCAATTTTCTCTATTTAATGGAAGAAAGTTCTGTCATACTGGAGAAAAATCATTCCTAAATCAAAATAGAGAACAATGGAAATTCAAGAATGGCTGAGAAATCATAAATTGAATTTTCCATGCAAGGTACGAGGGCTTAATAGTTAAACAGAAACGAAATAAAAAATGCGCTGATAATATGAAGTTGATCAAGTAGCCTACGAAATGGGTCATGAGGTTTTACGCCTTCCACCTTATCATGTTCATTACAATCTAATTGAGTTGGTGTGGACACTGGTGAAAGGATATGTGGCCGACCAAAATAATACGTTTAAAATGGTCAACCTTGAATGACTGATGGACGAAGCGATAGCTAAAGTAACGGTTGAAGACTGGAGAAATGCGTCCAACATTCCGAAGAGCTTCAAAAGGACGACTACAAGAAAGAATGTCCTGGAGATTTGGCTACAGAACGTATGGTAATTCAGTGACGGAAGAAAGTTCAGAAGATAGCGAATCTAGTTCTAATGGAAAGAATTTAAAAATAATTGTAATGCGTAAATTTTTTTGTATATTTTTAATCCAGCTGACCTTATATATACATATATGTATATATACGACGGTATGTTGTAAGTACTGTGTCAGCTGGATTGCCCTTCAGTGTAACTGGTTGTAGGTTTACCTAACCAACATTTATTGTTTTGCACGTTATTTTTTGTAACATAGTAATTTGGATACTTAACCATATTAGCCACATCTAATCCTGTTCATTTTCCAATACACATTTTCTATTTGGGGCTAATCCTACGGAAAAAAATTAGTAGCACTCAACAATTTACTGTACCCATTAAACGTAGACACAACCTCCAAATATCGTCTCTGTACCGTATTTATGTGCGATAAATGGAAAAACACTAACAAAGTAAATTTTATTTAAGTTACATTGTCGTACATAACCTCCATAACCTGGCATTAGTTACTTGTGAAGAAAACAAAGTTGTAGTACACATCGGACACCGAAATAAAGTACAAACGCGGAGACGGAAGTTTGACTTTGCCGTACGAAAAGAACCTAGATCCAATTATTTTTATTAATCATGATTAACTGTTAGTGATATAATGTAAGAAATGAACAACGCATTACACATCATGATTAAACATTATCCTGATAAATGTCTAACAAATTTGCAAAAAAATATTCAAACAATTCCACAAAACATCATTTTGTAAGTTAGTGACTTTCTGCAGTAACCCCACGTCTTATTCTACTAAAATAATGGAACGTACAACCTGTATGCTGTGTTACAATGGAAAGGAAACAAAATCAAGAAGCAGTGGGCAGTGTGCATGAATCAACAGCAGGCAATAAATTGTTTACCATGCAAAGTTGGTTATAAACCGTAAACACGATTTAACTTTGCATATTATGAGAAACTGACAATTAGTGACCTAACAACACTCAGTAAATCAAACTTATGAGTTTGGTAAGGTTTCACTAAACTTTCAGCAAAGTTTTAATAATCATTTCGCAACATACTTTGCAACAGGATAACGCTTTACTGCAGCGCAATTTTTTTGAGGACCTAATTTAAAATAATAAAGAGTGCACAAAAGTCTTACATAGCTCAGCTTGGATTTGCAATAACTGTCTGGCAAATAAATTGAAATTGAAATTGGAACGACCATCTAGAGCGTACGGATGATCGAAGACTACCAATACCACCAAGTAGATACAAACCAGCTGGAAGAAGAAGCGTAGGGAGACTCAAGAAAAGATGGGAATAAATTCTATGAAACCGGAATAGGTCACCAAAGCCTAATCCTTGTTGGGAAAGAAGAAGAATTAGAAGAAGAGTAAATTATTTTGCTACAAATTATAACATTTTCCTCCACTGTTAAAATACCTGACTTACAAAGATGTCAATTAGATAAATTTTTATAGACATGCCATGTAAATTACTATTAAAACCAAGCACAAATTTACACATAATTTTAGAAATAATCACTAACTGCTTATGACACAAATATATTCGGATATTTGTGTATGAGACTCGTATATTCGGACATTTGAAAAACTGATGTCGACATTGAAATAATCTTACATTAAATTTATTCTAAAAATGAAAATACTCGTTCTTGCAAATGTTTAGTCTTTGTTTGAGATTCGAACTGCCATTAGTTAAAGTTTGTGAAACTTCAATACTTAGGCTAAAGAGGAAAATATTGTGTAACGCCTTGTCACTAATATTCTAACAGTGCATTAGAAAAATTTATTATCAGAATAAATTTTCACTTATACCAGAATACAAATTTATCCAGAAAAAGAGTATACGGTTACTGAGCTTAAAGAAAATTAATTAGTAACTAGAAAATGTTGGTCCATTTGTGAAATAGTTTATTATTAATTGACGTTTTTATTACATTTACTAAATTATTATTCTTTTATTTTGCAAGGAAAAAATGTATTCATCATCATCATCTTTAAGGATTAAACCAAGGATGGTTTGCTCCGGTCTTAAATAGGCAAAGATTAGAGCTGGTCACGCCAGCGCTTCCTCGGACGTCCCACACCACTCCGTCCCCTCGGCAAATAGTTCCAAAGTTGTTTGGGGATGCGGCAATCATCCATTCGGCAAAGATGTTCCCACTACTTCAGCCGATAATATTCAGTTCCTGCCGTATATCTGTGTTTCTTCTATGATCATGGAGAGTATACCCTGCCTTAGAAAACTCATTTCAGCCGCTGGATACGACTGGCCTGGCCTTTCGTTAAAGTCCAATTCTCAGACCCATAAAAAAGTGTGGGAAGAGTCATCTCCTTGAAAAATTTTAGGCGTGTTCCTTTACTTGCTGACTTAAGGGTTTGGCTAATGGTCCCGCACATAAGGTTGAACTTATGCAACTTATTCAGAACGTCGTTGCTTGCATTATAAGACACGCTGTATACCAGGTATTCAAAATTGCTAACTTGTTCCAGGACAGTACCATCTATAACAATTTTTGCCTGTACGGGATCAGTTCCACGAAAAGCCGTCACCTTGGTTTTAAGTGTAGATATTTGCAATCCAGAGTCTTTGCAGATTCGATTTAACAGATGTATATTCGTCTGCTATGGCTAGTAAATTTATTTGGACTAATTTATACCGTACTCTTACACGGCCGGTGTCAATATAATTAACCGGGCTGTTAGGCCGTTAGTTGTTATCCAGTGGCGACATTGTCGGTTAGGTTTCAGTCTCACCCTCAGCGATCTTCTGTCAATATAATTAACCGGGCTGTTAGGCCGTTAGTTGTTATCCAGTGGCGACATTGTCGGTTAGGTTTCAGTCTCACCCTCAGCGATCTTCTGTCAATATAATTAACCGGGCTGTTAGGCCGTTAGTTGTTATCCAGTGGCGACATTGTCGGTTAGGTTTCAGTCTCACCCTCAGCGATCTTCTGTCAATATAATTAACCGGGCTGTTAGGCCGTTAGTTGTTATCCAGTGGCGACATTGTCGGTTAGGTTTCAGTCTCACCCTCAGCGATCTTCTGTCAATATAATTAACCGGGCTGTTAGGCCGTTAGTTGTTATCCAGTGGCGACATTGTCGGTTAGGTTTCAGTCTCACCCTCAGCGATCTTCTGTCAATATAATTAACCGGGCTGTTAGGCCGTTAGTTGTTATCCAGTGGCGACATTGTCGGTTAGGTTTCAGTCTCACCCTCAGCAATCTTCTGTCAATATAATTAACCGGGCTGTTAGGCCGTTAGTTGTTATCCAGTGGCGACATTGTCGGTTAGGTTTCAGTCTCACCCTCAGCGATCTTCTGTCAATATAATTAACCGGGCTGTTAGGCCGTTAGTTGTTATCCAGTGGCGACATTGTCGGTTAGGTTTCAGTCTCACCCTCAGCAATCTTCTGTCAATATAATTAACCGGGCTGTTAGGCCGTTAGTTGTTATCCAGTGGCGACATTGTCGGTTAGGTTTCAGTCTCACCCTCAGCAATCTTCTGTCAATATAATTAACCGGGCTGTTAGGCCGTTAGTTGTTATCCAGTGGCGACATTGTCGGTTAGGTTTCAGTCTCACCCTCAGCGATCTTCTGTCAATATAATTAACCGTGCTGTTAGGCCGTTAGTTGTTATCCAGTGGCGACATTGTCGGTTAGGTTTCAGTCTCACCCTCAGCGATCTTCTTCACGCCGCAAAGTGACAGAGTATTAAACGAACATGTACGGCAGATCTTTGCCTACCAATAGCCGACAACTTTTTCCGGGTAAGAGAAACCCATACCCGGGTAAATTACCCTTACCCGGAAAAGTTGTTGGGTATCGTTCGGCCAAGATCTCCCTACTTGTTTGTTTAACATTCTGTCCCTTTGCGATGTGAAGAAGATCATCGAGGATTGTCGTAACAGTATGTAGAAGTGTGTGGTGTCATCAATGTGTTATAGTATATGATTGTTTCACTTTAATTGTTACCACACTTTTCCTTATAAAACAAAAATCGGTCTGATTTTTTCTACCATAAAGTAGAATAAACATTAAGTTGAAGGACGCAACTTGCTTTATTTGTTGCGGTGTAGTTTATCAACAGTTGTTTACGAATTTGAGAGAGTAAATTACTTTATTCTTAACGCCGACTGCTTTGAATGTGTGCTGTTTACGAAGATGTATAATGTTATAACGTTTATTGTTTGTAGGCCACTGGTTAGCTCTAGTCTGTACTCTGAAAACGTTATTCAAAATTATTACATGTCCGGGAATCGGTACGTGATTATTATTAATCTGGTAACACAAAGCGGTCAGTCTGTGTTACATTCGTAAATAGTTGGTGACGTCATATGTTACCGATGTTTGAGACACAAGATGCCGGCACTGTGATACGAAATAATTTCCTGCGTATATGTTTGTTTTAACATTTTATTTGAGCACGGATTTTTGATAAAATAGTAGAAAACCTCAAAATTCATATCGTCTTGCCTGTTGTAGTTTTTTTTTGTTTGACTTTTTTTAGTCTTTTAAACAAGAAATTTGTAAACAGAAATAACACTGTTGGGCACGACTATAAATAAAAATTCTCGATTAGCGCTTTCAAGCTACACAGCTCATCACATTTCCGATCTGATGATAAGCTGTTTATCATCATTTATAGTCATGTGCAACAGTGTTACTTCTGTGTGTGATTATAACCACTAACACAAGTTTATTAATTAAAGAAACACATAAATTGAGCTTACTGAAAGCTTCTGTGTACAGCTTGTAAATTAACGGCACAGTTCGTTGAATAGAATTTTATTCGACATAATTGTATTTTACAACCAAGACGTGACATTGTAGTACAGGTTTAGAAAATTGTTTAAATAATAAGACTGAATAAAATACTTTAATACTTTTACATTCTAAATACACTGAAAACATAGTAACACACGCTATATGTTATGACAATATTTAAAAAATTAAACTTATAACCCAGCGTTTTCCCCGATTTAGACATTAGAGAAATATCGAATTTAAAAAAAAAAATAGACTTTGCGCAGTCAATTGTAGAAATCAGCTTTTCTAAGTTTTTCATTTATCATTACTTTTTTATATTTTAAGTAATTATTATCATCATTATTTTGTCAACACGGCATAGCCAAGGTGCTGCCTGTTCCGCCTTCAGAGATCCTCCAGCCTGTGTCTACCCACACGCCGCGCCGGTGTCCTGTAGGTTTGTTATCCCAGACTTGCTTGGCCAGTCTGGAATTCTGAAATTCTTTCTAAACGTTCTTTCCACGGTTTTCTGTGATCTTTTAATTTTTTAATTCAAGGTAAAAACTTGTAAATCTCACATATGGACTCATTCTTTATATCGTAGCGTGCTCAAAGCGCCCGTGTTCTGAGCGCCGAGCTTATCTATGCAACATTAGACGCGATAACACCTGGCTATATATCTGTCTATTCGCTGTTCGCCAACTCCGTAACCAACACTATAAGTCCTATGAAAATTTCTACAAATCATTGCTAAAGGCATTATCACAGCACTAGTAGGCTCCCGCAAATTTAATTTTTTTTTAAACAGCTTACAGACTTTTGAAAGCGATCCAAAATTTGTAAGGAGTGTTGAGAGATATTAATTCTGTCAAACAAATCTATTACAATCAGAATGATCACAGTTGCACACCACTATGTAAAAATTATATAATTGGGATAATTTGAAAATTTCTACAAATCATTGCTAAAGGCATTATCACAGCACTAGTAGGCTCCCGCAAATTTAATTTTTTTTTAAACAGCTTACAGACTTTTGAAAGCGATCCAAAATTTGTAAGGAGTGTTGAGAGATCATTGTTGAGTGAAATCACAATCATTCTGATTGTGATTTCAACCACTAACACAAATTTCTTCATTAAAAATCTATTACAGATCGCATTTTATATTCTGAATAAAATTTCTCAGCTGATTGTCTTATAAAGTTTAAAAATTTTATTACAATTTTGAGTTCAATTTTTGGCTCTTGGTGCTCCAAATCAAGAAATTTGTCGTAGTAAAGGTTGCATTAGAATTATGGTTAACATTCCATTCAGGCTAAATTCGGCAAGATCTTACATTTCTGCAGGCAGACAAATGCCAAACGGTCGACTTTAAGCTGAGGACCTGCTTCTCTCGTCCAATTACATACAAATTAAGGCATGGTTACTCGACTTACTTCTACGAATGGAAATGGACGTTGAAAGGGAATTTATAAGTTTCTGTCTATTCTGTAGTTCACGCAAATCTAAACATTGCTCTAATATTCTGTACCGGTGCTGGAGAGGTTTGAGCGTCTTGTTACAAAGATCATTGTATAGAACATCTCTCTCAAGCTAAACAAGTTCTTAAGCGCAGGTGTGTTTAAAATATTTTTTTAATTCTAAAATTAAATATTCAAATAAGTTTTTAAATATTGCTTTCAGTTTTTAGTTTTTTAAATTATTTATTATCAATTTTAAATTTTAGGCAGCTAGTTGTAACGTCGTGTTTTCTTCCTTTCTAATTCTTTTCTGATTTGATAAAGAGAATTTCTGTTAGTCAAGTTCTTTTCTGTCCACAAGTCTTACCTCAAAAGTCGCGATTTGAGCTTTAGTTCTCTGCTTCAGTTTTTAACAGTTTTCAGTTTTCCTCTAATAAATATATATTAGAGGTCGTAGAAATGTCTTCTTACTAGGACGTAGAACACTTTCTATCTTCCTCTAAAAACATTCTATAAATAAAGCATATATCTTGATTGTTCAACCACTTACGATACGACATAGCCCAAAACCAACATGCGTAATTCGGACACATTTCCACAATCACAGACAGCAGTACTAAAATATCTAAACAGACTTGACAGCTATGGCTGCAACCATCCTGCATGTCGAAAGTATTTCTTCACTTTCTTTATAATTACCGACGAAGCGTAGATTTTGAATTTTGCTGCAGAAACATTCGTTATAGTTGACATTATACCAGTTCTTTCAGAACAGTAAATTTTTGAAGATAAGTTTCGTATTTTTTATTTTGTAAGCTAACACACTATGAGATAAATAGTCGTTTCAGTGGCTTAACTCTAGTATCCTTTATACATTGGGTGTTCAGTTTCGATAAAATTTTATAAGTTCCGGCAAGGTAATGAAAAGTTTAAATCTTAAAAAAATGTTCTGTCCCTTTCCAATCTTATTGTTACTTTCAAAATTGGTGATCAAAATTGTGTTCCGTAAGAGGTTTCGTAAGAGTCGTTGAGGAAGAATTCTTGACTGTTACCCTGAATCTGCATAGTTCCTAGAGCTTTTCTCGATTTTTTACAACGATTCACTTTGCGGTATTGTGTTTCGGTACCTTTTTACCATATCGAGATCCTCATTAGAAACTGATTAGAAATTCTGCCGGAACCTGATGAACATCTTCTTGCGCTGTTTTTTTAATGGATTTGCTACTTCTGGTTCTGTTAAATTTGGCGCACAACGACTGCTCCTGTGAAGCCACGATGATTCCGTTCCTTGTTCTGATGAGCCCTCGTTAACCTGATGTTTTTTATTTCGTACACAACTAGAATGCAGTATGCTTGTTTGAACTTAGCTCTGTATTAATAGCCATCATGATGAATCAGAGGTTTCCTTTTAGTTGATGTAATAACCTCCATTTAGATAAAAAACTTCAAAACTGACCACAAGTAACAGTACTGTGCGTACAACCAAATGTCAAATTACTACTAATGAAAGAGTGCGAATAACAATAAGGAAAGCGGTTAGTCAATACTCTTCAACACTCTACGGCTCCACTCAGGTAGTGTGGTAGAGATCAGTGACCGAACAACTAGGCCTATAACACTACTGACTCGAGTTTAGTCTTATAAACCATTAGTCTAAATTTACACAAATTCATGTAATGTTATTTACGGTTATGTAAATACACAATATGTGCCCTTAAACACGTATTTTTAAGAACCCGTAGACCAACCTGTGTGTAACGCAAAAATATGTAAGTACTTAGTAATATATGTTTAATTACCTTCAAATAATCTTGGTGCATTTCTACATCGCACTCTTCTTTAAAAGACTTGTCTCATTAATGTAAAGAGACAGCTTACGATGTTGTATGTGATTTTCAGCTACAATTTGTATTGTCTATGTCAATTACAAACACAAAGGGGATCGATTAATGCTGGATTAGTAAGCTGAAGTAGTAGTCCATTTACAGCTTTCATAGCAAGGGCGCTCTGGCCACGGGACCGAATAAACAGTTTTAAAACAGTCTCAACGTTTTGGCAACATTTACTACCATCATTATCATCGTCATCATCATCACCATCACCACCATGTGCGGGGTCGCGTATACGGGCAATACAAAATTAATTAATATGTAGCCGATTAAGGACCATTAACGTGTGTCGGATGTTATAATTGTACAATATGAATACGCATAATAACAATGGTATGAGTAACGCATTACGTATGAGTAATTATATTAATCTTTATGTAGCAAATACGCACACATTCACAAAATACAGCACTCAGGTGTAGGGCAATTAATGCCTTTTGTATTGAGTGTATTTAAGTAGGCCTACTCGTGATAACAGTAAATTTTGTCTAAACGTCAACTCAAATGTCTGGTAAATAAAGGAACCTGACAAAACCTTTAATCGCTTCTTGAGTCATAGTCATTATTAAACTCGACATAACTACTTGTGTTACGCGATTGATGTTCGTGTTAAACGAATGATGACCCATGTAATAATACAAATTATATAATAATAATTAAAGTAACATTAGTATTAAATTATACTGTACAATATTTATTGTCATCATCAGGACCTGTGTATGAATACAAAATAAATATCAAACACAACAGATCAATTATTACTGTAATTAATCAATTAGATAATTAATTACTACTGTAATTAATTATAAACTCAAATTTTATACATAGAATATTAATTTGATTAATTTATTATTATACTTTAAATGAACTATAATATTCTTTAAATCTAGACTAGTGTACGAGACCTTATAAAAATCCACATTGTGTACCTCCATTTATTTTGGTTAATGGAGGTTCTAATGTGTACATAAGATTAGATGTGGAGTTTTATTCGTTGTCAGACCACTCAGCGCACGCGCTTGCGTAATTTGTGTATAATAAATGCACGTAATACTCATGGTCAAGATTATCATCATCATCAACCGAATTGATATAATGAGACGCGTGACGTCTGTTGTGACCAGAGGCGCCCTTAGATGTGCTTCGGGTGCGATCGTACAAGGCTCGAACTTTTCGGAATCTACGCGCTCATTCAAACAACAGTCTCCATATTCTCCCTGCATTCTATGAATAATTTTTGCAGGAAATGTATCACGTTTCTTGCGTGACGTAGTCAGACAATGGGCCATTCATTTTAAATTGATTTTTAAACCTGTTGTAAACTGATGATAATAAAACAATACTTTAACAAACGGACGCTGTGAGCTTATAATCTGTAACAAACCAATCAGTGTTGCCGTATCCCTAATGGGGGTACGCAGATTATTATTTCGGGCGGCGTTCAACAAAAATATTGAGGGGCTAAACCTTATGTCACGTATATCCTAACATTATTTATGCACAAACACCGAATTAACCATAACATGCAAAGATGTGTGGAGTGATGCATTATTGTGGTGTAATTTCCATAGATCGTCTTTTCACTAATCTTGCCGTTGCCTTTGAATAACTTTAGACGTGTAACATAGCATCCCCAAAAGTGGTCGTTATTCATCATGGATTTATTAGGTGATTAACCCATGTTTTTGAAGAATTACTCAAAACCAGTAAAGTTATATAATACGTATGTTGTAAAATCACGTTTTCATAAAGATTACGTGAAACGCTTTTTTATTTGTGGTTTTAAAATTTAATTATCTTATTAATTATGAATCATGGTATGTTGCACAATACAAGTCTCTCGTTGTGGATGCCAATTTTGATAAATATAGTTTTATCATATATAAAATTGATTTAAATTATTTATTAAAAGTTTTATTTATTTAAAAGCACTGTAATTAATCTTGGTTTGTAATGTAAACAATGATGAGGTGTCACACTGTTTAAAAGGTTATATAATAATGATGATGAACCTCTATATAGTAGTAGTACTGTAGTAGTTGCCGCTGACCTGCCTGGTTAACTTCTTCTGTAAATAATGTAAGGTGAATAATTAAAGCTAAAAGTAATTTAAACTCATTGACTCCTTTCAATTTCGTGCACATAATTTACCAAAAGAACTGCCGCCTACATAACCTGTGACGATCGACTAATACGAGTTTTCAAGTAAGGCAAGACGGTCGCAATATTAATAATGATAGTTCATACACCCGTATTTTCCTTTAACATGCTATTATTGTTCGTTTGATCTCCACATTATCTTTCTTCTGACTTCAATACACACAACAATTCTCATGATAGAAACTGATTGACCCGGCTAAAGACAATCTCTCGTTTTACAGTTGGTAACATTAGATTTGTTAATAAATGTGAACAGTAGCATTCATTAGTATACAATTATTAAATTCTTTCGGTTCTTTTGACCATGATATAGAAATAAAGAAATGTCTGAGATGAACAACAAAATATGACAACAGAGTTATAACAATAGAATTATTAAAATAAATACTTATAACTATGGTTGTGATCTATCATATGTCAGACTAAGTCCGTGTGATAATGGAAACAGGTGGAGTTATATTGTTCATTGCAAAGTTTATTATATTGAAAAAAATATTTAATTTGAATTGAATAAAAAAATGAAAATGACAGTGGTTAAATATCGTTATAGTGATTTGCAAAGTTCTAAGTGTTTTTAATAATTGAAATGGAATACAAAATTCATAAGTCCGATATGGTATATTACTGGTTAATTAACACCATACTTGCTTGACAATATGGGTATATTCCTTTATTTATTGCACTTTTATTTTTATTCACTATATTGATTAATTAATATTTATTATTCACTACACCACACGGACACACGATTCGAGGTTACGATGACTATTGTTGACACCACAACCTCACCGCACTTTCAGGTTAGAACATATGATCGAATTTAATAGGTTAAAAGCGGAAATTCGGTCACAGGAGCAGTGTTGTGTCTCCTTCGCGTGTTCACTGTAGACTCCCTTCCTGCCTTAATCCAATTTTCGCTTTGACTGACAGATGAGTTCTGATTGGTTCACTTGACCTAATTTCCGTAATTATTCGGGAACTTTTGTGAAAATAGACGCTTTCAAGTATGGTCTGTAGGGGTTCGCAAAAATATTTACAGTTATTCATAATTAATTAAAACTTTTATAATTGACATTATTCTCTTATATGACATCTAATTAACAATCCATTAATGCCATTCATCTGCATTCTTTGAGTTGAACATTTTGATGCTCATACGATAGGTTTCTATTCATTCTATTCATTTCTATTCACAAACTACTAATCTTAATATTTGCATTATTTAAGATTTTCACATAAAAATGTTAAATTTCCTGCCTTATTTACTTATTTATGACTAATAAATGACATTTATTCACAAACCACTTAGGGTAACATTGTTTACAATAATTAATAATGTCCCACTTAATAAAATCATGTTTGGCTAACTAGGCCTAACTCAACCTTGGGTACTGACATCTTAATTCTTTTCCTTATATTAATGTTATTTAACTTTATGGTGATATAACTTATCACAATTGTTCCTTATAACTACCTATAACTTTTACAACAATACTAATGACCAAATTCAATAATTATTTCTTACAATTAACATAAATAGTTTGTGTAGGCATTCTGGCCCAAAGTACTTATAATATTCTTCTTTTCCTATTTTAACACTTTTTACTTTTAATACAAGACAATTACCCTACATTGTTCTTGACTCTTATTCAACTTTCTACATAATAATCATGACACAATTTAACCATTATTTGCTGTAAATAACATAAATGAGTGTTTTAGACTCTCTGGCCTGGGATAGTGACCCTTAGTTTCATTCTTATATTAACAATACATGTTCCTTCCTATTATGTGATTATTCTAAAACATCCTACATAACTTACTGAAACTCTGACAACACAGTTTGTCACTTAATATTGTTTTTCTTAACATTCTTAGCATACTAAGAGTTCTTATGTTCAGAATTAGTATTCTGAAAGTCTAGCCCATGTGTATCTAGTTTTATTATTTTTTTTGTTTATACATCTTGGTTAATAATTTCTCCATTACTAGAATATTGTTCTAATAATACAGATTCCAGTATTATTTATACAATATCGTTTGTTTAATTGGATTTCATTAAAAATTGTTCTCTTTTACATAAAATTATTGACTAGTTTTAGTGTCTCATATTTCTTCTTTTTTTGTTATAATTCTAATTATAATACTTATTATCTAGTTGTTATAATCTTAATTTACTACTTAATAAGTAGTTTTCACTTTCTATATTGCAACGAATCACAGGATCATGATAGGCGGGGCAAGTTCATATATTACACAGACAATGGACATTCATATTATATTGGTAGATGGTTAAGTTTGGTTGTTATCAATTGTATTTAGTAAGGTTAAGGGTTTAGTTTAGAAAAACTGTGCATTATTATTTATGGTTATTCATGTGCTGTGTTAGTGGAAATGTGCGCGCGTGCGTGAGTGGGAAACGTTTCCCGGGCGGTGCGTGAAGTATTATCGTTGTTTTGACATTAGCTGAACTGAGACATGTGTATCGCTACAATCCCTATACCTGTCGGACTATTGTTTACGTTCATGTATATGATTAGTATGTAGGCAGTCATGCATGAGATACGAGTAGTCTGATTACCGCTATGCATGCTGTTACAAAGTAAATGCACTCTACTGCATGAAAAGTGCATGGTCACCTTTACTAACCATGTGACTTCCATCCACCAATAGAATGCTGACTGGTGGTTGGAAATTTTCTTAAGCCTGTCGTTACACAGGCAGTTCTTCTACGCCATCTACCGCGAACGGAACGTGCACTCCTTGTACAAGAATTCTACCGCTTGCAAGGTGTTGTAAAAACTATTCGTCGTTAGTGAAACGGGAAGACTCAGAACTGTGTGTGTGTAGTACATTTGCACACATCAGTGTTTTAACGCATTGTGCGAAAATTTACAAGCAGTTCTTCACTGCTGCTACCGCTAACGGTACATACAATCCTTGTACAAGACTCTACCGCTTGCAAGGATCTGTTAAGACTTTTCGGGGATAGTAACGCGTGTGACGCATAACAATTGATTTTATATCTTTACACACGATATTAATATTGTAGTATTACGTGTGTAAGAAGTGAGTGTAACTGTATCGCTGTGCGAGATTTTCCGCAGTGACAGTATCATTAGTTGTTACGCAATAGTTCCATCAAGACGTTTCCGTGCTAGTGCAAGATTTCCTCATAGGGTGGTCTGCTGATCGCGGTAGACCTTGGTATTCGCGAGAACACTTGAAGAAGCCGGAGAGGTATAAGCTAAATATACCGTTATTGATTAGACTCACTGTCACCTGAGATATTACTTGGTCTTAAACTCTATATAAGTTTTGCGAGTAATAAAATCCGTAGTACCGTTGTGTGTGCGAAGTGTCGGATTCATCGTGGGAATTGCAGGACATCAGCCCAGCTGTTACAGGACATCAGCCCAGCTGTTATAGGACATCAGCCCAGCTGTTATAGGACATCAGCCCAGCTGTTATAGGACACCAGCCCAGCTGTTATAGGTCACCAGCCCAGCTGTTATAGGACCAGCCCAGCTGTTACAGGACGCCAGCCCAGCTGTAAACGTTTCTGGTGAAACGTCTGTCATTTGTAAGCCACACCTGACGAACCAACTATACCGCAAAGACCGGCCCTTCTCTTCAGCAACATCATCGTGGGAGTCTTCTTATGTAACGTATCACGTCTTGCGTATGAACATTATTTAATATTTTAAAAGAAAGACTCTATATCAAACATTACATTCTGTACATTTCAAATATACCATATAAACTATAACTTGTGTTTGTACAATAAATAATCTTAAACCCTCCAATATAGACTTGTAATTTGAAATACACATACTATCATATCCTATGCGCCAATAGTTTAGTAATTTGTGTTGTCGCATAGAGATATTATGGCGCTTAGCAACTTAGGGCTCGTAAAATAGCGGAAATTTTACGCTATTATATATTTGTCTATGAATATAAAACTTGTTGGAAAAATCCGACGTATAAATATAATTAACATAAAAATTGTATGTGTATTGTTCATATGAAAAGCTGAGGATATAATTTTTCAAGTGTGCATATTCTCTTGTATATCATATATGAACAGATTTTATCAGTATATTGGAGGTTGATTATTAGTTGTTGTATGTTAGATAAGGTATTTGCATGTTGATATTTTGAACTGCTTTTTCTGTGTGCTTATAAACTGGTTACAATACGTTCTAATCTTGTTGTGATAATAATAACTTGCTTGGCGTATAAATCAATAAATTTAAATTTACTAAATTTTAAATTAAATTTTAATCATTATGGCGGATACTGCTGAAATCAAGAATGCTTTAGCGGCCTTATTAGCGAAGATGGAAACCATGTCCGAAGAAATGAAAGCCAATAAAGAAGAGCGGAAAACTGATAAAGAAGAAAATAAAGCCCGTCAAGAGGAGGTGAAAATGAGTATACAGAAGCTTTCAGCAGAAGCCGAGAAAAGAAGTGCAGAAGCCGAGAAAAGAAGTAAATCGATCCACGACGAAAACAAAAGAATATATGCGGCCGTGCAGGAGCAATCTAAACAAAGCAAACAAATGATAGAAGCGGCAGAAAAGCGTATTAGCGAGACCGTGGAAGCTATGAAAGCTGATATAGAGGCGAGTTTGGAGGTTAATAAGTCACGACTTAATGAATATGGTGCGAAACTCGCTGGAGTGGAGGAGCAGGTAATACAACACAGATCCACGGTGAGTGAATTAATGGCTGAGCAAGACGTGCGGATTCAAGAGCTGCAACAGCAAGTGTCACGATTGCAAAGTACCTCGTCACCACTAAACTGTACTACGTATGTATATAAGACTTTGGATGACGTTAATTCACAGCAAAGATTTTATGGACGGCAGAATGAAAACCCCATGGATTTCATTCAAATTTGCCAGCGGGATCTGGAGCAAATTGGTGATACCTTAAGTGAAGCGGATAGAATTAATTTCATAGTGCGGCGACTTAAGGGTACCGCTGCGGAGTGGTTTAGTATCGTCCAGGATAAAATCAACACGTTGGAAGACCTGGTAAGACATTTCAGAGCTAGATACTGGAATGAGGAGATCCAGCGGAAGATACGTACGCAGCTGGAGTTTGGAAAATATTCCAATACCAGAGGTCCTAAAGATGCATATGTGATGCAGTTGATATCCAGAGCTAGATATCTTGAGCCTAGCTTAACCGAACCTGACATGGTAAGTAAACTTGCGCACCACTTTGGACGCGGGATACAGGTGGCCGTCCTTACGCAAGGAGTTAAGTCGTGGAATGAGCTACTCACATTACTTGCAAAATGGGAAGGTATCGACAACCCGAATATCAATGGTAACAGTAATGAAACACCGCATAAAAGTTTTCAATATCAAAATCAAACCAAGCAAACACAGTCGCAACAACAACAACGACCTAAGATGTCTAATAGAACTACCAATCAAAAATTTAATGCCAATAAAGTAGCAGTAGTAGCGGAAGAGGATTCCGATATAGAACAGTCAAAAAACGTGTAAGGCTGCACGGCGTGAGTCCGTGCAACAAAATAACTAGTACACGTAAAGGTAGGAATGAAGTTTCAAAAGCCCGGTGTAACTATAAAAAGCAGTTCAATAAATCAAATGTGAAAGATGTTAATTATAAGAAAAAATTTGTAGTGTCCGGCCTATATCCTGCCGTAATTAGAGATAGTTTAATTTGCAATAACCATAGTAAGGAAAATGAGAAAGGTATTAGTGTTGAAAATGACACTGACCTCATTGTCAACGCGAAAATTAACGGATGTGTCGGCGAAGTTTTATTTGACAGCGGCGCAGAAATCTCGTTAATGGATGAGCGATTCCTAGAGAAGCACAGGAAACATTTAAAAAAAATCCCGATTCTGCCAGCAGCCCACAAAATCATAAAATCAGCGACGGGTGAATCTCAGAGGGTTGACCGTCAAGCTATGATAACAGTATCCATTCAGGGAATGGAAATAGAAGTCTCTGTGCTTATTGTCAAGAAACTTGTGTATAGTGTTATTTTGGGAGTGGACACATTAAATAAACTGCACGCGAACATTGATTTTCCAAATAAAATACTAAAATGTACTATAAATAATAGTAAACACGATATCAGGTTAGGACGCAGGAGGGGTAAGACGGGGTCTGATTGTGAACCTATTACTATAACTCGCCCAGCGGTTCAACTTGCCGATAAGATAACACATAATCTGCGGACTCACAGCAGGCAGATAACGAGCAATGAGCAAGATAAGCTGCAAAGTATGCTTGATAAATTTGAATCTGTGTTTTCCAAAAATCCTACCGTCACGAATGTTTATGAACACAGTATTCAGGTCACTGATGAAAATAAATTTGTACGGAAGACGTACCCCATCCCCCTTCACTATCAACAACAGGTTGATGCCGAAGTTAAGAGTATGCTTCAGAATGGTGTGATTGAACGAACTGATAGCAATTTTTTAAATCCTATGGTTGTTGTTAAAAAGAAAAATAACGACATTCGATTATGTCTCGACATGAGAAATCTAAATTCTATTACAAAAAAATGCTACGACTGTGCTCCGAATGCGGAGAACCTATTCATAAAATGTCAAGGTGTTAAATACATGTCTCGCCTTGATCTCAAAAGTGGATTCTGGCAGATTCCCCTTGCCAAAGAGTCGAGAAGATACACAGCATTTCTATATCGAAATAAATGCTATCAGTTTAAAGTAGTTCCATTTGGTTTGGTTACCAGTTTAGCGGCCATGGTCAGATGTTTGGAGTTAGCTCTGGGACCCGAGGTGGAGGACTTCGTCAGCATATTTGTTGATGATATTTTGGTCATATCCAAATCATTTGAAGAACATCTTGAACATCTCAAGATTGTATTTCAGAAATTGCAAGCCGCTAACCTGACTCTCAATCTTGAAAAGTGTGAATTCGGGAAATCGCAAATTAAATTTTTGGGACATATTATCTCAGCGGAAGGTATAACAACGGACCCGGAAAAAATACATGCGATCATGGAGTTCCCGAAACCCACAAAACCCAGGGATATCAGAGCGTTCCTTGGATTGACTGGTTACTTCAGACGTTTTACTCCAGAATATTCTGGGACAATTGAGCCGTTGTTAGAACTACTACTCCAAACCGGAGAAATGCCAGGCCGGGTCTGGGGTAAACACATTGAAAGGATAGCGACGCATAATATGCCTATACCAGTTGAGATAAAGAAAATCGAAGCTAGAAGACGCATTAAAAAGTGCGCCGAGGAGCGCACGGAAAAATTTAATGCGGAACATAAACTAGTCAAGTTCAAGACTGGAGAGAGTGTGCTTTTACGAGCATTAAATGTTGGAAGAAGGGAGGACAACACAGCCGCGAAGTTTTTTAGGCTGTATAATGGTCCGTATACCCTGTCGGAGCAAGTTGGGAAAAATACCTTTATCTTAACCAACCCAAATACCAACCGTGCGATTGGTAAATTCCATGCGTCCTCATTGAGGAAGTATTATACAAAGGATCCGTAAACTCAGAAATAAATGTCAGGATATAGGGGTAAGAATGTGTAGTGATTTAAATATGTCAATTCAGGTTTAAATGTTGTATGTAAGATGGCTCTGTGAATGAACAATAATCTAGTTTTGATAAGGAATGTTGTCTGTGTACCCTATGACCCTGCATAAGATGTCGTTATCTGTGTGTCAAGAACATGTGTGTTTGTTTTGGTTTGAGGGTTACCACGTGTCTTTTGATTTGATGCTTCTGTCAAAGTGACAGTTGGAATTGTTAGTATTAATTGAGGATGTTTATTTGATTTTAGTTTGAGGGTATTATTATTATTTCAGGATTAGGAAGTTGTTTTGGTTATATTGAAAAAAAAAATTTTTTATTTTTTGTTAGTTAACTAAAAAAAAAAAAATTTTTTTTTATGCGGGAAGGAGTTAATCCTGCAACGAATCACAGGATCATGATAGGCGGGGCAAGTTCATATATTACACAGACAATGGACATTCATATTATATTGGTAGATGGTTAAGTTTGGTTGTTATCAATTGTATTTAGTAAGGTTAAGGGTTTAGTTTAGAAAAACTGTGCATTATTATTTATGGTTATTCATGTGCTGTGTTAGTGGAAATGTGCGCGCGTGCGTGAGTGGGAAACGTTTCCCGGGCGGTGCGTGAAGTATTATCGTTGTTTTGACATTAGCTGAACTGAGACATGTGTATCGCTACAATCCCTATACCTGTCGGACTATTGTTTACGTTCATGTATATGATTAGTATGTAGGCAGTCATGCATGAGATACGAGTAGTCTGATTACCGCTATGCATGCTGTTACAAAGTAAATGCACTCTACTGCATGAAAAGTGCATGGTCACCTTTACTAACCATGTGACTTCCATCCACCAATAGAATGCTGACTGGTGGTTGGAAATTTTCTTAAGCCTGTCGTTACACAGGCAGTTCTTCTACGCCATCTACCGCGAACGGAACGTGCACTCCTTGTACAAGAATTCTACCGCTTGCAAGGTGTTGTAAAAACTATTCGTCGTTAGTGAAACGGGAAGACTCAGAACTGTGTGTGTGTAGTACATTTGCACACATCAGTGTTTTAACGCATTGTGCGAAAATTTACAAGCAGTTCTTCACTGCTGCTACCGCTAACGGTACATACAATCCTTGTACAAGACTCTACCGCTTGCAAGGATCTGTTAAGACTTTTCGGGGATAGTAACGCGTGTGACGCATAACAATTGATTTTATATCTTTACACACGATATTAATATTGTAGTATTACGTGTGTAAGAAGTGAGTGTAACTGTATCGCTGTGCGAGATTTTCCGCAGTGACAGTATCATTAGTTGTTACGCAATAGTTCCATCAAGACGTTTCCGTGCTAGTGCAAGATTTCCTCATAGGGTGGTCTGCTGATCGCGGTAGACCTTGGTATTCGCGAGAACACTTGAAGAAGCCGGAGAGGTATAAGCTAAATATACCGTTATTGATTAGACTCACTGTCACCTGAGATATTACTTGGTCTTAAACTCTATATAAGTTTTGCGAGTAATAAAATCCGTAGTACCGTTGTGTGTGCGAAGTGTCGGATTCATCGTGGGAATTGCAGGACATCAGCCCAGATGTTACAGGACATCAGCCCAGCTGTTATAGGACATCAGCCCAGCTGTTATAGGACATCAGCCCAGCTGTTATAGGACACCAGCCCAGCTGTTATAGGACACCAGCCCAGCTGTTATAGGTCACCAGCCCAGCTGTTATAGGACCAGCCCAGCTGTTACAGGACCAGCCCAGCTGTTACAGGACGCCAGCCCAGCTGTAAACGTTTCTGGTGAAACGTCTGTCATTTGTAAGCCACACCTGACGAACCAACTATACCGCAAAGACCGGCCCTTCTCTTCAACAACATCATCGTGGGAGTCTTCTTATGTAACGTATCACGTCTTGCGTATGAACATTATTTAATATTTTAAAAGAAAGACTCTATATCAAACATTACATTCTGTACATTTCAAATATACCATATAAACTATAACTTGTGTTTGTACAATAAATAATCTTAAACCCTCCAATATAGACTTGTAATTTGAAATACACATACTATCATATCCTATGCGCCAATAGTTTAGTAATTTGTGTTGTCGCAATATATATTTCATATAGTTTACAATGCTTTTTTGTTCTTTCTTTTGCTTAAAACTTTATAATGGTATATAACCTTACTTGTAGGTTTACACTTTGTTTCATTGCTGTTTTAGTATTACATTTTTAACTCACTAATTTTAATACTCTTCTGAATTTACATTATATTATTCATAATCATAAATGAAATTTATTATTTGATTTCATTCTTTTCGTCCTAGGGAACTAATTATTGTATTATTAATTTTCTTTATTAATTATCCAGTTTATTGCTGCTATATGGAGTATAAGTTTTATCTTTTTTACCATTTTTTAATGGAGTTTACTGGAGTACAATCTTATTATTGTTATTGTAAACAGGTATATTATTCTAGTTCTTATTGATTTCAGTACATTGTTCTTATCTCTTTTTAATTTCTCAGACAATATTTATTGTATACAATTTAGTTAATGACCTAGTATTTTGTTGTTCATGTATCATGGTCATGAAATAGTTTCCTTTGGGACTCATTTTATGTAAGGTGAAAACATAACGACAATGTATATAAGATATATACTATTACGACAACATACAGCGGCTAACAAAGAGCAGGGGTGAGGTACTTAGCAGGTGAGGTACTTCACTGGCAATCATGGTGATTAATTGTGAATGGATTTGGTGCCATCTTGTTTTTAGATGTTTATTAATTGTATATTCAGTGTTGTGAGAGTCTAGTATATGACTTAAAAAAAGAAGAGCATTGAAAACCAAAATTAAAAACTGGTCACAAACTACAAAATGTTACCTTACACAAATTTATTTGGAAAAATTATAAGTATTCTTGGAAAGGCTGGAACAGCATTCTGGAACCTCATGGATCCAAAAATAAATTACCAAACAAAAAAAATATATGAAAAGGAAACCTGATTATTACAAAAACTTACTACTACTTTTTAAATTGTGTCCCTCATCAGCCCCACTACAAAACTAAACATTTGTCAAAATCAAACACCAGCACTGATTTTTATCTTAACTACTATTATTCAAAAATGTCACAATAGCATATGGTGAAAATGAAATTAAAAAATTTGCTTCAAAATTAAAACTACATGAAAGACAACTGATTGGGAGCTTCCGAGAATATATGCATTCTAGAATTTTTTTGGAGAGACTTTCTACCTTGAAATATGCTACTGAATCAATAGAAATATCTTCAAGTGAATGTGAGAGGGCTGATTTCTGGCCATCGTATAGCATAGGACACAAAGAGTAAGGAAATGTCAAGAAACAAACAATATGACAACACAATGATGAAACTATGGAAACTTTTTTAAAATGTCCGAACCACTGAAACCATCACTTAGAGTTTGATTGAGGCTCCGGGATGATGCTATCATGAGTGACATGTTTTCGACTGTCGTGCGGGTAACTTGACGATGAAGCTCTTTAGAAATATCAGTAAACTTTATTACCTTTTTAGATACAAGTTTATATGTATGTTAGATAATATTTTATAAGGGTTTAAAACTGTAGAGCTCTTTTGTAATAACTTGATGTAAACTTATAAGATAATATAAATTGTAAATATATTTGTGTCTGTAGAACTTTTGAAGTGATGCATTCCGGCACGTATAATATTTTAGAAATCAACCACTGGTATTAGATATTATGTAATGAAAAGACAAATTCTTGTCATTTGCACCTTAAACTGACTCTACATTTGCTACAAAAATAGAAAATTAATTAAAATGCATATACATATTAATCAAACACATCTTTACTTGATAGACATAACGGAAATATACACAAATTTCACTTCCATTATTGCCTATATACATTTAAGTTCATATTTTGAATCCAGAGATTCCTATTTTTCTGTTCATCACTTTTATTTACTTACAGAGTTTCATCCCATAAAAGCCTTTGCTTTGGTCTTCATTAATGGTATGAACATCTTGTAAGTTTTGCAGATTTAAAAAAACTACTTGCTGCAGTTAACACTTCACTCAAATTTTCATATTTGAAAAATTATAACCTATAAAATTGTATTTCTAATTTAAAACACACCTCTCAGGTTCAGAACCACTCTCTTCTCAGTCTAGAATTATTATAATAAAATGTTTACAAATGTATTCAATTATTTTAAATATAAGCCAATATTAATTTTCTAAAGTAAATGGCAAACAGACAGTAACATGTTTTCAAGTGTTAACAGTTGAATTTCTTAGAGTTTAATATAATAAAAATATATTCTTAATGCAAGTACTAAATTTTATGTTGCCGGATATACTTTTTATAGAACCTTGTCTGTTTACCTGAGCCTTAATACAGGGGTGCCCACCCTACCTAAGCTTGTTGACTCACCCCCCAAACTTGATGAATAACCGCCCCACAGGAAAAGTATTTAAAATTAAAAGAAGATGTAATTGTAATAAGTGTTTTATTACAAATACGCTTAAGCTAAAGCTAAAAATAATAGAGTTTGCAAATAAATTCTCATTTGAAATTAAACAAATAAACAAATAAAAAATCTAATGAAATTAATATGTGCAAGATAATATGTCAAAGAAAAGGAACAAAATATTAACAAAGCGTGTTGTAAAGAAGACAAAATGAAAAAAATAATGGTTTGATGAAGTCGTAGTTGCATTGGCTTACATTCGATACAGTAACTTCTTCCTCTGCGATGACAATAAAGAAAAGGCATCAATTTATTTCTTTATTAGGAATCGACTCTTATAAGTCTTCCTCTGTAGAACTATAAGGTTCTACAGCAATGCGTATCCCATTGCAGACCTGAGCTTGTTTCATCATCAGAATATTTGAATTCCTATAACTAGTTGTTGCCTTGAAATGTATGATTGCTTCCATTCTTCACTAACAA
This sequence comes from Magicicada septendecula, assembly GCA_034769895.1. NCBI lineage: Eukaryota > Metazoa > Arthropoda > Insecta > Hemiptera > Cicadidae > Magicicada > Magicicada septendecula. The sequence continues at coordinate 561,231,622 of CM068369.1, forward strand.
ACCATGAACTTTTATAAACTTTCAATTTTTTATTGCAATGTAGTTATAATTTTTCATACTCTCCCAAATTTTTTTCTCAATCCCTCCCTAAATTTCAGACACAGTCTGCATCATGTCTGGGTCCCATGGATACTCATGCTTAATATATTAATTAGTGTATAATGTACTAAGTCTCTGATAATACTGATATTGATTACGTGAAATGTATTATTTATTTTTAGTCTAAGACTGTGGAAAAAATAATTATATTCTGAAACAAAATAATCAATTCAATTAAGAAACAAAAAGAATTTGTTTTAAATGGAAGCAAAAATATCACAAAAATGAAAGGAGAAAGCAGAGAAACAGCAGAAATAAAATTTGTAATAGATGAAGGTGTAAAAGATGAGATCATATAAGAAATGAGATAAGAAGTGATTTAGATATTTTTGCAGTTAATGAAAGGATTAAAGATTACAGAAGAAAATTGATTCAACACATAGATAGAATGGAAGAAAGTAGAGTACCGAAGATAGCAAAAGATTACAACCCTAGAGGCAGAAGAAAAGTTGGTAGACCTAAGAAAAGGTGGACTGTGGAATAGGAACAGGCCACTACAGCCTAACATCGTTAAGAAGATGATGTTGATCGAAAATATCACAAGAACAGAGTACCACTGTACTTGACCAATTCATTGTTCAGTACAAAATCTGAAAGCAGATCTATTGGGCGATTTAGAGAGCTTAATGAATTGACTATTGCATTTTTATTATTCCTGAGTCTATTTTGTAATTATTACTATAACAAGCAAGCATTGACAGAAATACAGTTATCATTACAGAAGTAGTTTCAAGTAGTTCCTGGGTCTTGGCCAGGCAGAATGGTGCACATCGGCAGCAGGGTGTGCATCTAGTGTGGAGGCGGAGAAGGCTATAGTAGCCTAAGGGCTGCACACAAGGGCTGAGTCAGTTAGCCTACTGCGACCGGAAGGAGAGAGCTCGTCAGCTGACGCGAAAGCAGTTCTCTAGGGGAAGAGCACCCCGAAATCAAAGTTCCTGGTCCTCCAGGTTGGGGGTTGGATCGGAGAATGCACATAGCCCATCTGTAAAACTTTTATGTGCAGAAACCTGTCAGTTTCATTCGCCAGTCCGTTTTTACCGGGACAACTGGCGGAGGCTGATAAAGGAGGCCTTGACTCAGTAATGGGTTGTTGGGCCAATGAAGAAGAAGTAGTAGTTTCAAGAAGTAGTGTTTGTTACACAAATCCTGTTATACTTCCTGTATAAATCAATATAATTAATATTGGAGTCACAATTTATTACTAATATTACATCGAATTCCTATTATTTAGTAAAATTAAATTAATGCATAGTGTGGTTCAGGAATAACAAACTTTAGGGGAATGATTATCATCTTAAGAACAATGAATTGATTTTTGAAAATAATGTTAATTCAAAAAGGAAGAAGCAAACACTAAGAACGAAAGTAAACTTGTTTGAAAAATATTTTTTACTAACTACAAGCATTGAGTCATCTCAATGTTTATTTGAGTAACCTCTTTTCAAATACATTTTTGTGAATCTTTTCTATTCTTTGTTAATTATTTATTTACTTTTGTTACAATTCATTGTGATTTTATAAATTTATTCTTTTGTTATTTATATGCTAATGTACGGTATTTGAAAAATAACCTAATGTTTGATTCATTTTACAGAACTGTTATCATGTGCATATTCTTCACATAGAATGTTGCATCAAGGTATCAAACTACTCACCACAAGTTTATAACGGACACAAATTAATGTAAATAATTCTAATAATAGTAATTTTATTAATCTATCTATAATCATGTTTTAGACACATGACTGTATTAAAATATATTTGTAATAATTATTAAGGTTGTAATAATTACACACACATTCTAAATACATAAGTAATTTGGCTTACATTGTAAAAAATAATACAAAATAATGACTATTAATATTATAATTATTATTAAAATAAATATTATGGGGGTCACTAATTAGCCAAGAGGCGTGAATCTTAAATAAATACAATATATAATACGTTTGCACTTCATACGCGGACTGTAATGCATTTGATTTTTTACCGAAATTATCAGCTTTAATCAAGTAGGTATTGGATAAGCTAGCGTTGCAGATTTTTAAGCGTCATCTCGTCTTCCCTTCTGTGACTATACGGTAAGCATCATTGTATCTACTGTTTAATATTTTTTCAAATTGATTATTTTAAAACGAACACACACATTTGTAACACACTCTAAAACATTCTATTTTAACTACTTTTTGAATTTTATAATGAATAACGTGAATTATTTATGATAAACAGGCTTATTTGCGACTATCTTCGGTTTGTTAAGCAAACCCAAATATGCCTTTTATGTATATAGGCTACGTTTTTATTAAACAAAATTTAACGATAAATAACTAATTTACTTAACTTGATTTACAAAAATTCAGTGCAATAATTTCATACATGAAAAACACTTGGCATGTGTTGTCATTAATAAATTTGAATGTTATAATTGTGTTAAAATATATAAAGTTTCATAAAATATGGCGCCATGTTGCTGAAAAAAATTACTTCTTACAATAATACCGTAACAGTTGGTATTTTTTCATTCAATTGTTATAATATTAAAACTTTTAATAATTTGAAAGTTGTACGTACAAACGTAAGTATATACGCTTTTATTAAACAAAATTTAACGATAAATAATGAATTTAATTAACTTGATTTACAAACATTTCAGTGCAATAATTTCATACATACAAAACGCTTGGTAGGTATTCTAATTAATAAATTTAAACGAAATAATTGTGTTCAAATCTAAAACGATTTACAAAATATGACGCCATGTTTGTTGAAAAAAATTTCTGGGAACGCCAACCCGATAAATGTTTTCCGGAGTAGGCCTTTTTTTTTTAAATAATTACACTTTTATGATTATCTTTAGAAAATTTTACTTATTAAAATAATACTGTCACAGTTAGTATTTTTCATTCATTGTTGTAATATTAAAACGTTTAATATTTTAAACGTTTTACGTAGGCCTACATAAAATCAGCTTGTTATATAACTATTAGAACTAAAGTAAAATATTATGGTATGCTCTGTTGAAGTTATGAAACGGTTTCCTAAATATAGATGGTAATTGTTTACGATACTACTTAAGCTCAAATTGCGGTGAAATATTTCTTTTCCTATTCTTCTATACTATATAAACACGAGAAATGTAATTTTAAAAATAATTTTAAAAAAATAATTTCTCCCATAAGACGCCAAAAAACGCCACGTTATTTGCCGCGTAAACTTATGAAGTACAGCGCTGTGTACTCCGCGCAATGACGTCATAACTCGTCATTCACTGTGCATCTGTGCGCCGTTGCTTAGTTAACATGGCGGCCATTCACTTTACATGCGCGCTTATGGGAGTAATTATTTAATTTTTTTTCTCCGTAAATAGGTTCGACCGCCGTTTAAAATTATTTTTCTCGTGTTTATATAGTATAGAAGAATAGGAAAAGAAATATTTCACCGCAATTTGAGCTTAAGTAGTATCGTAAATAATTACCAAAATATAAATATTGCCTGCCTATATAAACATTTCAATTAATGTTTTAGCATCGGTGTAATAGATACAACCAAATACGTCATATCAAAATTTAAAAGCTAGAAAAATTAATATTCTTTCACTAGAAAGTATATTATATTATATAATATATTATATATTATTATAGTTTCCTCTATCTGGCTTCTATCAAGTATAAGTAAACTTCAATTATTACAAAGGTATAAAAAACTCACCTCTTAATTTTGTTATCCAATAGTCCCGTTGTTCGACCGTATAAATCTCTCTCTCTCTCTCTCTCTCTCTTTTATTTATCAACACTATCACAGCACATTTTGTCACTGCACTATGAAATCCCATATCACTTCGGTTGTCTTCTGGTATAGTTGTTTTCCTGTTCTCTGATCCACCGAATTCTCTTCATTTTTTCCATGGTACATCATGTTCCAGTGAGACTACCGTTTAACTGTAGCTGTGCATTCCACTCTTCTTGGAGTCTCTTCTTTCACGAATCTTCCCATAATGTGTTCCAGCATCGCTTGTCTTCATCGGATCAATTACGCTTTCACTTTCTGCGTTCACGTGACAAACACATTTTCAAAGTTTCGCGTGGTTACACTAAAAGCTTGTCGGGTGGTTGTTATGTATTATTATTTCGATCTGCCTTTATTTAGTTATCTTTATTTTCTAAATCTTATCACAATTTTACAACTTTTTTCTGTTTATAATTCTTCTGCGCCATGTGGATATTTCGTCTGCCTACAGATGATCTAAAAGTAAACCAAAACGTCTCACAATATTGCCTAATTTTACGTAAAGTACAGGTCAATACTGTTCGTATGTTTAATTAGTGCTAACGCTGTTATTTAAGTTGTAGAATGCGCGAGTATCTAATTCTGAATACTTTATACTATATACACACGTTTTATTGTAAAAGAATTTCTTTACGACAGCATGCACAACGAATCGCATTGGATATACAAACTGGACGCATGGAATCGATTCCATGGTCAATCCGTCTACACTGTTTAGCATTGACAACAGCTACTAGATCAATCCGACCGTGAGAAATGTGTTGCTAAGTTAGTGGAAAAAAACACGCATTAACCGCCAGGTGTAATGAACACCTGTATAGTACGACTGTGGTGACCGGATGCGAAACAAGCTCAACTTGATTATCTGTGTAACCCGCCTGCCGTAGTCGCTGTGATAACATAACACCTAATTAAACTCATGCAGTGGCATCCAAGAAGGTGTGGACTTGGCAGAATTAGAAACCTGTACACTTTCGTTATCAGTGACTGACAAACAGGATGCTGTCCCTACAAGTAGTATGTGCATCCAAGGCGATGAGAAAGTTCAAGCTTTGCTTACTTTGCTGACAAGTGACGGGGGGGGGGATCAGAGGAATGCTTCCGTAAGACAGACAAGCATGCGTGTGAGAGGAAACGATACTACGCGAAAGACAAAATCAACTCGTAGTGTACAAAGTACGTAATTTAAAGCCTTACGTATTCGATATTATCCGTAGCGGCACAGGCCTTCGTTTATTTCCAAGAAACTATACTACTAGAGGTGTGCTTAACTAGTTTTTTAAAATAACAGGTACGAACGAAACCGTTCCAAAAAATAACACGTACAAATACCTGTTATTATATAATTTGTTATAAGAAAAAATTCAAACTAAAAGTATTAACAGTGTTACTTTACACTGTGACTTTATTCAGCTATTACTGTTTATAAGAAAATAAGAAACAAGTGAATTTATAGGCTTATCTCCCTTTGGTAATAATAATTTAAGTTGTTGTTGTTGTTGTTGTTGTTGTTGTTGTTGTTGTTGTTGTTGTTGTTGTTGTTGTTGTTGTTCTTCTTCTTCTTCTTCTTCTTCTTCTTCTTCTTCTTCTTCTTCTTCTTCTTCTTCTTCTTCTTCTTCTTCTTCTTCTTCTTCTTCTTCTTCTTCTTCTTCTTCAGCGGCGCAACAACCCATTACTGAGTCACGGCTTCCTTTAACAGCCTCCGCCAGTTGTCCCGGTAAAAACTGGCTGGCGAAAGAAGCTGACAGGTTTCTGCACATAAAAGTTTTACAGATGGGCTATGTGAGTTCTCCGATCCAACCACCAACCTGGAGGACCAGTAACTTTGATATCGGGGTGCTCTTCCCCTAGAGAGTTGCTTTCACCTCAGCTGACGAGCTCTCTGTGCCCGGTCGCAGTAGGCTAACTACTACTTTGTTGATCTTCAACAAAATCAACAAACCTTGAGTTCTCTTTAGTTCAAAAAGGTATGCAAAAACGTAGATGATTCTGTTTGAATTTACGGCAGTTATCGTTCGTCATATAAAAAATTACCATTGTTAAAACATAAAATGTTGCCGGTAAACTACCCCTTTCCCTTAACCGATCTTCACAAAAAGCAATAGGTCTTGAGTACTCTACAAATCAGGGCGGTATGCAAAACATTATTGATTCTGTTTGAATTTGCGGCTGTTATCGTTTGCCATAGAAAATACCCTTGTTAACACATAAAATGTTGCAGGTAAACTACCCCTATCCCTTAACCGATCTTCACCAAAATCAATAGGTCTTGAGTACTCTACAAATCAGGCTTACATGCAAAACATTATTTGATTCTATTTGAATTTGCGACTCTTATCGTTTGCCATAAAAAATACCCTTTTAAAACATAAAACGTTGCAGGTAAACTACCCCTTACCCTTAACCGATCTTCACCTAAAACAATAGGTCTTGAGCACTCTACAGATCAGGGCTGTATGCAAAACATTATTTGATGCTGTTTGAATTTGCGGCTCTTATCGTTTGCCATAGAAAATACCCTTTTAAAACATAAAACGTAGCAGGTAAACTATCTCTTTCCCTTAACCGATCTTCACCAAAATCAATATATCTTTGGAACTCCACAATTTAGGGCTGTATGCAAATAATCATTTGATTCTGTTTGAATTTGCGGCTGTTATCGTTTGCCATAGAAAAAATCTACAGAAAGTCACACAGACACACAGATAGACACACAGACAGACACACACACAGACACTTTTCGAAAAATGACTTTTTTTCATGTTTTGAGTGTAGTACAATCAGAATCTGCAATAATCTCGAACACGATTTTTTTTGCCATCACCATACTTCCATTTCCTTAAGGAGCATGGAAGTAAAAACTGGTTGAATTAATGAACTGTTGCTATGTACAATGACTAATTTTACCATTACATTGTTAAAACGTTTGGTTTTGACCATTTACAAAATAAAACCTTCTATTTTAGTATTTTTCTTAAATGGGTCGTTATGTAACGTAAACAATGGGATTAAGTCCAATATTCCTCTTATTTATCAGTATTTTAAAAGGCATTTTTTGTTTTAAATTGTTTCATAGAAACTTATGGGCAATATCTGAACAATATTTTCGTAGTAACTGAAATAAAACTGAATGTAGCCTAATTCCGCGTTAACCCTTTACAGGATGGTGGTATGACAATTTACCAGCTATAAAAAAGGTTTTTTCCTAAACTTTTAGTGCCATAATAATTTAGCAATTGGATAGTATGATAGTTGAATATGTCTGTAGCAGCCATTCTACTTTTCATGGTCAGTAAACCGAGCTGGTTTTAAATAAGGAGAGAAAACTTTACACGTGGTACCAGTAAGCGTTCCCAGTATACTTAAAACAGTTTACATTGTGTTATCCTTATCACGTTTACCTACTGTGGTACTATTTGTGTCCAATAAAAAATAATATAAAATTTAAAAATTGTTACTGGCAAACTATTATACGACCAATTCCTCTTGACCACTTAGCTGAAATCTTCCTCCTAAATGGACTCTTGGATATTATTTTATCCTCATTCTCAAAAATTTTAATTTTATTATTGTGATGTTTAGTGACCTAAAATATCAGGTCAATAAAACTAGTTGAACATTTTGCCCTATAAAGGGTTAAACAGAACGAGGAAAATACAATAACCGAACGCAATTTTAACGGTCATTGAAGTAAAAAGGAACAGTTTACTCAGAACAATTCAATGAACGTTTCAATAAAAACGAACAATTCAACGAACGTTGCAGTAAAAACAAACAGTTTACCTCGAACAGGGAACTGAACTAGAACAGTGCGTTGTCAATACTGTTTCTCAACTCCACGTTCGTTTTTGAAACAGAAAACGGTAGGCAGTGTTTCGCTGGTTCATTTCGTTTAGAAATGAGAAACGTTTTTCATCCAACAGCTCGCGTTTCTAGAAATAGTCTGTATGCACACAACAGGTTCCATTGTTTGTGGAATGGCTAAGTGAAAGGGGCAGAGTAAAGAGCAGTTAAACTGTTTGCCTCCGCGGAAAAGAACAGTTCGTTCGGTTTTTTTTTCAGAGAACTGTTTTTTTTCAAACAGTTGAGCGTTTTTGCACCCAACACTAGTGCCCATCGTAAACCTGTATTCTTTGAAGCGCTGGGTTATGTGAGCGCGTCAGTGAAATGATATGGCAATACCGCAATGACCTCGAAGCTTATTATGATACATCTCACATAATAGTAAAAATAAACTGCATGATACATTTTATAATATACAGTACAGTACCTATGACGTAACTCCACTTCAACTTGTTCAGAGTAAATGAGATATAAAGATTATTAGTAGAAAAATTCATTCTTTTTAATGTATTATTGTGAACCCATATGGTTTATTGAATAAATTCATGCATTTTTATTACCATGTGTAAAGACAAAAATTATTTTTATCACGTGTATTTGTTTAAAATAATTTCTGGTAGTTTCTACTTTGGTGTATAAAATGAAAACTAGAAGCAAAGGTTTTCTACATCCATTTGTTTTAAAAACACCGGTGTACCAAATAAATTTCTCCGTTAGATCTAAACAAACTAAACAAGAGATATAATAAAATTGTAATTATCCATTGCACAAGAACATTAAATAGTCATTATTGCGGTATGAAAGAAAAGCCTAAATCTAAATATGACATGACATTAATCGTACATTGGTTTGCCTGCGTTTGAGACACTTTGCGGTGAAGCGTTAAATAAATTACCTGACTGTAACAAAACTACCCCTCGTGGAAGGGGTGAGTTAAAAGTAAATTCTGCGAGTGATAATTTAATTGTTGGCGTGGAGCGGCAACTAGTTAAAGCGATTCGGGCTTTATTTAAGTAACGGCCTAACTTTTGCACCAGCAACGTTTCTCTCTACCGCGCAATCAGCCGTCCTCTATCTGCAACACCTTTTGTGAAACATTGCTTCTTCGTCCCCTTTTACTTTGTACGTAATTTCAAATTAAGTCGATAAACAAAATCGTCGCTATCTGCTATATTTCATATCTTTTGCGCATGAATTAATTGAAAAATCCTTACCATTGAGACATGATACATACGTGTAATTTATTATTAATATTATTATTACAACTATTATTAATATATTCAAGAATTGGACGATGTGAATCACACGTTTTTCACCTGTGATAGATGGAAAGCAGAGAGGCAAACACTGGAAAATGTAGTGGGACAGATCTCGCCTGAAAATATAAGTTAATAGGAATAATGCTGGTGAGCGAACACTATTGGGAGCAGGTAGCAGCTTACATAGAGAAGGTACTCAGGCGAAAGAAGCAAGCCGAAGATGATTTTGCTAGGGCCGCTAACAGAATAGCAGAAAACAGGTAACGTGGACCCGCTGAAGGTTTAAAACAGATGAACGTCCACAGGACGAAGTACAAATGGCACCACCTTGCAGTATTGCGAAAGCTGAGTCTCAAGGTGGATCCATGCCGTGGACAACAGGGTTTGTGGTTTTGGTGGGTGCGAGTCCCACACACCGTAGGAGTGCGGACCTTCCTGCGGTGAACATAAGTTTTCCACAGTCTCCCTCTTAAAAAATAAAAGATTATATTATTTTTATTATTGTAGCTCAGCTCTAGTAATCCCATTTACTCAGTAAATCCAAATAAACTTCTTAACTTCTGTTATGCACGGCCTTCATTTTGTCACTTGGTAGCTATTAACTATATCACTGCGCTCCCTAGAGACTTCATCAGCGTTTTGTAAGTTAATCTGGTGCTTGGGTTGCTTTATATTTATACTATCTTAAAGGAAGAGAGATTAGATCTGTTTGTGTATCTAGGAAGTACTAGGAGTAAGGAAGCTAGAAGGGACCACGCTAGGAAAGAAGTAGAAGAAGAGGAAAACGAAAAAAGACGACAAAGAAGAAGAAGAAGAAGAAGAAGAAGAAGAAGAAGAAGAAGAAGAAGAAGAAGAAGAAGAAGAAGAAGAAGAAGAAGAAGAAGAAGAAGAAGAAGAAGAAGAAGAAGAAATTTGATGATGATGATGATGATGACAGTGTTACGATGGTCTACTGATCGTCGTATGGTACAGTGAAAAACCAAATACAAGACACCAATTATTTCACAAATCACCAACATTAATTATCACAATTAAACAGTTTGTAATCAGCAACAAGATAGTCTCTTACAACAAATAAAATAAAATTTTTTCACACGCAATTATAATGTCAACGAGTATAAAACACAATTGCATTACAATTGTCCAGTACAAATATAAAACACATAACACGGCGCCACAAAACTCGAACCGCTCTGGGATATATCGCAACTCAAACTGAACTAAGCGCCGCAGAAACCTTGTATTTATACCCCGCTCAGACACCAGAACATTCCACATGCTATGCATCAGCGCTACACTAGGACGTAATTGATTACAGCAAATATAGAGACATAACACGTTTCGTTCCTCTACAAAGCTGTACATAGAATTTCCCCCGTCACTTGTGTAATTTACATTATTAAAAGCCAAGTTCTATTACGTTCTGAAGCTTATAATTTCTTGTTTTTATTTTCTGTCATATTTTCTGCATTACAAATGTCGAGCAATATATTTATATTTTTATCTCCGGCAGATGTAACAGCCTTCTGTTTAGTGCGGTCACTATTGTCGTGGCAATATTATATGAACTCATATTTGTTCGAAATATATTAATGAAACTCTGAACATTCTGTTGAAGTCACTGTAGAGTAAAACGTCTTCCGACGGTCACTTTTTCCAACTGGAACAGGAATCCTGTTGATAGGACCGAATTCAACAAGCTGACTTATATTAAATATACGGGATAATGCGGCATTAAAATGTACTAACATTTATCGCACCATTTCTATACATTAGACAGTAGTGTTGGGTTTAATCGTGAAAGCTGTTAAAATTTATCTCTCTCTTTGTATGTGCAAATCGGTTTCTCATTTACTCAACGGTACAGTTTTGTACTTCACATTCTGAATAAATAACTGCATTGCCATTGTACAAAGGTTATTGATTACATTTCATAGTCCTTAAGAAATTAATATATTTGAACTCATCAACCAGACTATCAAATGATTGTTGACATCACATCGCAAGACTAGAAAAGAACTTGATACAGGGTAAAAGATGCCTTAAAGAAACCTCATCACGCCAGAAGAGAATTTTAACAACTAGTTCCTGAGCCTCCAAAATTGGTTATAGTAATTATTGTAATATCTGATTGGTGCTGTAAACAAATAACAAAAATATCTTTCTTAGATGTTGACGTCTTCTTGTTCTTCTCGTCTCCATTTTCAAATTGCTTACCGTGTTCTCCCTTCTCGGCCATTCTCGCGACACGACCGAAGCATCAAAACTGCTGCATCACAACATTTCTCAATAAATGGTTGTATTGAGATTTCTCAGTATATAATCCTAGTTTCTCCCAGCCAACGTACTTTCTCTTAGCCAATGTATTTCCCTCACGTAACGTACTTTCTCCTAGTCAACCTACTTTCCCCAGCCAACGTACTTTCTCCAAACCAACGTACTTTCTCCCAGTCAACGTACTTTCCCCATACAACGTACTTTCTCCCGGCCAATGTATTTTATCCCCAGCAAACATACTTTCCCCCAGTCAACGTACTTTCTCCCAGTCAACGTACTTTCTCCCAGTCAACGTACTTCCCCCCATCCAACATACTTTCTCCCAGGCAGCCTATGTTCTCCCAGTCAATACTCTATACTTTGTGTAAATTTATTAAAAAATTCATATTTGTCTTTTAATTGCCTCACCGTGTAATCTATTTTTTCTTTTTCGTCTGGACAAAAATTATTGAAAAGTCTGCAAAACTAAAAGTCTGTATGTAATAGTTTTATAAAGTACTTAATCATGAAGTTTTTCAGCAGCTATAAAAACTGTAAGCGCGCTCTCGAGAGACGATGAGGTTGCAAGCGTCTGCGTGAAAATATACTGCGTGTGTACGACGCCAATAAGTAAAGGTTTTAAAGTTAATGATATAGTGGATTTTAATTAATGACTCTGTTGCCGGTATATGTTGGCTGCATCATCCAATGGGCAGTCGTTAAGGTTGACTACGTCTTCATTTATAGTTTATGTTGTACAGCGTGACCGTGATTTGTGGCCGGCGATTATGGCCGCTAACGTTATACGTCACGAAACCCGAATTTCCAGGTTGATCATGACGAATGCGCAACAGAAGTGATTCACAAAAAGAAAGGAAGACCGGAAAGTTGTGCAGTAAATTTCTCGTACTTCATTAATAACTACGAATTTTAAAAATAAGAAATAAAAACACAACAACTAAATTCTTCTTCTTCTTCTTCTTCTTCTTCTTCTTCTTCTTCTTCTTCTTCTTCTTCTTCTTCTTCTTCTTCTTCTTCTTCTTCTTCTTCTTCTTCTTCTTCAACTTTTACTACTACTTCTTCTTCTTCTTCTTCCACTTCTACTACTTCTTCTTCTTCCACTTCTACTTCTTCTTCTTCTTCTTCTTCTTCTTCTTCTTCTTCTTCTTCTTCTTCTTCTTCTTCTTCTTCTTTTTCCTTCTTCTTCAGTACAGTCACTAGGTTATATAAAACTGTACCGGCAGCCATATCATCCACGGAGGACCCAGGTCTCTTCTATCACGTGGCCGTTATATAGCGCAAGTGCTGTATTGCTACTAAACTAGGATCTGTTTGACAGAAAATTACTTTTATGATGTTTCTCCGTACGCATAGATCTGGCAAAAAAGATCGAGTCCTTTCTTCTGTTCCAAACCATATTAACCTAATTCAGCCTGCTCTACCAGCTCACCTAAACAATGTTTACTTTTTAATTTTTTTTTTCATATTAAAGTGATAAATTTTATTCTGTTCTCAAGGTTCAATTTTCTTCGTGGCAAACGTGCGTCCAAAGTCACGCGTGACAAGGAAGTACTTTACTAATTCATTAATAAGTGTAAATATAAAACATAAAAAATAAAAATGAAAAACGATAAATAAAGTAAATACATAATTTGAAGGTGTTTTTAAGGTATGGGATGCGTCTCAAATAGCTTCTCCCATACGAACGTCAACCTCACCCTTCCTTGAGATGTCTTTACATTTGGCGCACCCTCTTTCTCCTGAAGAGGCTCTGACGACCGAGAATTGGCGGTATGAGCATAGCTACCGCTATGGTATCATGGTATCAGGCAGCTGAAGCAACTCCATGTAGGCTTGAATGCACAGTAAGCATCCCCTATACCAAGCTATGGGTGCTGTAGGCCAATAACCTGCACGCTCAAGACCACACGTATTCAAAGAAAGCAAAGAGAGAAAACCGGACGAATATGTGAAGCAAGAAGCACGGGATGACAATTTAGAGGGAGGCCCAGAACGACATGGCGAGACTTCTTGGAGGACAGGGGTATCCCTTGGAATTAGGCGAGGACGCTTGCTCTCCAGAGGCAGCTCCTCTTTGCAAAGGTGACGATCTCTTTGCAACTCCTCGACACCACATGATAGAAGACGATGCGACCAAGACTAAGAAGACATAATCTGAAAAAGAATCTATATTATAGGGACTGGTATTCAGTAAAAATAGTCGGAACAGAACGTTAAATTAAAAGTCAAAACAAGGTATCAATCTGTGACCTAGACGAAAGTATACCTCTATGCTTACCTAAATACAAATACGACAAGAACAACATAAATACAAAATATCGGGTTAAATCTTTGATACAAATTTAGATCAGAAGAATGTAAAACTGTTAACAGGACCCATTAACACTTTACAAATATAAAGTACAAACGACAATTAATTTTAATTATTGTAACGATATAAAGCCTTCAATTAGTGGTGGTTGTCAATCAATAATCGATGAAACGTTTGGCGAGGAGAGATTAAATAAGTATAGACACAATTTTTACTCTGTTTTTGTCGACGTTTTGACAGTATTTATCGCAATCATCAGGACCTTCACTTAAGGGGAATATAGAAATAATGAATTACGTAAACAGACCAATTAATGTGAATGCATATTTGTGTATTTATGTATTTGTGTGCGTGCATACCAGCAAAATCATCATCTTCTTCACAACACAGCATAATCAAGGTGCTGCCTGTTCCGCCTTCAAAGATCCTGTTCAGCCATCACTTCCTGGGTCCTACCCACACACCCCTGTCCTATAGGTTGTATTTACAGGTTTGTTTGGCCAGTCTTAAATCTGACATTCTTTCTAACTGTTCTTTCACCGTTGTTTGTAATCTTTTAATTTTACATTCAAGATAAAAAAGTGTAACTCTTCTCTTATGGCGTCATTTCTTATATGGTAAAGTTTAGGACACTTTTTAACTCCTCTGAGGCCTGCATGTTTCTGTCTTGTTTTTTGGTTGTTGTCCATAATTCTCACCCATAGGACACTACAGGGACTGCCATAACTTTGTAAAAATTTAATTTGGTATCTCGACGTAACCTGTTTCTAAAATTACGGTTGATTATTCCACAGATCGTTTGGAACTTACTTAACACCAATATCTTAGTTTCTATCATATCCAATATCCTTTCCAAATAATTAAAGTGGCTCACCTATTGTGGAATTCCATCACTAATAATTATTTTTGTTCTTATTGGCTCCTTACCACCTGGAAATACCATTACTTTTGTGTTTATAGTGGAGATTTCCATACTGTATTGTTTGCATATCTGATGAAGATAAGTAAGTCCTGTTTATAGAACCAAATTCAACAAGCTGAATTATATTAAATGTACGGGATGAAGCGGCATTAAAATGTACTAACATTTATCACACCATTTCTGGACATTTCTGGACACCGTTTATCACATATATTCTGGAGAGTACTGTTGCGTTTCAAAGGTTCTCAGTGCTTTGACCGTGAAAACTGATAAAATTTATCTCAATTTTTGCTTGTGCAAATCGGTTCCCCGTTTACTTGTCAGTACATTTTTTTTAATTTTTTCGGCTTTACAATGTTTACACATTTTCCGGAACCAAAGATTACAGAAGTGATTGAATTCTCATTCTATACTCCAATTATCATAGTCCATTTACGTAGCTTTTGTTGTTTACGATTATTGAATCCATCCGGCTGCAATCTATTTGGTTTCTTAACATTTTCTTTTTTTACTTTTTTCCAATGAATGGGGAGTCGGCCCATTGCATTAACCTCCAACCGGGAGGACCAGGCCATTTTTAATTAAGGTTTACTTTCTTTAGCCTTCGATAAACCAATATCCAACTACGAGGCAGCAGCTGCTAGTTTTTGTCTGCCCCGGGTATTTTATTTCCCGGTACCTCCTTATCTGGTGAGCATTCCCCTATCCGCCACCTGGGGAGGCGCCGGATGGGAGAATTTAATATTCACACGGGGTCAGTACATTTTAATATTTCTTTTTCTTGAGAAAGAACCGCGTTGCAATTTTACGTCGGGTAATTGATTGAATTTCAAAATTTCTAGGAATTAATATATTTAAAACCATCAACCGGCTTAAGCTAATCCACCCTTCTCTACCAGTTCACCAAATGATTGTTGTCGTTTCAGTTTCTTTGTATTGAAGTCAAACTTTATTCTCTTCTATAGATACAATTTCTTTCGTAAAAAACGTGCAACCAAACTGATGCCTGATGCAGGTACTTTTCTGTTCCATTAATAAGTGGAAATATTAAAAAAAAAAAAATTAAAAACAATAAATTGAGTAAATAATCCGTTTACTGAAGTCACTATTCCGTCACAGGCTACGGAATTCAAAGGAGATTGTAATAACATTTGTTGATTTGAAAAAGGCTTTTAATTCTGTTTATAGAAAAAACTATAGAGGAAATATTCCGAGAATTTGGTGTTAAATCGAAATTGGCAAATCTCATCCGTGAAACGTCTACGGACACAGTCTCAAAAATAAAATTCTTGGGAGAAATATCTCAACCGTTCAAAATAAATACAGGTGTAAGACAAGATGATGGTTTATCCCCAATTCTTTTCAACTGTGTCCTGGAGGAAGTAGTGAGAATTTGTAATTAAAAATTAAAGGAATGTAAAATATCACCAATCGTGTTGGGAAGAAGGAACAAACGTACTGAAATAAACTGTTTGGCATTCGCAGATGACTTTGGTATACTTTCTAAACATCTGACATCTGCAGTAACACAAGTTAATTTTTTAGTGGACATAGCCAGTAGAACAGGCTTAAGAATTTCTGCAGAAAAAAACAAATTTCTTACAAACATTAGAAATTTGCCGAAATTCCTGGTAACAGATATTGGCCGAATAGATAGGGTTCGAAAATTTAAGTATCCATGAGAAATAATTCAAGAGAATGGTTTAGAAAAATCTGCTATAGAAGAAAGGATTTATAAGATGGAAAGGGCATATGATATAACTAAAGATGTTTACAATAAAAAGTGCACATCTAAATATGCAAAAATACTGCATTGCAGTACAATAGTGAAGCCAGAATGCCTATATGCAAGTAAATGTCTAGCATTGAATTCTAAAATTGGAAACTAATATTGGACAAACTAGAAATATTGGAAAGACGAATTATTAGAAAAATATTAAGCTCACGAAAAAATCAGTACTTTGGAAATTAAGAAGTAATGATGAAATATATCAAAGTATATAAAATATAATAGAAACAATGAGAAAAATGAGACTATTATTTTTTTAACATTTATATAGAATGGACGACAATAGGTTAACAAAGCAGGTCTTCAAGTCTGTGAGGAAAGAAGTCAACATCAAGTTGGATTAAAGAAGTCCAAAAGGATTTAGAGAAAATAATATACACGCCGAAGAAGCAATTGAAAGAGAAGTTTTTCGGGCAAAAGTGTTAAAAATGGAAGGAGTCCAGGGTAGGAGAGAGAAAAACACATGTTTAAAGTGGACTGAAGACAGGAAGGAGCGACACAGTGAAACGATGAAAGAATATTGGAGAAAAAGAAAATAACAAAGAATAAAGAATTGAAATTGGCATGTGGTCCGATAAAAAAAATTTAAAAATTGAGTAAACTCCTAATCTGTAAAAGAGTCCACACTATACGGATTGGTATTTGTTAAAATTAGTTGAATCAGATTATAACTTTGTAATAAAAGCCAAGAGAAGATATCAATCTATAAATATCCGTTACATAAACGTTTTTCTCTGTACATATTATATTGTGGATCTACGTCAGCATATTAGCAAGAGGTAGACATTTATTGGCGTATAAATCAAACACGGTGTATACAAAACATTGCGAACACATGTGCCGCTCGATTGATGCTACAGCTTTAATGCAGGCAGAAAGTAATAAGACTGCCTTTGACTGCGATGTACAACAGTAATTATGTACAGCCTTGTGATTTACGATGATGGGTATTAAAAATGATAAAATACTTTATCTCTTGATGTAGCAAACGGGGGCTGTTTCACGAGGTTGAGTGGACAGAATTCTTCAACGTAAATTTGATACGCGCGTGCGCAGACACAGAGTAGAAATGTTCTGTATTGAAATCGGATATAACGACCTAGCTGTTACAGTCACTAATAAACTGATTATTGTTTCCCCAGCTAAAATGTAAAATTAAATTTTTTTGTATGATTACTGACTGTGGCAAGACGTATTTCCAAGTAAATTTTATATTATGTTACCACAAGGAAAGATGCATCTGGAGAGACCTCGTAACAGGTGGTTTGATGCCATAGACCGGAGAAGTTGACGTCTTATAAGCCATGGAAATGGGATACTGGAAAAGGTGTTATTGGCTTACAAAGTAAGATGGGATTAAAAATGAAGAAATAAGAGAAATAATGACTATTATGTAATAGTATAAATGACACGATTGCCACAAAAAGATTAAGATGGTACATGTCTGTGTGCCGTATGGGTAATGAGAAATGGGCAAAGAAGTAACTGGAATGGACCCTTCTTAAAACAAGAAAAGAGGGAGGCCGCAAAAGACTTTGATGAAGGCATAATGAATGCAATGACAGAGAGAAATCTGAAGGATGTTGATTGGAAAGATCGTCAAGTTTGGACGAATAACGAATTTAAATGTTGTTCCAATTGTAAACACACACACACAGTAGAAATTTCCTTATAGTAATATTGGATATCATCATCTACCGACCCTGGAACAAGTTAGCAATTTGGATACCTGGCCTACAGTGTGTCTTATAACGCAAGCAACGACGTCGTGAAGTCACATAAGTTCAAACTTATGTGTGGGATTATCAGGCGAACCCTTAAGTCAGCAAGTAAAGGAACACGCCTAAAATTCTACAAGGTGGTGGCTTTGCCCTCACTTCTTTATGGGTCTGAGAATTGAACTTCAACGAAAGCCCAGGCCAGTCGCATCCAAGCGATTGAAATGAGATTTCTCAGGCACGTGGCAGGGTATACTCTCCATGATCATAGAAGAAACACAGATATACGGCAGGAACTGAATAGTATGAGTGTACTCGACAGGATCGCCCAGTATCGGCTGAATTGGTGGGAACATCTTTGCCGAATGGATGACTGCCGCATCAGCAAACAACCATGGAACTATAAGCCGAAGGGACGGAGAGGTGCGGGACGTCCGAGGAAGCGCTGGAGTGAGCAGCTTTAATCTTTGCCTATTTGAGACCAGAACAAACCATCCTTGGTTTAATCCTTGAAGAAGAAGGCGAAGATGAAGAAGAAGAAGAAGAAGAAGAAGAAGAAGAAGAAGAAGAAGAAGAAGAAGAAGAAGAAGAAGAAGAAGAAGAACAAGATGATGATGATTATGATGGTGATGACGATAATCGACAGGACGCGACATTCGACAAGACAGATTTTCCGACAAATTGTATATTATGTTACACAATGTTCAATAAATGTTGAGGCCTCGTATGAGGTAGTTGTTTGATGGGATAGACTGGAACAGTTCACGCATCGCCTAACTCGTGACAGAAGCAGCAGAAGAATGAATTCAGAATTTGAGATTCTATTTCGGTTGATGATCATGTATAGAACATTACAGAACTTATGCAGCAAAGTTCAGCAGTCGCCAACAATGCGTTTTGTAAGTTTAATCGTTTCTAGCATATGACCTACTGTAGTGCTTAGTGTAACATTAGTGGGATTCTGTATTGTGTCGGTAACAGGTGGACGGGATTACCAGCGTGTGTCAGCATTAGTTACACAAGCCTACAGTATGTGATTGACTCAGCAACTGATATGTGATTACATATAGGGCTTATATGCCTATACCCTTGCGCAAACATACATACACTATTGACACAGTCAACAGATTAGTGTCGACCAGCTGACAATATTGTTATGAGGTTCACTTGGATTTTAATCTTGGAAGAAAGGAATTAATTAATACATGCTAAGAAAGTGATATTCATGTTTTTATTCATACTTATACAAAAATTGAACAGAGTTTACAAGGAATTTAGATTACAAATATAATACGAGGGGTGGCTGATAAGTAAAGCACAGTTCCATGTAACTCGCAAACGATAAGGGTAGTAAAATGAAACAAATATCGAATAAAAATAAATTTTGTTTTCTACAAAAACTTACATTTATTTTTCCACGTAGTCACTATTTACAGCTACACATTTCTTCCAACGGTGAACCAGCTGTCTCATCCCGTCAATGAAGAATGCCGGTGGTCTTGTCTAGATCCACGACTTCACTGCGTCTTTCAGTTCCTCATCAGTGAAATGAATTGATGAATACCTGAATTCCTGCACGTATTAATGAATACCATTAATATCCTTCTTTAAATGCGAAAAAAGTGAAAATCGCAGGGTGCCATAATCTAGTAAGTATGGAGAGTATGGAATGGTTTCAAATTTCAAGTTCACAAGAGCCTGGGAGGTTCCACGCGATGTGTGCGTGACACCCACCACGAACAGATTTTACGTTAGCCCAGTTCTGCAATAATGCCCAGTTCTTTCGATATGCCTATCCGGTTGACGATGCGTTGCTGTGTGATGCGACGGTCATTTTGAATAAATTCATTCATCTTCGTTTGGTGCTTCTCATCAGTCACAGAAACTGGTCGACCACTGCAAGGTTCATCATCAATATTCGCTTTACCAGCTTCCGATGCACGAACTACTCACGGTACTTCGGTCAGCAGTTTCATTAGACGGCGATTAATGTCACTATCGTTCACTTTTTCAGCTGTTAAAAACTCAATCACTGCACGTTGTTTTAGACGCGTTGACATAGCTGACGTACTCGACTCCATAACAATGGCGACTGACAGAAAACGAGAAGGAGTTGTCAACGAGACTTATGACGTTTGTAATACAAGAATGTCGCTACAAGATGGCAGCACGAGTCGTGCTGTACATTTGTTTGTTTTCCCGTTATATGCGACTGTGCATTACTTATCAGCCGTCCCTCGTAATAATCTTATCAATCTTCAATCATTACAGTTTAAAATCAAGTTGAAGGTCTCTCAAAAGATTGCTTTTCGTGGCACGCTCTTGACGCCAGTGAGTAACTTTGAACATCTGGTCTATAATGTTTCTTATAACGCAAAATATGTTGTAGCTTCAAATTAAATTGCACAAGCTTACAGGATATATTTTAAGAAATGTTTATTACTGTACAAATGGGTATTCTACCAGAACAAGAGATCCGGGGAAATTTTCAAAAATTAGAGCAGCCAAAAGTTATTTTAGTGCTTTTCTAGTCTTCCCTAATTTCCAGAAAACAAAACATTCGTCTTGATAAACTACGTATTTTTAGTTTAGTACAGTACAACAATTTTTGGATTTTTCTAAAACTGTCATAAAGGTTTTTAAAATACAAAAGTATATTTGTCAAAATTTAATTTTAATGCATTTCTAGTCTTTAAATGTTTAGGAAATGCTTTTAAAAATGTATCTGCCAAAACGTAACTTTATCAATTCTTGGATTTTACCGATTTATCGGTTTTATTAAGGCACATTTCCCAATTTTATTACAACACTATTTAATTTATTGCATATTTTGTGTCTGGTTGCACGTTGAAATATACACTGCAAGCTTAACCACACCTATAGGACTATCAGGAGAAGTTAGGTATCAAACACCTGCCTTGCATCTACAAGAGGTATTTGTTAAAATTTATATATTTATAATTTTATAATATTTATAATTTCTATACAACTGTAATACCAAACAAATTAAATTGTTTTTGTCTGAAGACTGCGGCAATCCGGGTAACATTAACATAAATTAGGCTAGGTGGCGCTAACATGAGGCAATGTCGCACCTCAGTAACCGCGA
Organism: Magicicada septendecula; assembly: GCA_034769895.1. Taxonomy (NCBI): domain Eukaryota; kingdom Metazoa; phylum Arthropoda; class Insecta; order Hemiptera; family Cicadidae; genus Magicicada; species Magicicada septendecula. The sequence goes on from CM068369.1 coordinate 561,252,735, forward strand.
CAATGTGACTCAGTCATTATTGTACGCTTACTGTACCCAGAGATTTATGCGCCGCATCTAGTACCTTGACAGTGTAACCTTGACTCTTAAATTACCGCCGAGCTAACGAGACTTTAGCAACTGTGTCTCCAGCAAAGATTTATTGCACCAAAGTTTAATCTAATGTCTTACAACTAGTTTACCGTTTGTAGGTGAACTTACTGAGTTGGTAAGAAAATTATTTGATATTCAAATGTAACTTATTTGTGTTTGTGTGTGTTAACAGATTAATGATCTAAAATATTCGGATGATTCAATAATTCAATTCAACCCTATCAAGCTCATTTGTTTTTTTCTGGGTTAAGCAAATACATCAATTATTTCATGTCTAATTAATAAACTTGTCCAGTTTTGTTAGTTTAGTTACGAGACATCTTAACACCAACTTTGTCACTACTTATTGCCACACTGCTAAATACTTCGTTCTTGACGAGGCCTTTCGGTGTCTCCACCAAATTCAGGTCTTAAACGACCTAAGATGGTGGAGACCTGAATTCCACTTCAGGAATTCGTTCAACAATTCAGGAATTCAGAACTTCGTTTAAGACCTGAAGATGGTGGAGATCGAAAGGCCGAAAGGCCTCGTCAAGAACGAAGTATTTAGCAGTGTGGGAATAAGTAGTGACAAAGTTTGTATTAACTTGTGTTATTTGTTATAATCACAAACAGAAATAACACTGTTGCACATCACTATAAATAAAAATCCCTGATTAGCACTTTTAAGCTTCACAGCTCATCATCAGATCGGAAATAGATATTTCCGAATCAGAAATCGGATATTTCCGCTCTGTTGATGAGCTGTTAAGTTTGATAACGTCTATCGTAAATTTTATTTATAGTGGTGTGCAACAGTGTTATTTCTGTTTGTAATCTTTTAGTGATTGATAATTTGAATCAAACCTTAAAACCAATGAGAAGTTTCATTTAAGACAGTTTAATACATACAATTACATCCAAAATTTTTAAAACTGTTCTTTGTCCTACCGGTCCCAGGAAATAAACTGTGAGTGTGAGCTAACCGTGTTTTGCGAAAACCACGTATGGAGTTTTACAATCATACTTCAGAATAAAATGGTAAGCAAAAGATTGTTAGGACAAAGAAAGGTTTTACAGAATTTTGTATGTAAATGTATTTACTAGACTGTCTTAGATAAAACTTCTCATTAGTTTTAAGATTGGACTGCGGTCAATTGCGACCAAGTTGTATAAAATCCGGTCAGTTGCGACCGACGTGGAAATTTGGACCCGGACAGTTGCGATTTGTTACACCAAAGTTTCATCTAATATCTCATAACTAGTTTACGGTTTGCTGGTGCATCAACTTAGACGTATAGAAAATTCATTTTTGTAGATAATTGAAGCTTTAATGTGAAGCAATTATATTTGTTGTATGCACAACAGGTTAGTGTTCTAACACATTTCAGTGAATTATTTAAAAAATAATTTAACTCATTTACCTGAAACAAGTTAGCAATTTTAAATACATGGGCTACAGATTGTCTTATAGTGTATGCAACAACGATGTGAATAAGTTAAACCTTAATGTGCGGGACCATTAGGCTAACCCTTAAGTCATCGTGTAAAGGAACACGCCTAAAATTCTACAAGGTGATAGCTCTTTCCACACTTCTTTATGGGTCTGAGACTTGGACTTTACCGAAAGGCCAGGCCAGTCGCATCCAAGCGGCTGAAATGAGATGTCTCAAGCACGTAGCAGGGTATACTGTCCATGATCATAGAAGAAACACAGATATACGGCAGGAACTGAATATTATGAGTATACTCGACAGGATCGCCCAGTATCGGCTGAATTGGTGGGAACATCTTTGCCGAATGGACGACTGCCGCATCCACAAACAACTCTGGAACTATAAGTCGAGGGGACGGCGAGGTGTGGGACGTCCGAGGTGAGTGACGAGCGCTGGAGTGACCAGGTCTAATCTTTGCCTATTTGAGACCGGAACAAACGATCCTTGGTTTAATCCGCGAAGATGATGAATTTAACTCATTTATTTTTTCTGCATTATGCTAATACTTTATTTCTTTAATGAGTCATTATTAAATTCAATGAAACCTTAAGACTAATGAAAAATTTGTACGTAGGCCAAATTAATACATAATTTACATTTAATGTTGTCCGAAAATATTCTTCGTCATAAGGTTTTCTCCTTACGATTATATTCTTCAGGCTTCTTCTCGTTCAACGATCAATCAGTGTATTGGTATCCAGTGTGGTTTATTCTTTGCGTTCGTCTTCATATCAACATATTTCTGTAACCATTATCTTCCATGGCTTACTGTAACGGGACTTCCTCTGTATCGCTTTCCTTTTAGGATTCCTTCAAGTCTGAGAAAACTTTTCCGTCTTGGAATATGTGCGCTTCTCTATTGTATACACTTCCAAAAGGCATTATGATCTTCTACTGTTTGAAAAATTACTTCTTTGTTTGTTCACTCTGTCTCTTCAGATAATCCTTATTATACTCCTGCAGTAACGCAGTTCAAATAACATTAATCTCTTCCTTTCCTATCATTGCTGTTGTTCCTTTGGTTTCATGTTCGTGCAAGGCAACACTTCAAACAAATGCATTTAGTAACTTTACTCTGAAGTATGAATTGTAAAACATCATACATAACCACTTGCAAAACAAGATCATCTGATACTTGAGAATGTACTTTCTCAAACATGAAAATTGCTTACCTTCATTCATCTACAGTCCGTAAGACAATCTCGCAGATCTTAAGAAAACGTCGATGAAAAAGACCAAGAATAAGGAAAAAGCAAGAATGAGAAGACGAAGAAGGAGGAAGAGGAGTGGTAGGAGGAGAAGTAGAAGAAGAAGAAGAACAAGAAGTCACAATTAAAAAGTAGGCAAAGACGAAGAGATGGAAGAGGAAAGAGGAAAAAGTTTCCTTGCATTACTGAGGACGTTAAAACGCAAATAAAGGTAATTTTTACTTATTTCTTTTTGTTTATCTCTGTACACCTGAAGGTAGGAATCGTGTACTGCAATTTATCCTAATATTAAATGCTTGTACAGTCTTTTGTCGTTCTCAGTAAAGTAAAACGTTTTTATGTTACGAGTAAATAGAAAGCAGAAAGTAGGTCAGAAAAGACTACAGTAGCTCTTATCTTTTGTTTTTTAGGATCTGATCGTTGCTTATATTTTAGAAGTAGAGCGCAATAAATTTTCTTAGCTTTATCCATCCCCCTGCGTAAAGGTAAAACCAATGAATTGTAAACAAAAAAAAACTATTGGCACTGTAAAATATTTATTCAACGGTAATCTTACGATAACTGTAAATCTGTATGTAGCACTTTGAAAAATCCGTAGTGTGGGCGAACCGGCACAATGGTAGCGTCTCTGACTCATAATCACAGTGTTGCTTGCTGCCGATGTGGTGAGATCGAGTCAAGGTCACGGCTCGATTTGCTCGTCCACCCGCACGTACGCGGACAAATAATACGTACATCTTCTCTGGCATACCCGGGCCAGATAAGTAACAAGGGCACACAATATATACTACACACGTAAAGAACACTCTTCCCCCCCTCCACACGACTTGCCACCGGGCGTGGGTTAAAGGGTTGGCTAATATCTCTTAGGCTGGGGTGGGGCGTGAGTTCTATCACGGCCGTAGGGCGCAACAGGTCTATGACCTAATGTCTGAAGTGGAGAAGAAGAAGAAGATTAATATAATTGTCATTCACCACTAACCCCTCGATATAGGTTTGTTTAAAGATCTCGAAATTGCATCCACTACCTTCGTAATAAAAATTCGTACGTAAAATTAAAAATAAAATTCCGTTTATACAGAGCCGTAGTAGAGTCGATTGTAATGACAAAGCTAAAATGTCGAGGTGTTACGGAATAAGGAATCATTGTTCAATAAGGTGCTCTAATGGTTTTTATGGTAATGGGCCTCCGAGATTCCTTGCGGCACACTGCGATACTGCTGATAACGCTTAAATTACATAAACTAAGTACAAACGTTAGGTCTTCCATGTCGTTCTATCGCTCTGTTTCTTCTTTTCTTCTTCTTTTCAACCAAAAGGTTAGTGGGCTAGCAATTTTATCAGTTCTGAAGTCAGTCAATTAATTAACACACATCTTCTTCGCTCCACCATCTCATCCATACACTTCTGTTTGGTCTGCTTCTTTTACTTCGCCCTGCCATCATTCCTTCGATCGGGCTCCTTTTCCTTTCCGCAGTGGTATTAACCGGAATCCTTCTTTTGTCTATTCTCTTTATTATGAACTTCATTAAAAACTTCTCATTAGGCATTTTTTCTGTGCAGGATATTCTTAAGACCCTCCTTGAGCAGCACGTCTCGAAGGCTTCAAAATAGCTCCTCCACAATTTCCTTAAAATACGAGTTTCTGAACTATATAAACATATGCTCCAAACGAAACATTTTATGAATTTGTCCTACATTTCTAAAGGTACCGGTACGTTTTTGGATTCTAGAAGAGCAGTTTATTGGATAGCACTGTTTACCGATTAGCATTTCATAATGAATCCTTACCGTCAATATTCCCACTGACATTTTAATATAATTATGTGTAAGATCGTTGTCATCATCATCATCATCACCACCATCAACACCACCACACCACCACCACCACCAACCAACTGGTAACTACGTGCAGTAGTGAGACGCACAGCTGAGGGGGAGTCGTGTGTGAGTGTGTGCTGTTCCTTACCTCGTGTAGCTATGCCAAACAAGACCAATGTATTACTATTCATAACGGGCAGGCAGACAGTCGCGACCTTGACTCGATACCACAACCGCAACGTAACCGTTGACATTTTGAGTCTCGTACATAATACCTAATATGATTAACAATAATTATTAATATCATCATTACCACTCCAAGGATTAGGTCTTAGACCTGTTCCGGAATCCATCTCCTCCAGTGTCTACCGACATCTCTCTTGCCAGTAGGGTGATAACGCAAGGCAGCCACAGGTAGACGGATATCAGGCATGCGATTCAATTGTTCACACCATCTCTTTCTGTGGTCATCAATCTTCTGATGCAATGATACAAAGTTTAAATCGCGTCTAATATCCTCGTTACTTTTCCGATCCAAGAGATCCACTTGGTTTCTCTTAGAAATTTCATTTTGGCTGCCTGAAAGCTCTCCACGTTTCTTTTACCAAGAGTCCATGTCTCACTAGCGTACAGGAATGTGGGGACAGCCACAGTTTTATAAAATTTAATTCGGGTATCCTTCCGTCTTTTATTTTTCAGGTACCTATGAATTGTTCCAAAGATGCGTTTAAATTTTGTTAGGTAATAAATATAATAATCCAATAATAATCAAGTATAGCGGTAAGAACAGTTCAGTTACAGCCAATCAGTGCCGTTTAACAATTAGACGTGACAGATAATTACCGCCGAAATTGTCAGTTTTGCCAAAACTACGGAAATTTGATTAGTTTGCCCAGTACAGTTGATTAACGGTTGACAGGTTACCCCTATGTAGTTTCTGCTATTGCTTTGTACTTAATGAGTAGATCTGTACTGCTTGCCGATTAGAACAGTTCACTAAACAGTTGGCACGTTCCTAATAATCACCAACCTGCAAGCTTTGATCACCGAAATCTATTCCGACGTTTTCCTGCTACCATCAGTCCCGCCTAACAGCTGTGCAAATTTTACAATCCCAAAGATATTTTTCAACATTCTGCCACATTCACGTTTATTTTAATTCGATTGAACGTGACTTTATTTTCAAAACTATATAAAGATAAATTACAATTACATCGGTTACCATTCATGTTCTAAGTTCCAGACTGTTGAAGAGTGGCAAATTCATTTCTCTTTTTGTAAAGGGGCAAGGAATAACACTGAATTCTGCTTGCAAATTTCGATAATTTTAAGATTTGTGTTCCATTTATACTTAAATTTTACAATTACTTGATGTTCACTGAACTACCTTACCCCTGCGACTACTTGAACAAACACACGCGTGCTCGCTCACACCCTCTTAACACATGTGTACCCTCTAACACATTTTTTGTGTTTAATTATTCTTACCAAAACTTTGAGAATAGGCTAATCGGGTAAAACAACTGTCAGAATTTAACAATACATTTTGTGAAAATACAATCACTGCGCGCTTTCATCACCAACGTCATTAGCTCCTAACCAGTGGCCCCACCAAACACTATTGTCTTCTACAAACGTCTTTTTTGTTGCAATGTCCCATAACCTGTACATTTGTTACTTTTTCCACCCACTTTAACATTTCCGGTAATACCACACTTCAAACGCTTCTGCTGCTCGTTTTTCAGCTTTCCCAATTGTACACGTTTCGCTTCGATATAGAGTTAGTCTAGAAAATATATAGCTTTTCCTTAATTTCTAATCTAACGTTTGACAATTTGATTTGTTGGTTATTAAGTTGTGCAGAAATAAAAAAATAGAAAATATGGTGTATTATGCCAATAGCAGACTACTAAGGAGCAAACTCATTAGTTGCAACACAAAAATGAAAATATATAAGACACTTATCAGACCAGTTGTTACTTATGGAGATGAGACATGGATATTGTCAAGAAAGGTACAAGTAACAGCAAGATGGTTTGAAAGAAAGGTCGTTAAGGCGTGTTTATGGCTCGGTTAAAGAAGATGACGAATGGAGAATAATAAATAATCATGAGATAGATGAGGTATTGAATCATGAGGACATCGTAAGATTCATAAAGGCTCTTAGGTCGCCTAGAGGGGATGGATGACCAGCGTTAGCTAAAGAAAATCTTGAGGGCGCAAGTCTATAAAAGCAGAAAGGATAAGATGGTTGGATGATGTGCTAGACGACCTCAGAACAATGGATGTGACAGATGATACTGATATGGAAATGAACAGAAGACGGGGTAGATTGGTATTGCAAGCCAGGACTCACTTTGGGCTGTAGTGCTGAAGAAGAAGCAGATAAGGAAATACTTAAAAGGTTTTACAAGTGTACATATCGAAGTATTTATACACACAAATCATCTTCATCATAATCAACATCATCATCATCATCATCAGCAGCAGCAGCAGCAGCAGTAATATAGTTATTATTATCAGCATTTATTATAAAATACCTGTATTACTGGCGTCTCCCAACTCACACTCTTTCTCTCTTAGTATTATCAATCACTCGAGTGGTTTATATGGTCCTTCAGTTCCACATAACCTAAGCTGCCAATAGCTATGGCATCTCACATTGTCAAGAATTTACCTCAGACATTTCCACTCACTGCGCTCTCTATCACCAATGCCAGTCCAGGATGTCCTGACTCTAGCCCTACCAAACAGAAATATAAATAATGTATGACCATTTTACATTCACTCTGTGCTATGGTAATAGGTTTTGCCCACACTGATACAGTGCTTAATCACTTTGTAAAAAGTCTGTGAAAACTTACGCTCCCATTGCAAAATATGCTTCTAATACAAGACGATAATAACATATCCTTGGTCTTCCATCACATGGTCTGTAGCACAGATTAGGAGGATTATTATTATATGTGTCTTCTCGTTACACATCTCTACAAAATTCTTTCTTCTACCATCGTTTCTATAACCCATTCAGTTGTTATTTTTTTACTTATTTTAAAATTTTCTTCCAAGCATAACAATAGTGGACCACATTTCCGCTGCTCCTAAATGTTAGTTAGAAATTTTTATTTGTTTATGGGCAAATTAGCGAAGTTATTTTATCCCAAATCTAAAAATGTTTGTTTTTCGACTCATATTTTTTGTGTTTTACACAGTTTTCCTTAGAAACTAATTGTGAGCTCTGGAACGTCTTTTTTTTCAATTTTTCAGATCGAAAAAACCACTTAAGAAACCACTTATTTACCCTTTACTTTATACCCTACGAATTTCAGTATGGAGTCATTTTACCGTGGGAGTAGAAATCAGGGCGAACCGGTTCGCGAGCCGTAACTCGCTAACGAACCGTTTAACGACCTATGTTTGCTGCCAGAGATGTTGGGATGCGGGTCGTGAGACGTCCCAATGGTTTCCTAGTACCGAGCCTCCGGTAGGGGCTCCTACCTAGTGGGCCGGTCCAGACGGAATCTTAATTAATTAATTAGTGGCCGCTACAACGGCATGCCCGTACTAGGCCGTTCTAGTATAGTATTTGCCGAGGCCGTTTCCAAGAATCACCTGGACGTGTAGGTACTTGCCAAGGCCAGCTATGAGTGGGTTTGCCTCGGTCCTCGCAGCTCGGACATAAAATTTACGTGCAAGTCGCCTTACGGTGTCATCCAAGGAGCGGACACCGAGTCCTCTTCCCAAAAGTCGAGAAGGGAACCGATAGGGGGCTTTGGCCACTAGTCGAAGACCCCTATCGAGAACGCTTTGCAACTTTCTTTTATGAACGGTTGCGAGGTAACCCCAGACGGGAATAGCGTAGGTAATGATCGGCAACAGGTACGCGTTGACGATCAACTTAACCAGGTTGCGGGTCATAGCCTTGTTGACAAGTATCGGAAACAGTTGCGCGAGACGAGCGGACGCTCTCTTTCGCATCGTCTCAGCGTAGGCACGCCAGGTGAGCCGACGATCAAGGTTGACACCGAGGTACTTAACTTCTCTCGACCAGGGCAAATACGTTCTACCGAGTCTCACTCGTCCTCGTGGTTCTTTCCGGCGCTTTGAGAATAGCACCGCGAGCTCTTGGTTTCGTTGACGGCAACTTTCCAGCTTTCCGTCCACGTTGTATACGCATCGAGTGCGCGCTGAAGTCGTATTATAGCCCTGTCAGCGTCCCGATCGGCGGTATAGACCGCCGTGACGTCAGCAAACATGGCCATCTGGACTCCAGGCTCTCTGGGTGCATCGTTGACGAACACGGAGAACAGGAGAGGCCCTAGCACGTTACCTTGAGGTACCCTGGCTGTAATGCGTCTCTCGGAAAAGACGTGGTCGTCTATTCTCACGCAGAAAGTCCTCTCCGTCAGAAAGCTAGCAATCAAGCAAAGGTAGCAATCTGGGAGCTGGATTTCCCGGAGCTTTAATAAGAGCCCGTCATGCCAGACACTATCAATGGACATCTCCACATCTAGGAAACAGGCGACACTGAGACCGGGGCTGTGCGGGACGAAGGGCTTGCCCGTCGCCCGCTCGTGTAGTACGTTCCGAGCTTCAGTAAAAGCTCCTGCCGTAGGGACTACAGACAATCTGGATTTAGGGTGTGGCCTGCTACCGGCCGTGAGAAACAGGCGACAGTCTGCGCTTTCCGACCTATGTCTTGTGACGGCAGCGGTATGCGAACATCTTCTCTCCGGTACCAGGGGCGAACACAGCGAGCCAATCGGGGATCAGCAGCCGAGACATGACAACTAACGTGCTCGGAGCGAGTCAATCAGCGATCCCGGTTAGTGTATAAAACCAGCGTAGGTAGAAAATTTTGGCGTCTGCCCCCATAAACCAGCAAGACCCTACCCCTTCTCATACCCAACCACCCCCGCCACCGCAAACCCAAACTTTATTAATCCTTAAACATACAAAGAATCCCAACAACCCAATCTTCCTCTCCAACCTTATCAAAACCAAGTGCCCAAAACTTCGGCTTCTCCGCAACTTCTACTCGCCCAAAGACGCCATCACAACACTGCACTTCTCATCCCTAGCAGACCTCCAATTATTCTGCAACTCTATACCGATGACCACCTTCGGCCCAAACGCCGCATACAGGGCATTCCAGACTACGCAACCTACACAGAAACCCAAAGACCCCTAAAAAACCTCTAAAAACCCTAGTCGTCCGTGGAGTCGCCAAGGATATCGACATATTAGACTTCCAGGAAGCTTTGGAAGAGGACAAGCGCCTCCACATAGCTTTCTGTAGGCGAATTATGTCGGACCAGGTCCGACGGGGCTAATCCATATCTTCAGCCACGACACAGAAACCATTTATTACCGACTGAAGGCGCCTCTTTCGCTAGTAGACATTACCGGACGGAAGAGTCCAGACAGACTGAACGACATATCCCATGTCCCCGATGTCACCTTTATGACACCGCCTCCTCCTGCTCATACCAACCCCGTTGCCGCGTATTCGGACACAAAACGCCCACTTCCCTCTGCCCCCATACCAACCACGACTTTAGCTCGCCGTTCTGTGCTACGTGCAACTACTCAACCGACCACTTCACAGGACAAACAAAATGCCTGGCCGAAATACCCAAAGCGAACACCTGTCCCTGCCTCTCAAGCCCCAGTCGTACCCACAATACCCGTAACACCACCTAAAGCTAACCCAAGGAAACCGCAGCCGACAGACTTTCCCTCCCTCAACTCTGCCATCGCCACCGCCTCTGCACCCTCACAACCTGCCCCACCCTACCTCAACCACCCGACGACCAAACCTCCGACGCAGAAACAACACCCGAATCCCCGAGCGTTCCTCCTACTTCCGCAACCATCGACACTACAACCATCCTCGGTCTCTTCCAGTCGATGATGACTGACGTCCAGAAAATGATTACGGACATGACTCGCTCGGTTTTTGACGCCCTCATTGCGGTCATCTACAACGTAACGGAACCACCATCGCATACTAAATTACGGACTAGTGTTAACCAAATTACTAAAAGACTCTTCGACACTAGGATGCTATTCAACCGTACCCCCGAAGTACTTACGATCCTTCATTCCAAGTGTCCAAGCGGTAAGCTTCGATGGGAGAAGACGGCAGCGTAATCCACAAGAACCATCTGACCCTAATTCATCTCAACGTTCGCAGCCTCCGGGCTCGACGCGATGAACTCTTACACTTTCTGCAGGAAACACATACAGACGTCGCCACTCTCAATGAAAGCTTCCTAACTGCCAGACATCGCCTGTTCTTCCCGGGCTATACCCTCTTCCGGCAGGACAACGCCTATCACTCGGGGGGAGTTGCGATACTAGTTTGTAACTCACTCCGAGCACACGTAGTACCTATACCAAACAGCCCGACCGACTCGCTTCTGGTCGAACTAAGCTTCGCAAACTCACCTCCCCTCTTCTGATCGGAGTACAGAAGACTCTCAAATGCTGTCAAGTTCGCCATAAAAGACTTTCGCTCTTCCCGCATTGAGAGCCTATGTATTTCAGTACAGGATTCCTTTCACACAGACACACCCCGCTTCTGGAAGCAAGTCAAACGACTACACAACTCGCCCAAAGCTGATACCCCACTCCTGTCAGACGACCGCCTTCTTGTCAGCGTCGAGGAGAAGGCTGCTGCCTTTCGGGACTCTCTCCAGTCTATCCATAGCCACCCCGTCAGCCCGGACTTTGACGCAATCGCCGAACACTCCATATACACTTTCTTAGCTAACCACGCTGACTGACCTCATCAGCCCTTACGACGTCCTGAACGCAGACCACGACCATCCGCTGGAGCAGCCTATCGACCCTGACGACATCAAAAACAGACTTACTAAGTGTCGAAATACTGCCCCCGGTCCCGACGGAATACCAAATCGCATATTAAAAGCACCCACAACACTGCCTTAGAAGCACTTGCGCATCTCTATACCGCAAGTCTCCTCCTCGGATACGTCCCACGGGCCTGAAAGCACGCCCATGTCCCCGACATGTTCCCCAAACCGCTCAAAAACGCCAGACTTCCGTCGAATTATCGCCCGATTTCTCTTACCCCTGCAATCTCCAGGCTTTTTGAGAAAATCCTCGTCGCCAGGATACATTCCCATCTACAAACTCATAGCGTCCTCCCCAGGCAGCGCCATCCAGGACAACTCGGCCCGCAAACGCCCGACCACCTTAGCCTTACTCGACATCCGCAAAGCCATCGACTCTGTCTGGCACAACGGTCTCCGCTTCAAGATCCTCGTATGTCACTTTCCCCCAACCATAATCAAATGGGTATCCCAGTTCCTGGATGGACGCATTGCACATGTCCGAGTCCGCCAGCATCTCTCGGCACCCTTCCACCTCAATGCCTGTGTCCCCCAAGGCTCCGCCATTAGCCCGTTACTTTACATCATTTTTACCAAAGACACCACTCCTCCACCGCCGACTTTACCTTACCCATCAGCAGGCCTAGCCCAGTACGAAGACGATACTGCCTACTGGGTTTCAGCAGGCGTACACTGGCAAGTCACATCAAAATTTTAGCAAATCCTCGAGCCTTTCTTCGCCTACTGTAACACTTGGCGAATCAATGTAAACGCGGACAAAACCCAAATCTGTGTTTTTAACTCCACCGGACGCAACATAAATCATTTCTATAATACACCAGTCTGCGTAGGCCCCATTATCAGTACGCCCGAAGCGTGAATGCCCTTATCTGGGCGTCACGCTTGACTCCAAACTCACCTGACGACCACATATCAAAAGAACAACGACCATCGCCCGTACCAGCCTCCGTTCCCTCAGAACCCTCAGCCGACTTAACAACTGCTCCAGCGACTTACTAGGCCGCATCTACACTACCTGCATTCGTCCCACATCACGTATGCCCACCCAGTTCTCCTTACCGCCTCCCCTGCCTACTAAGATCTCCACTGAGTCACAGAACGACGAGCCCTAAGACTAATATACCGCCGACCACGCCTCACGAAGACCCCCAACGCAGTTCTGTATGCGGTAAACACCCACTTCCCTGACCTAGACTCCTTCCTCATTAAGTTGAACTGGAAGTATTCCCGCACTGCCTCACGCCGCACTTCCCTACAATCAATAGTCCCTTAAACAGAAATACCCTTAACTCAAGCACACCTTCCTACTTAATAAATCGCCTCCTCACAATAGCCAATGGTCCTCCCCCTCGACTCCCCCTCCGCCAGCGTCAAAGACACAGACACAATTAACCACACATACCAATCCCCCTCTAATGCTTCATTACTCCCCAGCGGTAGCGACTAGACACACACATGCAGCCTAAATACTCAACACTATGCTAAATTCCCCCAAACTCTAACACTCTAAGCCCTATCTTCGCACAACCTCATGAAATCACACAAACTAGTTCCTCACACTCACGTCCCTGCTTGTAATCCACAATTGTGTTCCCTCCGCCTACCTTGACGGCACCCTGTCGCCACCTAACAGCCCAGGGGACCTGCGTTACACGTCCCTGTCTTGGCCCCCCCCCAAAAGAACATCGAAGAAGAACAAAATAAATAAATATACCACCAAACACCCATAAAGGCCGCCTCCATCTGCCTCTCCCGTTCGCATATGGCTACCAACTACACTTGCACACAATATACCTTACAAGCAATACATTCCCATCTACGTGCCTCCGCCTCCTCAACGACCCGGTCAGCTGGCGTACGTCCCCCTACAATCCCACCCATACCCACACGGCTGAAGGCAGCTTACTCCAAAACAGCCCGAGTCCAACCATGATAGTCCGGTCCCAAAAAAAAAAAAAAAAAAATTGCGCACTCTTCATCGCCACGCCATCGGACGCACTTCATCTCGTCTCCTCTCTCGGACGAACGATATCGACGCGGAGTCAGCCGGAAGGAACGGCCGAAGAATAGAACCGGCGTTCCAGCCGACTCTACAACCGATGCCGAAAGAAGAGGAGAATTGCAGTGCGCCATGAACAGCGGGCGCAGCCGCCGAACATCTCAGCGCGGCACTACCAACATCAGCCTTCTCGCCACACGGTCCTTTTTACGGCCACCAAAAACACTAGAGTGTACGATTGGCGCCATTTGTCATGCGGCAAGCCTTTTGTCCGGTGATAGTTTATACGAACTTTATTTCTCATTTTTAGCTACAGAATCAGGTCCCGAGAGATTGCCGTGCGATTTTGAATCACCCTATAGATCAGTCATATTATATTGTAATGATATTATATTATATTACTACATCAATCCTATAAGATTATATAAATATTATACAAGAAATGTGTCATGCAAATGTGCTGTTTACTTCAATAACAGATGTTTCTTCCCCCGTGTAAAACGGGAAGAGTTTGTAATAAATTAAAACTTTTGTGCATATAATGAAAACAACGTTACGTAAGGTTGAAATTCATAACAGTCTTAATTATTAGTATGTTTCTGCTCTTTCCTCACGTCAGCTTCAACAATAATGGCGCAACACACAGACACAATTACGCCGTCATTGTCACTCTAATTGTTTGAAAGGCAACAATAATATCTCATACGTCAGACAATGGGGACGCATTGTGGTGCTAACGGGACTGAGTAAAAGCTCTCTTCTGTCTGACTGTAAGGAACAATTGAGACGGCAAATTAATTGTTTACAGTCGTAACTCAAAGGGCACATTTTGATATATGTGTGCTTTTGTAAACTATTGTTAAGACGGTCTCACGGATCGTCGTGTTCTACAGTGGAAACAAAATTCACCAACGAAGTCACTAATTACGACAACTTTAATTAGGCACATATAACAATTTGAAATCAACAACATACTCTCATACAATAATTCAAGTTAAATTTGTCTACACGCAATGATCATAAGTTTCGCACTCATTATAACACAGCAATCACTTTCCACAATCACTTGATCCGCACTCTACAATCTCGTCAGGTGTAACTAACTTCTAAGCTGTTGCAGATGTTGCAAGTCCCGCAGATGTTCCAGAATAATTTTCCATACTGCCGGTGGCGCGCCAACATAATTTGCGTAATTAAGAGTGCTCGAATAGTCTCGAAGTTACTTGTGTGGACGACCATAACACAGACGCCGCACGCTGGGCTAGCCGAGAAACGTGTGCAACTACGTAACCTGCCGACATTTCGAGAGCGTCACGTAATATTGGTGTAGCAGTATAGTGACGCTGTAAAGCATGCTCCAGCTTTAACTTTGAATATTTAATAAACCAGAGGAATTAAATTAGCAAAATATATACGAAACAGTAGAACAACTAGACAAAGTTTAACAATGTGCAATGTAGTCCTCATTGGTGGCTCGTGGGTCTGCACACATCTAATAGGAAATAAAATTCCTACAAGAAAGAATACCAAGAATGAAAAGTTCTACTGCTTTAGAGAACCGCAGAAGTAAGTAATCATTGTGCCTTAATAAACCGGCCGCTACGGCGTCTAGCTTCGAAACTAGATATTCTGCAATCTATTCCTTCGGCGTCCATGGTCCGCATTGTTATTGCTAAAACTACTATCCGGGTTGTAAGGTCGTGCGTGGTCTTCCATCTTCTTCTACAGACGTTTCGACCTCGCCTCTGGAGGGCATGTTCATTGTCAAAGGACTTAAACGCACTGACAAGGTGTCCGTCAGTACACCACAGTACTGTGGCAAAGGCTCTGTAGTACTATAGTACTGCCAGACGGACTCTGTTTCAGTGCGTTTAAGTCCTTTGACAATGAACATGGCCTCCAGAGACGAGGTCGAAACGTCTGCAGAAGAAGATGGAAGACCACGGCCTTACAGTCCGAACAGTAGTTTCAGCAACTAAATGTTCTGCGTTCAATTCCATAAAATCAAAGCGTGTTTTGTAGCCCCAAAATCGGTTCATACCGTGGAAATGAGTAGTCTACCTAATACAACATTTGTGGGATAATAATGAGGCGGGTGAAGCATAGTACAAGCCACCGTGCTTTCTTTGTGTCCCGAATAACTTGCAAAAGTAAGTCTGTACTGTCTTACACTTAGACTAATCGGGAGGTAAAAAAGAGAGCTGTTATTATTAATAAGAAATTATGGACGTTGAGTCTCGATATCGTAAAGGACATATCTTCTAGCCATACATGACAGGGCTTTTAACATACATGATTCATCATCATCATCATCATCATCATCATCATCATCATCATCATCATCATCATCATCATCATCATCATCATCATCATCATCATCATCATCTTGTTCTTGTTCTTGTTCTTGTTCTTGTTCTTGTTCTTGTTCTTGTTCTTGTTCTTGTTCTTGTTCTTGTTCTTGTTCTTGTTTTTGTTCTTGTTCTTGTTCTTGTTCTTGTTCTTGTTCTTGTTCTTGTTCTTGTTCTTGTTCTTGTTCTTGTTCTTGTTCTTGTTCTGGTTCTGGTTCTGGTTCTGGTTCTGGTTCTGGTTCTTGTTCTTGTTCTGGTTCTTGTTCTGGTTCTTGTTCTAGTTCTGGATCTAGTTCTAGTTCTTGTTCTAGTTCTTGTTCTAGTTCTTGTTCTACTTGTTGTTGTTGTTGTTGTTGTTGTTGTTGTTGTTGTTGTTGTTGTTGTTCTTCTTCTTCTTCTTCTTCTTCTTCTCCTCCTTCTTCTTTTTCTTCTTCAGCACGGATTAAACTAAAATTGGTTTGTTTCGGTCCCAAGCAGATTCACACTAGAGGTCTCCAGCGCTTCTTCGGACACCCGACACCTCTCCATCTTTTTGTTTTGTAATTCCATTGTTGTTTGGATATGCAGCCGTTATCCTTTTGGTTAAGATGTTTCAGCCTTTTAGTCGATTTTGGGCGATATACGAGTACACTTATAATATTCAACTCCTGCCGTACATCGACATTTATTTTGCGATCTTAAAGACTATTTCCTGCTACGTACCTTGAAATCTCCTTGAATTCCAGCCCGGGAATTTGTTAATGTTAAATTCTCAGACCCACAGGGAAGTGTAGAGAGGGCCATTATCTTGTAGAACTTCAGGCGTGTTTCTTTCCTGATGTTCCCGCACATATGGTTTGAAGTTGTGCGGATTCTTCACCACATCATTATTTGGACTGTGAGACACATTACAGCCCAGGCATTCATAATTACTGACCTGTTCCAGAACAGTACTGTGTACAATAATTTGTCTCGTATGGGATCACCGCCATGAAAAGCCATCATCTTGGTTTTCAATGTAGAGATCCGTAGTCTAAAACCCTTGGAGACTTGACTAAATGAGTAGCTTTGATTTGTGGTAAACCAAATAGCCTAACCACATGGAACACTGCGCGATAAAATTAATATCGCCAGTTTCAGTGCAAGTCATTCAGTTTCTGAAATCTGGTCGAGTTCCATTGTTAATATTAGAGCGGTTTTAGTTAAAGGACACTAATTGTTATTTGTGTTACCACTTTCTGGAATTATTTAATTTGATGACTGCTATTATTGCCTTTGAATAATGTGAATTGACTAATTCGGCGCATAGGAGAACTGTTGTAATTTGAATGATTTTTTCTTTCCAGTAAGATATCACCATCATCAGCTCCTCGGATTGAACCAAAAGCCACTTTTTTTACGGTCCTAATCAATCAAAATATAATACTGGTAACTGCAGCTCTCCTTGGGATGTCCCACACTTTTCCAATCTCTCGGCGTACAGTTCAGTGATTGCTTGGCGATAAGGCTGTGATGTCCCATCCGATGTTCGGTAATCGTGTCTAGTAAACTCAGAATATGCAGCAGTTACTGCCGTTTATCGATATTCTGTATGTGGTCTTGAAGAAAACACCTCATTTCTACCGCTCGAACCTTGACCAAGTGTCAAATTCCAAGTCTCGCATCATAAAGAAGTGTGAAAGATTTTTGCCCCTTGTAGAAGCGTATTAAGTGTTTGGTTGCTGACTTCAGAGTTCTCCTGATGCTTCTGAATGTGTAGTTGAACTTGTGCAGGTTAATCTGAAGCTAAATCATATCAAGGGGTTAGTGGTAAAACTACCGAATCCCAATTATTTTTCATTAAAAGGAATTTTCTTGTTTTTATTAATATATTTTTTTCATTTTCAAAAAGCTGTGTAATAAATAAATAATTATATTTATAATAAAAATTAACCTTGAAAGTCAGTTAAAGGTTTTGTTTGCACTTGGAAACCATTAATTTCAGTTTTCCATAAATTCACCTAAATAGACTTGGGTAACTTTGACAATAACCCCATGATAGTTTGTATTATAAGAAACAATATAAACGAGTTGTTCAGAGATACTGACTGAACAAAAAAATTGCAAACACAAAAAATTTTACGGAATCAGCTCTCAGAAAAGCCTTCAGATTGGTTTTAAACTGTAGATATTTATAAACCAACTTCTTTGTAAATTCCACTTAATTTTTATATAATTGTGAATAAAAACATGAGTATCAATTTCTCGGCATTTATTAATTTATTAATTTCTTCTAAGATTAAAATCAATGTGAACTTCATAACAATATTGCCAGCTGCTCGACACTAATCTGTTGACCGTATCAGTAGTGTATGTATGTTTGCGCAAGGGCCTATAAGCCCTATATGTAATCACATATCAGTTGCTGAGTAAATCACATACTGTAGGCTTGTGTAACTAATGCTGACACACGCTGGTAATCCCGTCCACCTGTTACCGGCACAATACAGAATCCCACTAATGTTACACTAAGCACTACAGTAAGTCATAAAGCTAGAAACGATTACACTTGCATAACGTATTGCTGGCGACTGCTGAACATTGTGTCAGTTCTTTAATGCTCCAAACATGGTCATCTACCGAAATAGAATCTCAATTTCTGAATATATTCTTCTACTGCTTCTGTCACAAATTAGACGATGCGTCAACTGTTTGTGTCTGCACCACCGAACCATCTCCTGCAAGGACTCTCCGAATGTCTTTAACCTTGTGACAACATAATAATTATAATGTTTATCGAGAAACCTGCCTTGTCGCATCCTGCTATCATGGAACATCATTGTACATTGTTGCTGGAAAAAACTTAAGCACTCTTTCAGTCCTTACAACCGGTAGATCACTATATCCGATATTACTGTACACAGATTTCTGCTGTGTGTGTTTGCAATTAGAACAGCATTTAAAGTTGTTTATCGCATCCTAACTTCCAAACTTTACGATCTTTCCAATCATCACCCTCCAGATTTCTGTCTGCTATTGCATTTATTGTGCCTTCATCTAAGTCTTTTGAGGTGTCTCGCTTTTACTTGATTTAGGAGGGGTGCTTTCTAGCAATTATTTTGGCTATATATCATTGCGCATACGGCAGACAGGCGTGAGCCATCTTAATCTTTTTTAACATTCATGTCTGGTTTGGTATCCAAGACACTTGTATCGAATTAGCAAACTAACCTTTAGTAATCCGCCGTGTGACTTCAAGTAGATTTTGTTACTACGCGTTTCGGAGCATACGCTTCATCACCAGGTAAATTCAAATAAATTAAATCACTCTTTCGAGTTTGTCACTAATTAAAATTCTACTGAGCATATGGTGTTAGGTGCGCACCCACTCAAGCTCAATCTACTACTGCACGGTCGTTAGTCCTTATCCCAGCAAGCAGATTTAAGTCGTGTCGTAACATTCCACTTGAACCATTACGACACACCTTTAAACCTGCTTGCTCGGTTAAGGACTAACGACCGTGCAGTAGTAGATTGAGCTTGAGTGGGTGCGCACCTAACACCATATGCTGAGTTGGATTTTAGTTAGTGACGACCTCGAAAGAGTGATGTAATTTGTTTGAAGTCACCCGATTATGAAGCATATGCTCCGAAACGCGTAGTAACAAAATATACTTGATGTCACACGGCGGATTACTAAAGGTTAGTTTCACGGTATTAATTGATAACTCGTTGGGCATTTGGTGAAACATATTAATACAAAGGTTTAAAAAAAAAAATTTACAGGCATTACACAAATACGATGCACAGAGAAGAGCATTGAAAATGCTTCAATAAATCTAAAAAATATATATATTTATGTTTATTCACCAATCAATGAATTCATTCTTCATTTACCAATATACAGATTATAAGTTAAATGTAGTCGCATTCATAAGCGAAGTTTTATATGTGTATTACGTTATTGACAACAAAGAAGTAGTTTCTAAGGAAACTCACCGGTTCCCATTTTCGATCACGCACCAGCGATCGGTCGCAAATGTGCGACACGTCCTTATAAACATTTTCAATGTTAAAATATATAAACACTTGGTACGTTTCACAGTTTTTATTTAACTCTGGCAGCTGTTTCAGCTTATCAAGCTATTGTCAAAAAGATCAGTAGACTGAGAGATTAGCTTTGATCTCTTTGAGAATATCTTGATAAGCTGAAACAGGTGTTATAGTTAAATAAAAACTGTGAAACGAACCAAGTGTTTATATATTTTTTAAAAAGATTAGTTTGCTAATTTAATCTTTTTGCATAAATTCTGTCATTCATACTGACACATTTAGTCAAAAATTACCTTATTAAACGTCTTGCGACTTCTTCTTATTTTGTCCTGACGCGTTTCAAAACCTAAGGTTTCATCTTCAGAGGATAATCACTCGTCCGTCGTCAAACGTTAAAAATTAATGACACACATACACATAATTTACATTACAAACTTGGGCCTTTTCACATTGCACAGTGCCCACTGTGCGGTGGTCCAGTTCATACTCATAACTCGGTTCAATTTTTAACGTTTGACGACGGAAGAGTGATTATCCTCTGAAGATGAAACCTTAGGTTTTGAAACGCGTGAGGACAAAATAAGAAGAATTTGCAAAACGTTTAATAAGGTAATTTTTAATTATTAACATTTACGCGACTTGGATACCAAAAAAAAGATGTTTATAAAACATATTAGTCGTTCCACCTGTTATTACTTCATTAATCTTATCCTGAAATATGAGACTACAGCACCTCCTCCAGTATCCCGTTTCCGTGGGTTGTAATCTTTTCCTCATATGTTCTTCACTTCCCACACTTCTGCCCCATATGTTACCATACAGTGCTTTCCGCTATTGACTTATATATTTTGCTTTTTTTTTGTTTTGGGGCTTAGATGATTGCTCTAAAGTGGAATGTATCTATCCCGTCACTTGTTTCCCTTTCCCCTATACGATTTGTGTGTGTGTGTGTGTGTGTGTGTGTGTTTCTATCAAATTTACGTTGAAGAAATTCTTTCCCCTCAACCTCATAAAACAGCCGTCTGGTACATCAAGAGATAAAATATTTTATCATTTTTAATATCCATCATCGTAAATCATAAAGTTGTACAGAATTAGCTGGAGTACATCGTAGTCAACGCCGGTCTTATTACTTTCTGCCTGCGTCAATCGACCGGCACATGTGTTCACAACGTTTTGTACACACCGCGTATGATTTATGCTCCCATAAATGTCTACCTTTTGCCGGATACAACGTGTTGCTAATATGGTCAGGTAGACTCACAGTACATTGTAATGTGAAACTTTCACGACAACGAAAAAATTGTCCGTTTCTACTGAGGACCTGGACAGGTAATTTGATGGCAAACGTTGTGGTAGGAGAAGTGTGGGAGTCGTCCTAAAGAGAGATGCAATGAACAGTATCAGGTTTTGCCTCCATGGTACCGTAACAAATCGACCTTGGTTCAATCCGAGGAATTGATGATGATAATGATGATGTCTTATTTGAAACAAAAAACATTTGAATCACAACAGTTCTCCTACTTACAGAATTAGAAAATTCGCGTTATTCAAAGGCAATAATAGAAGTCATCAAATTAAAGAATTGTAAAAAGTTGTAACACAAACAACTAGTGTACTATTAAACTGAATGACTTGCACTGAAATTGGCGATATTAGTTTTATCGCGCACCGCCTGTTTGCGGTTGGGGTGTAAGGTTTACCGGAAATCAGAGGTACTCGCTTAGTTAAGTCGTCTCCAAGGATTTCGGACTATAGATCTCCACATTGAAACCCAAGGTGATGGCTTTCATGGAGCTGATCCCATACGAGAAATAATTGTTGTAGGGGGTACTGTTCTGGAGCAGGTCAGTAATTTTGAACGGAATATGTCTACAGCACAGATATTGACGTGGTGAAGAAGCTGCACAGGTTCAAACCTATGTGCGGGGGACCCCCCCCCAAAGACCTACAAAAAAAAAGTATGGTTATTAGCAAAATATTCACGATTACTCACATATTTGTATACTTAAATAGATTGTGTAGTTTGCCGATGTAACACAGTTGACTCACGCACACACACACATATACACATTCATTCGAATCAATTGGTCTGTTTATGTGTATAATTATTATTACCCATTTGTAGGTTCTGATGATGGCGATAAATATTGCCAAAACTACTCACAAATAGTGTAAACATTGTGTCCACACGTATTAACATCTCCTCGTCAAACATTTCACCGTATATTAATTGACAATTACTACTATATAAGGGTTTATATCGTTACAATAATTAGAATAATTATCATTTGTACTTTAGGTTTGTAAAGTCTTAATGGCTCCTGTTAACACTTAACAGTTTTCTATTCTTCTGATCGAACCTTATATCGAACAATTAACTAAATATTGATTATTTATGTTATTGTTTGGTAATATTTTATTGTATTTAAGTTAGCATAGAGGTATAACTTTCGTCTAGGTCACAGATCGATACTTTGTCTTGATTTTTAATAATCTCGTTCTATTTTGTTCCGAATATTTTTGCTGACTACCAATCCGTATAATATGGATTCTTTTTCAAATTATATCTTCTTAGATTTAGTCGCATCCACTTCTAATCAGAGCTGTTGAGGAGTTGCAAAGAGATCGCCACTGTTGCCTCTGGACAGCAGGCGCCCTTGCCCGATTCCAAGGGATGCCGCTGTCCTCCAAGAAGCGTTGTTGTCTTGCAATGTCGTTCTGGGCCTTCCTCTAGATCGACATCCCGTGCTTCTTGCTTCATATTTCCATCCGGCTTTCTCACTTTGCTTACTTTGAATAAGTGTGGTCTCGAGTGTGCAGGTTCATTAACCTACAGCACCCATAGCTTGGTGGAGGGGATGCCTTCGGTGCATCCAAGCCTACATGGAATTAGCCTCCTCCCTAGGACGTGCTCTTGCACCAACCAGGTTGCAAGTCCGGAAAGAGAATGCCATTTCCTACAATTTTCTACTATGAGCTATGGTTATACCGCCAATACTCGGTCGTCAGAGCCTCGTAAGTGGTAACAGGTTGCGCCGGATGTAAAGACATCCCTCGGGAAGGTGAGGTTGACGGTTGTATATGGGAAAACCTTTTTGAGACGCTTCCCATACCTCATACCCCTTCAAATTATTTATTTCCTTTATTTATCGTTTTTCATTTGTATTTCTTATGTCTTATATTTACACTTATTAATGAAATAAAATAAAGTACTTCCTTGTCAGTCGTGACTTTGTTCCACGTTTGTCACGAAGGAAATTGAACAAAGAGCAAAGAGAAATGACCAAATTTTTGTGCCAGTTTTATGCTTATTGAGCAACATCATAAAAGTAATTTTCTGTCTAACAGATCCTAGTTTAATAGCAATACAACACTTGCGCTAGATAACGGTCACGTGATAGAAGAGACCTGGCTCATCCGAGGATGAGATGGCTTCCATTACAGATTTCTATAACCTAGTCAATGTAATGAAGAAGAACGAAAAAAGAAGAAGAAGTAGTAGTAGTAGTAGTAGTAGTAGTAGTAGCCCGGCTACGTTTGATACGTGAGCGCCGACACAATAAAGCAGGCAGGTCGATCAGCTGATAGACAGCTTGTAGCGCGTTAACCCGATGCCTAGTGGCCCGATGCAAAACGTGAATCGTCCTCATTTCCAATTTCGTTCTCCTACGGTACTGGTGTCTGACGGCTTGGAAGGAATTTCTGCCATCGCTACATTCTTTTGAATACTATGTGTCACTGATCAGAAAGTGTCTCAGGAAAAAATCATTATTTATTCTTTGTCGTTTGATTAAGGGGTTATGTGTTAAATTAATAAACGAGAATTGTGTGTGTTAATTATTAATTGTGTGAGGACGAGTATATGTGTGTGCATTCAGCGGGTTACTTCCGGTGTACATATATGTATGCGAGCACGTGGTGACTTTTGCACCCGATTATTTTAGAAACTTAAATGAAAAAGTAATATAAAATAAACATAACACCAAAAGTGAAAGTGGTTGTAATAGCAAGTTGAATTGAGAATTTTTTGGAGATCGTACATGTAAACGAAAATATAAATGTGAACTTTCCAACTCACTAATTGTATGAAACCGTGTTGCTGGTGCACAATATTAGGGTGTGTAAAATTGTGACAATGTGTGTGTGTGGTCTCGGTAAGAGATAATTGGGCTAGTTACATGTCATGACGGCTACTGTACACTAAAACGTTACAGGGTCCTCGATCCGCCAAGATGAAGGGAGAGGATGTAATGGTGACCATATCATCTGTCACCATCGGCAGAGATGTCGACTGAAAGCTCCCCAACGCCGTCGGACACACACACATGCTCCAGGAGATCAGGAGGACAGTCGCCCTAAGGAGAGTGAACAATCGTTTCCAGGTCACCAACAACCCTGCTAATCATCACCATCACAGTCGGTAACGACAACGAGCGTTAAAATACAGGTAGGAAATTTCCATTTATACAGACTCAACAATTACTACACTTTCCGGTGTTCGAACTAGAAATGGACATGTATGTGAACTATAGTTTCAAATTTATAATTAGTAAAATTGTGTGAGAACATGTCTAATCAATGCATAATTCTGATTCACTATAAACTGTGTTAAAAAGGACATTCACTTGTATGTACTCTGCTTATTTACAGTGTTAAAATTACTTTTCATTCCTGTTATTACAGCACATTGAATATATAGACCTATAGATATATTGTCTAGAAGATGAAAATATTTTACGTAACGGTACTACGCCGTTACAGTAGTACTAGTAGTAGTAGCAGTAGTAGCAGCAGCAGCAGCAGCAGCAGCAGCAGTAGTAGTAGTAGTAGTAGTAGTAGTAGTAGTAGTAGCAGTAGTAGTAGTAGTAGTGGCAGCAGTAGTACTAGTAATAGTAGAAGATGAATTTAGTTTATTGAGTTTTTATTTCTTTTTTTTTTTTAAATTCGTAGTTATTAATGAAGTAGAAATTTACTGCACAGCTTTCCAGTCCTCCATTCTGTCTGCGAATCACTTCTTTTGGACGCATTCGTCACGACCATACTCCAATTTGGGTTTCGTGACGTATAAAGTTTAACTAAAATTTTTCTTTCAAAACAAGGCTTGAAAAAGAAGACAAGAAGAAGAAGTAGTAGAAGAAGAAGAAGAAGAAGAAGAAGAAGAAGAAGAAGAAGAAGGAGGAGGAGGAGGAGGAGGAGGAGGAGGAGGAGGAGGAGGAGGAGGAGGAGGAGGAGGAGGAGGAGGAGGAGGAGGAGGAGGAGGAGGAGGAGAAGGAGAAGGAGAAGGAGAAGGAGAAGGAGAAGGAGAAGGAGAAGAAGAAGAAGAAGAAGAAGAAGAAGAAGAAGAAGAAGAAGAAGAAGAAGAAGAAGAAGAAGAAGAAGAAGAAGAAGAAGAAGAAGAAGAAGAAGCAAAGCGAAAGTACCCAATCTGTTTTCTCAGTTTAGTAGTGATACACCACTATAGCTCTAGATAAGGTACTACAGCGCCTAAAATTGCCGGCCACATATCACGGTCATACCCTGCAAAGGAAACTATAAATCAAGACCTAGTCAGACTTCTTAACGACGTCTCATTGGACGATGCAGCCAACAAATGCCGGCAACAAAGTCATTTATTAAAATCCATTACAACGTTAACTTTAAAACCTTTACTTATTGGCGTCGTTCGCAATGTATTGTCTTACCGATGCTTGCTATCTCACCGTCTCTCGAGAGCCCGCTTACAGTTTTTATAGCTGTTGGAAAACTTTGTGATTAAGTACTTTGTAAGGTTATTAGTTTTACAGACTATTCAGTAATTTTTGTCCAGAAAAAATAGATGATATGGTGAAGAAATTAAAATATGAATATAAATGTGGAGACTTGGAATAGATTTACATAAAATAAAGAGTGTTGTGTGGGAGAACGTACGATTGTGTAAAGGTAAATTTTAATAGAACGACTTATTGAAAAATGTTGGGGTGCAGCAGATGAGATGTGTGGCAAACGGGAGAACATTAAACAATTTGGAAATGGGGATGAGAAGAACAAGAAGACGTGAACATCTAAGCAAAACATTTTTGTAATGTGTTCACAATAATAATAAGAAATTATAATAATTTCTATAACCTACTTTGGAGGCTTAGGAGCTAGCTGTTAAGCTCCTTTTATGGCGTGATGAGACTTCTCTAGTTAGGCCTCTTTTACGCGACGTCAGGTCGATTGGGCAATTTCTTTTCAATTTTAGGTGTGCTGCTTTTGTGGAAGTGGCTGGATGAGAGAATTGGCGTGCGTTTATAACCGTGTATGATGTTCCTGCTGCGTTCGTGGATTAGCTCTGGCGGTTGGTATTCGGAGATCTAGACTTAGCATCTGCTTAGTGACATGCCATGGCGCACCGCGTATTGCAATAATGATTGTTCACTGTGTCCGCTGAATTACAGCAATACTGAATTTGAATTTACTCTCTCTCTCTCTCTCTCTCTCTCTCTCTCTCTCTCTCTCTCTCTCTCTCTCTCTCTCTCTCTCTCTCTCTCTCTCTCTCTCTCTCTCTCTCTCTCTCTCTCTCTCTCTCTCTCTCGTTCTTCTGGTTAACAGCCTGTAGACTTATTGGCAGCAGATGTGCACTCCTTATTGTTGTTTGCTTTCCCTTTTAATTAAGAAATGTTGTGGTGCAGCAGTTTAGAAACTTTTGTCGTGTAAAGAGAATGGGAAAAAAGAGAGAACGGTAAAGAGTTTGGAATCAGGGACAAGAAGGTCAAGAAGACGTCAACATCTAAGCAAGATATGTTTGTTATTTGTTTACAATAGCAATCAGAAATTACAATAATTTCTATAACCAATTTTGGGGGCTTAGGAACTAGTTGTTAAAATTGTCTTCTGGCGTGATGAGACTTCTTCAATAAGAAGGCGGCTTTTACCCTGTATCAAGCCAATTCCTTTCCAGTCCTGCTTAATCTTGTTCAAATATATTAATTTCCTAGGAATTTTGAAATGGAATAAATCACCTTTGCACAATAGCAATGCAGTTTTTCCTTTAGAAAAATGAAGTACAAAACTGTACTAATAAGTAAACGAGAAACCGATTTGCACAAGCAAACAGAAATGAAATTTTACCAGCCTTCATGATCAAAGCACTGACGATCTTTGAAACGCAACAGTAGTGTATAGTGTATAGAAATGTGATAAATGTTAGTACATTTTTATACCGCGTCATCCCGTATATTTAATAAAATTCAGCTCCTTGAATTCGGCTCTACAAACTGGAGTTTTAGTTAGAAAAAGTGTCCGTCGGGAGACGTTTTACTCTATTCGGACTTCAGCAGAACGTTTAGACTTTCGAAGACAAGATATTTCACACAAATGTGAGTTTATATAACATTGCCATGACAAAAATGACCGCAGAAAAAAATAAGACTATTACGTATACAGCAGATCAATACGACTCAATTAAAAATGAGAGTCCATCAGCAAATAAGGATAACGATAAGGAGCCAATAAGAACAAAAATAATGATTAGTGACCGAATTATAGAACAAGTGAGCCACTATAATTATTTGGGAAATAATATTGGCTATGATAGAAATTATAATGTTAAGTTAGGTAAGTTTCAGACGATCTGAGGATCAGTCAACCGTATTTTTAGGAACAAGGTATGTCGAGATACGAAATTAAAGTTCTACAAACTTATGGCAGTCCCTGTACTGTCCTGTGGGTGTGAAGTATGGACAATAACCAAGAAATAATTCAGTAAAATACAGGCCTTGGAAGTGGGGTTCTTAAGAGGAGTTAAAAGGTGTTCTAAGCTTGACCGTATAAGGAATGAGGTAATAAGAAAAGAGTTAATGTTCTTTCACAAGAAAAAGAAAGTATTAAATATACTGATAAGTAAATGAGAAACCGATTTCTACAAGCAAATTTTATCAGTTTTCACGGTCAAAGCATTGATTACCTTTGAAACGCAACAGTACTGTCTAATGTATAGAAATGGTGTGGTAAATGTTAATACGTTTTAATGCCGCATCATCCCGTATATTTAATATAATTCAGCTTGTTGAATTCGCTTCTATAAACAGGATTTACATATCTTCATCAGATATGCGAACAATACACTATGAAAATCTCTACTATAAAAACAAAGTTAATGGTATTTCCAGGTAAAGAGTCAATAAGAACAAAAAATTATTAGTGATGGAATTTCACAATAGGTGACCCACTTTAATTATTGGGAAATGATATTGGATATGATAGAAGTTAAGATATTGGTGTTACGTTAAGTAAGTTCAAGACGCTCTGTAGAACAATCAACTGTACTTTTAGAAAAAATGTACGTCGAGATACAAAAATAAATTTTTACAAAGTTATGGCAGTCCCTGTACTGTCCTATGGGTGTGAGTTATGGACAACAACCAAACAACAAGACAGTAAAATACAGGCCTCAGAGGAGTTAAAAGGTGTCCTAAACTTGACCATTTACGAAATAAGGCTATAAAGAGAAGAGTTACACTTTTTTAATTTGAATGAAAAATTAAAAGACTAGAAGAAACTGTGAACAAAAGAACACTCATAAAGAATGTAAGATTACAGACTGGCAAACAACTCCGGAAATACAAATCTATAGTATACAGGTGTATGGGTAGACCCTGGAAGAAATGGCTGGAGGATTTTGAAGGCGGAACAGGCAGCACCTTGCCTATGCCGTGTTGGGAAGATGGTGATGATGATGAAATGATAAGTTCCAGGAAGTAATAGAATTCAAAGTTTAAGAAATAAAACTACACTAGTGACAAGGAAATTCTATGCACAGGCAGCTTTACAGAAGGACAAAACGTGTTATGTCTCACGGCAGCAAATTTGCAACTCATCATCATCATCATCATCATCATTATCTTCTTCTTCTTCTTCTTCTTCTTCTTCTTCTTCTTCTTCTTCTTCTTCTTCTTCTTCTTCTTCTTCTTCTTCTTCTTCTTCTTCTTCTTCTTCTTCTTCTTCTTCTTCTTCTTCTTCTTCCCTAGCGTGGTGTATAGACTTAGTGACTTAGTGGCTTCTTCCGGGTTTCTTACTCCTAGAGCTTCCACGGTGTACTAACAGAACTACTCTCTCTTGGAGTTAGTATATAGTACATATGGTATAGTGCAACCCAACCACCAGAATTGCCTTACAGAACGCTGATGATGTATGTCTAGAGGGCATACTGTTATATGTGATTGCTTTCAAGTGACAAAATGAAGGTAGCCTTAACAGAAGTCAAAAAATGTATTTGGATTTACTGAGTAAATTAGATTACCAGATTTGAACTATAATAATAAAAATAATACCAATAATAGTTGAAGTAAATGTAATAATAATTATAATAATAGTAATAATTAGGATACTATTGTTACGACGGTCTACTGAACGTCGTATGGTACAGTGGAAAACAAAATACAATACACCAATTAAGTCAATAATCAAATAATCACCAGCTTTAATTATCACAGTTAAACAGTTCGTAATTAACAACAAAGTCGCTTACAACAAATCAAATAAAAATTGTTCACACGCAATAAAATGTCAACTAATATAAAACACAATTGTATTCAATTATACCGCCCGATTATAAAACACAACACTTCACTATTAACCACTTGAACGCACAGAGTAATATCGCCCGATAATAACTGAACTAAGCCCGCTGCCGCCTAGTATTTATACCCCGTTCACAGACCAGAACATTCCACAGCTACGCGTTATCTCTACTATACTACGACGTAATTAATTGCGGCCTTAATACAGTTCGTGCGGCCGCGCGAATTCTGCCACAGTCTAGAAAATGCACTGAGATTCACGTACGCCACAACATTCAGCTAGATTCCTCTGGAACATTCGATAAACACGTAGATTGTTCTTGAATGTCGTAACAATATTACTACTACTACTACTACTACTACTACTACTACTACTACTACTACTACTACTACTACTACTAATACTACTACTGCTTACTGCTCAGCAGACTTTTGGCCAACGTAGGAGGTCCAACTGCAAGGAAGAGGCGATTGTTGATGGCGGTCACAGAATCCATCCTTCTGTATGGTTGCGAAATCTGGGCCGATGCACTAAAGATGGAGAAGTATAGAAGAAGCATGGCACTAGTGCAGAGAAGAGGAACCCTCAGAGTATCATCCTCTTACCGGACAGTGCAGTGCCAGAGCCAGTAGTCCTGGTGATAACGAAAGTGATTCCAGTAGACCTGTTGGCTGTAGAGCGGAAACAGTTATTCAAAAGAAAAGAGGAAATTGGCAGAGATGCCGCAAAACATGAAGCCAGGGAACTCACTCTCCGGCACTGGCAAGATCGTTGGTACAGAGAGGAGAGTGGAAGATGGATCGCAGGGCTCATACGAAACTTGAAGGTATGGATCGACCGCCAACACCATGTGACCCACAGATGGTGGGTCAACTACCATCTGACCCAGTTGCTCAATCGCCACGGCAATTTTAATGCCTACCTCCATAGAATGGGAAAGGTGCAAAGCCCAGCATATCAATACGGAGACTCTCTCCATGAAGATGCTGCGCACACGTTTTTCAAA